>JAHHUM010000437.1:0-180662 GCA_036173005.1 Crenichthys baileyi | reverse complement strand
TCATTTCCATTGAGGAATGAACAGATTCCTTGTTTTGGAACCACTTTGATTATTAAATTTTTCCCAAAAAGGCTTATTGCTGTGTGCATAAGAGATTAGTTTAATCCAAATCCATATGACAGTGAGATTGTATATTTTAAGCAAGGAATTAACATTATCTGATCTCATGCATACAAGAGTAACAAAAAGGATTTAACATTGGAGTAACAACTTTTTCCAAATCCAAAACACACATTATTTTGGGTTTTACTTAGTAAGGTATTTGAAAACCACAAGGACCATTTCTGCCTTGGCCCACTAGAGGGAGTGTGATAATGTTACTGATTATGGGCCCTGACCAATGAAAATGTTAAAATTAATCCCTATTGTAGTTATTTTGAAAAACAAAAACCTTATGATTATTACATTTCTGAGAGTTGGAAACACCACTTGCAGGACTGCAGATACAAACATTGCAAATTCACTTGCTGCTGGTGTGTTGGGCCTGCCTTTACAACTGTGAGTGTGTGTCTGTGTTTTGATGTGTGAAGTTTGGCCAGGGGGATAATGTGTTTTTCTCTCCAACTGCAGATGCTTGCGGTGTTCACTTGAGAATAACACTTAATTTTGGGGGAAATATTTTGAACAGGAGGTGGGCTGTGGGCAGAGCAAAAGCATGATCCTTCAGCTAGCTACAGCACCCGTGCCATTAGGGACACCAAAACATAGGATAGAGTTTAAAACTTTCCTTTTTGATAAAGCTTATAGTTAGGTGGTTATGTCCTGGCACTCTGTAGTTTTGCTGCTATAGGCTTAGGTGCTGGGGGACATAAAGACCCCAAAATTTTATCTCTTGCTACTTTCACATACTCTCTAATTTTGCATTATTGCTGTTATTTCAGCTTTTAAAATTTTTGTTCTCTCTCTTTTCTTTCCTACAAGCTACACCTGGCCTGATTGTGTTACCTGTGACCCTTCGGAGGGGGGGATCGGGCCCCAAACTTTGCTGGGAACAACTTAATGCTCACCCTCTACCCATGATCCCGATGGCCCTGCTTTTAGGTTTAAAACCCCTTTCTTCCCTAGACATGGCGATTTACTGAGCTTCTACTGTAAATAAATTTTATGTGCTTCTTTCGACTCTAACCCTTAAAATGGGCCCAGAGTTTATCTGTTTTTCTTTCTTTAGGTGAAACGGGCTGGGGGCTAATCCATTAACATTTACTTTTCCTTCCCCTAGAAAGTTTCTCCGGATCAGTTTTCTTTTGTTTCTTTGTTCTCTGCTCTGTTTTTCTAACCCCCCGTCGGTGTGGGAGATGGCCCCCTCACCGGGGCCCGGTTCTGCGGAGTTTTTTCCTTTTTTAAAAGGGAGTTTTCCTCTCCACTGTCGCTACATGCATGCCTCAGTATGAGGGAGTCAAAGTCACAAAACGACGTTTACTGTCTTAAATGCTGAACGGAGGAGTGAATGCGCAAATCACGGCTGGATTCAATTCTGAGTTTTTTTAGACGAAAACTTTTCAACCAATTTGAATAATAACTGAATCTGCTGCATTGTTCAATGTTTGGATTAATTGAAGTATGTACCTGACTTTTGTGAAGTGCCTTGAGACGACATGTGTTGTGAATTGGAGCTATATAAATAAACTGAATTGAAACTGAATTGAATATTTAATCACTTTATTCTTCTGTCAGGCTCTCATGCAAATAAATTTACTAGATGATGAAAATGGATGGATGAAAACATTTTTAAAGCCTTTGTGAGTCAGATTATCCTGATCAATGTTGCTTCAGTCACAATTTTTACTCTATGTGTTTTAGGTCAAGCATGTCTAAAAACACCAGTGGAACATTTAAACAAAAATTTTGGTTTCTGTGAGCACAATTTAATATCTAAACCCATTCATATAATTCATCTCTCAAAAGTGAACCGCTTTATAAAAAGCTCTCATTTTGAGGTGGGATTGCAAGAGGCTCAATTACTACAAGTTATATTTTCAAACCTAAAACATCCTATTGTCGCATCAGCAGAAAGGGATGTTTTTTTTCGGCTTTATTTTTACATTCAGACAGCCCTCTGCTTTTTCTGGGGCTGTTGCAAACTTGTCTTAAACCTAATGGAAAAACGCAGAGGATCTACATTCCTGGAAATACATCCAGTGGCAGAACAATACATCTGTTGAACAGTCACAATCTGTAGTGAAGTAGCATGAATTATTAGGACCGAAAGAGAAATGCAGTAAGGTAATGTAACAAATTTTAATATCAGACAAAAATAAGCAAAATAAATACTAAATGAAATTTATGGTGATTTAAGAATCAGAATCAGAATCCCTTTATTGTCATTGTACAAAAACAGCACAATGAAATTTAAAAATAGCATCTCTCAAAGACTGTGAAAGAGAAAAAGAAAAGGTGCAGTTCAAACAAGTATTATATAGAGTTGTATACATATACACACACACACACACACATATATATATATATATATTCATTCATTCATGCATTCATTCATCTTCTACACTGCTGATTGCATAGTGGATCACGGGGGAGCTGGTGCTTATCTCCAGCAGTCTACGGGCGAGAGGCAGGGTACACCCTGGACAGGTCACCAATCCATCGCAGGGCAACACAGAGACATACAGAACAAACAACCACGCACACACTCATTCACACTTAAGGGCAATTTAGAGAGACCAATTAATCTAACAGTCATGTTTTTGAACTGTGGGAGGAAGCTGGAGTACCCGGAGAGAACCCACGCATGCACGGGGAGAACATGCAAACTCCATGCAGAATATATACATACATACACATATGCACACGTACACACATACACATATACAAACACACACACATACATACACATAATGTAGATGTAATGTAGACAGCTTTTGAGTAGAGGCTGTTTTTCAGTCTGTTTGCTCTTCGTCACTAATAGTGGGAAAAGCTATCCTACCCACCCCTGTGTAAAAAGTAGTTTTCCCCATTGTAAAATCGTAAATTACCTGTGATTAACCATGTTTTTTTAAAGCTGACAACATGGAGTTGGCTAAAATATCTTAAAAAACGTCACATCAACAAAATCATTGACATTCATCAACCTGGAAAGTCTTACAATGCAGTTTCTAGGGATTGGGGACTCTAGCAAACCACAGTGAAAGCCATTATCCACAAATGGAGAAAACATGGCACAAAAGGGAACCTTCCCAGGAGTGGATTGCCAACCAAAATTACTCCAAGAAGACATCAACAACTCATTCAGGAGGTAACAAAGAATCAAGAAAACAATCAATTATGGTCCATGTGCGTGGCATCCAAGGTGAAAACCACTGCTGACCAAAAACAATACAAGGACCCTTTTCACATTTGCCTACAAATCTCTTAATGATCCAAGAAGAACTTTGGGAAAATATTCAGTGGACTGACAAAGCAAAAACAAAACTTTTTGGAAGGTATGTGTCCCTAACACAGCACTTAAAAAAAAGCTAATTATATTAGGAATCAATCTTGGAGGTAGTAGTATAATGGTGTGGGGCTGCTTTGCTGTTTAAAGACCTGGATAACTTGCTGTAATTGATGGAACAATGAATTTTGCTCTCTAGCAGAAAAATCTGAAGGAGAAAATCCACCCACCCGTTTGTGACCTTATGGTGCGTTCACACCGAATGCGGATTCTGCGATGGGGGCGGCCGATTTACATGTTATTCCTATGTAGAAGGCGCGTTCAGGAGCGGAGCGGCACGGGACAGTGCGGAGGAGACGAAGGACGCGGTGCGAAAGGCGCGCTGAGCGGTGGACGAGTTGAAAAATCTGAACTTTTTCCAAAATTCGCGTCACGTCAACCAATCAGGGACTGGATGTGGCTGTGCATAGGGTGAAAGACCGCAGCGGAGAAGAAGTGGTTGTCAGTGAAGATGGAGGACAAGATCATAGTGGCGGTGTGCGACAAGCCAGAGTTGTATGACTCAACTAATTATTTTTACCGAGACAAGTACATAAAGGACCTGGCCTGGAGAAGAGTCAGTGAGGAGACTGGAGTAGCAGGTAAAACTTTAAAATAGCGCCATTGCACTGTTGTCTTCTTATATTTAGGAGATGTGGACATTACAAATCGGCTGTTTTTTTATTGAGCTGAGATTTATTTACTCACCGAAGACAGATGGACAGGCGTTCAGCAGCGGGGATACAGCGCCGGTAGTTGGTGTCACGGAGGCCGATTTGTCTCCCAACACGGGACAGCAGATCTTCGAACTGGGTCCTGGACAGACGGAAGTACCGCTGAAATCGACCATCATCCAGACGCAGCTCCTGGAATAAGTGGTCGTACTCTCCAAACTGTTCCCGTCCCTGAAGAATCTCGTGAACCCAGGGACGTTGACTTCGGCGGCGTTTTTCGGCTCTCCACAGGTAAAACACCGTAATTAGGTCCGTGAAATCCATGTCCGCCATGTTCAGTTGAAACCAGCAAGCAGCAGATGGAAGCTCCTGCTATTTGATGACGCGGCGAAGCATTGCCGCTTGTTGACATTGGCAATGCGGAGTTGACGCAGAATGTCAAGCGAGCAAAAGTACACAAATGATGCGAAGAATTCGCAGAATCCGCGTTCGGTGTGAATGCACCATTAAGCTCACACCAGCATGTCCACCTCCAAATTGCCCAGAAAAACAAAGAGCAGGTGAGATACTTACTGCTCATATGTATCCCACACAATCACACCTAAAGGTTTGTACATAGTTATGAATACAGGAACATAACAAGTTACATTAAAACATCGAGACCATCACACCAAGCACAATTTATTTCCTGCTCAGGAGGATGAATACATTGGTGTACTTTTTCTCCAGTCTTTGATGCAAACATCATAGTCTCTAAGGGAACGATTTTAATGGAAATTTCTTTGTTGGAAATGAGTTTGTTCCATTTGATCATTCAGCTTTTTGAAAGAAATGCATGATCAAAGAGCATACTTCATCCTGTGTTTCTTGAGAATATATTAGCAACACTGCATGCTACCAACTGCAGAACCTCTGTGATTGTACTGCAAATCGTCACAAAGTACATGCAGAAAAGTGATGCAACTTATGTTAGTCCTAGGATTCTAAATGCCTACACACAAAAACTCATGCTCATATCATTTCTTTTTCTAATTAAATTCAAACATGACATTTTTAGCATATTGTAATCAAATATATTGCATTTCTTAGTTAAGTTAAATAACTTGTTCCTTATAACCTAACCTTTTAAATGACAAACCAACCATATTATCTTCTGAGGTAAGGGAGGCTTTATAGAATAACTCTAGAACTAAAATACTGAATAAAATACAGTAGAAATTAGCATCTATAATGATGTGAACTGACTGATCTGATTGTTAAGCAGAACACATTTTGCCATACAATCATTTCATTTATTGGTGTCGATCTAGTAAATGCAGATTGACAAGAACATCAAGTATGGACAAGATAAAAGCAGGTCAGTGGCTCTGTAGTTGCCTTACTGGAAGTGGGCCCCCAACTGAAATTCTGCAATCTGAAATACAATCTTGGGACACATTTACAGAAACAATGGTATGTTTGCGTTTCAAATTTAACATTATCTCCTAGACGGTTTACATGTACAGAATCCATTCTCGACAAAGATGAATGACATTTATGTTTCTTCCAGAAACGCAAACAGAACATGAAAGGAAATGGTCAGTGCACAGACAGTAAAACGAGGTGTCTGCCAAGTGACCTTTGCAATGTGGATGTCAGAAAAATGAAAGACCATCTTGTGGATTTGTTGTGATTTTTGTCGCTTATTCATTGTGTCGAACTTTTCCTATTTCATCTAGGAGGCTTCTCGGTTTGAAATATATAAATAAATTAATAAATATAAAAAATATACATTTATTAATTGATTTATTTACACATACACATACTGATACATATATCCATTATGATATTCAGATGAAATTAAAAGTCATTGTGAATCATATAACTGTTTTCCTCTTGGTGATGTAAAGTAATCTTAGCCTTTTTTTATATATTACACCCATGCATACATTTGTGGATTAACTTTAAGGCTGAATAACCAAAACCACACTGCCTGTCTCTTAAAAATGGATCCTGTCTATATGCAGCATGCAGTGGTACCTAGGCTATGTTCCCTGTGACCGGCCATCTGGTTTCAGTTCAGATCCATCTGGAACTGACTCCAGCACAGGCATCTCAGGAATACGTTTTGGAGTGGTGCCCACATCCGTTCACACAGTTTTCAATTAAGTGATTTTTAAATGTCTCTAAAACCAAAGAAAATGAGTATAGGGCAGCAGTGACAAACACCACTTTTAGAATAGCTTCTTCAAAGGATTTCACACGAGGATTTCACAGACTCCCAAAGAAACAGAACAAATAAGCCGTATATGCAGCAAAGTGCTGCGAAATATTCACAAAGGACATTTTAAAGTTTGTAAGTGTAAGTGTAAGTTTGTAAGTTTGCATGTGGCCTTCTGAACAGAATATCTTTTCAAATTCTTAATTAAATGACACAGCAGTTTCACACTTTCTTTTTCTGCATAAATGTGAACTAAAAGCAGGGAAATAATTGAGCAAATTTAAAGGGATTTGCCTGTGTACTCTGGCCAGTCGCATTTGTAATCACTGGTCAAATGAAAAGCATTTCTGTTACAGTTCCTTGGATTGATCCAAGGCTTGTCTTGGTACAGCTACAGCATTTTATATAGCTGTGATGAAGTCCATAAATTAAAATTGAAATGCTGTCCTACATTAAGCAGTGGCAGTGAGACCACTTGAAATACTAGACCATTTTTCAATTTGTATGGTAATGCCAGTACAGATTTGTTCTGTGATGACATGCATATTGTAACTCATATAAGGTCCCTGTAAGGCACATAATTCTCTTCAATCACATTTATTTCAACATAGTGAGCTAAAATGTTCTGCAAATTTAGAGTAAAAATATTTAGGAAACAGGAAGAGGCCACTCAAACTAGTTCCTGTCAGGAAGGATGTTTGTGCAATCAACTCCCATATTGTTTAGTATGTACATGGTACACTGAAAACAGACTGCTGTTTGCTTGTAGGCTTTACTGCACCATATCGGTGCTGCATTCGTATTCTTAATGAATTAATATCTCCACCGCCTCTTGCTCCTTTGAATGTGAAAATATACAAATTATACTGTAGTATATATATTTCATATACAGCACAAGTATTATCTATTACAACAACAAACCTCAATATGTTTTATATTGATTTTATTTATTAGACCAATACAAGTAGTATATATTTGTAAGATGGAATGAAAGTGATGTATGGTTTTTATTGTTATATATAAAAGTAAAACTGTTAAAAATATAGCAAGCGTTTGTATTTAATCTCCTTTCCTCTGATACCCCTAAATAAAACCCAGAACAACCAAGTGCTTTAAGAAAGCACAAATTTTTTAAATAGAGTTTAGCAGTGTCTAATTAAATCTTAGTATTAATCCGGCTGCTCTCTGAAGGCTTCAGAGGTTTGTAAGAGAACAGCATTGAACAAACAGCATCATTAATATCAAGAAACACAGCACACAGGTCAGGGATATAGTTTTAGAGAACTTCAAAGCAAAGTTATTTTATAAAACAATATTCCAAACTTTGAACATCATATGGAGCACGGTTTAGTACATCATCCAAAAAAGGCAAAGATGGAACATTTGCAAACCTTCCAAGACAGGTCGCAGAGAGCATTAATAAGAGAAGCAGCCAAGAGTCCCATGGTAACTCTGTAAGAGCTGCAGAGATCCATAGCTCAGGTGGAAGAATATGTTGACGTGACAACTGTTAGTTGTGGACTTCTAACGTCTGCCTATTGCTGAAGAAAGCCTTAGGAAATTTTGCTTACAGTTCGCCACAAGCCATGTAGGAGAAACAGCAAACGTGGAAGAAGGTCCTCAGGTTGGCGACACCAAAATCTTTCAAAATGCTTTGTGTGAATAAAAAAAAAACATTGCACAACATCTTGAACATATCTTCCTACACAGTGAAACATTGTGGTGGTGGCAGCATTATGCCTGGGGAATGATTCTCACCAGCATGAAGAGGGAAGCTAGTAAGATGGATGGAGCTAAATATAAAAACACCTGTTCGAAGCTGTTAGTAACTTGGGAGTGGGATTTCACCTTTCAGTCAGAAAACAAAAGGTGGTTCCACAAAGTATTGAGTCTACAAATGTCCATCACAATTTTTATTTGAAATAAATTCTAAATAATTTACCATTTTTCTTCCATTTTACAATCATGTAACACATAAAACCTCAACAAAACCTGTTAAACTTTGTAGTTACAGTATAATAAAAAACAAACAAAAACAAAACAAAAGGTCATGAGGTGTGAATACTTTTGCAAGGCATTGTGCTTATCGGTCTTTATTTATAATAAGCACTTATACCACAGAGCATCACATAGTGCTTTAGCTGAGATAAAAAAAGGAGGCAAGTGAAAAAAAAAACACAAAAAACTAAGAGGCAAAAAGAGGTAAGTATGGAAAAAGTGCTAAAGGTAAGGGAAACACAAACTACACTAACTAAAAATAAAAATAAAAATATATAAAACCGAACAAAGTAAAGTTAAACTAAAATTTACATTTAGTCTAAACAAATCCTATAAAAGTCTGTGAATCACTGGAATAAAACAAAAAGGTTTGTATTAATCTATTGTTTTCAACAACAAATAGTGAATGATGTTTTGTAAACATTTTATATCACTACTGTCAAAAAACCCAAAACAGACTATGTGGCAATAAAAATAAAACTGAATACAATTCTGCTGATTCCAACTGTAAACCACCAATAAAGCCAAACTAAACTGAAATTAATTTCAAGATATTTTTCCTGATAATTAAAAAGCTGTGACTTTGCATTCTACTCAGAAAACGTAGACTCAAGCAACCAAGATTACTCAAACTTAAAAATTTGGAAATTTAGACAAAGAATCTTGGTCAGAAATTAGATGTCTTTTCTAGAACTATACTGGATGAATGAATTACATTCAGATCAGTTTGCATGCTGTGGTTGTTATATGAGTGAATACATGTTTATAGGACAAGGTTCAGAATCGAAATTTCATCATTAAATGCAGTTGATATATGTAACCACTGGTTAAACTGTGGTTAAACATATTCTGTTATGTACAAATGGTATAGTGCACAAAGACAGCGGGGCCTCATGTCCTGCTAATGCTTCTGGGGATATAATGTTTTTTTAATATAAGGTCTCCAACTAAGTAAAAAGATTTAAAATGCAAAAATACACATAAAAAGTCCTGATTTTGACACACGATTTATACAGCTGTAAAGGACTTTAAATCTGGAGGGTGGTTGCTGTTTTGATTCATGACACAGAGTATTTCTCCATGGTCTTGCAGTATTCATTACAACCATGCATAATTCCTAATCAGGGTTATGTACATAGCATTCCATCAAGAGCCCCTCAACACTGTTCAGAGAATATTGACTTGGTAATTGAATATGACGATAGATCATGTTGGGAACATAAGCAGGATGCCACAATGTTTATGGCACGTTTGCTGTGGGGAAACGTCTACACAATCACTGTCTTCCACTGCTGCCACATTTTTCCATGCCCAACACGTCCTCATGGTCAAAAACATTCAAATCCATTTTGTAATTATCAGAATCAGAATCAGAATCAGCTTTATTGCCAAGTTTGTACATACAAACAAGGAATTTGACTCTGGTACACTTTGCTCTTTGGTTTTTGTTTTTGCACTACAGAATATACATATCTACAATGTACAAATATACACATATATAAATAAATAAAAAGGGGCATTTGCAACATCTGTATGCTGTTGTTTTGTACTCTATTTAATGATCAACAGAGAAACAGCCTCTGTGGCGGCTGGTTTTAGTTAACAGCGCTCTGCAGCGTCGGCCTGAAGGCAGAACTCTAAACAGTTTATGTGCAGGGTGTGTGGGGTCTGCAGAGATTTTAGCAGCTCTTTTCCTGACCCTTGACCTGTAGAAGTCCTGGATGGAGGGAAGGTCAGCCCTGATGATTCCCTCTGCAGTCCCGATTATTCGTTGCAGTCTGGACCTGTCCTGTTTTGTGGATGAACCGAACCACACTGAGATGGATGAAGACAGGACAGACTGAATGATGGCAGTGTAGAAGATGACCAGCAGCTCCTGTGGAAGGTTGTACTTCTTGAGTTGCCTCAGGAAGTACAGTCTCTGCTGGGCCTTCTTTCGAACGGTGTCTATGTGTGAAGACCATCTCAGGTCCTCAGAGATGGTGGTTCCTAGGAACCTGAAGTGGTCCACAGCCGACACGGTGTTGTTGAGGATGGTGAGGGGGGTGTATGTAGGTGGTGTTTTCCGAAAGTCCACCACCATCTCCACAGTCTTGAGTGGGTTTAGTTCCAGGCAGTTCTGACTACACCAGTGTATCAGGCGGTCCACCTCCTGTCTGTATGCAGACTCATCACCGTCCTGGATCAGTCCAATGACAGTGGTGTCATCTGCAAACTTAAGGAGTTTCATGGACGAGTCCGCTGAGGTGCAGTCATTTGTGTACAGGGAGAAGAGAAGTGGGGATAGAACACACCCCTGGGGGGAACCAGTACTTATTATTATATGTAGCCTGTGCATTTTGTCGCCAAATGAAATAATATGCAATGGACTGCTTTTTTAAATATTACTGTAATGAAGGAAATCCCTTCAGGGTTTAAAGTCACAAGGTCTCATACTAATGTAACATAAGATGTTTCTCCGTGTTTTCTATAGCACATGGGTTCATTTTACCCAACTCAAAAAGTTTAAACATTTCCTGAAATGTCAGTGTCATGCTTTAGTCCAAATAGATCATGATTTCAGTACCAAAGCTCTTCAATATAACATGCATTTTGAGCCACATTTTTATTCTCAAACACTAATATTTCCCTTATCTGCAGTAGGTCCATTGGTAGTTGATAATAAACAATTTTCTAGCTACAATCTTGTCATGTGTTGAACTGGCTGAGGTTATAAAAACAATGCAATGAAGACATGCGCATAATAATAATTTTTAAATCAACTCTGACCCTAAATGTTCTTTCATTCTCATACGTTCTCTAAGTTTTGGAGACTAATATAAAGTAAACTTGCTTATGAAGGTATATTGTAAAATAAAAGTAATTTGCATGAAAATAATAAGCATTCAGCACCCAGAGTTGGTGGTAACACCATATATCAAAATAAATGGGGTCAAACATAATAAAAGGTGAGGTTAACCAGATGATGTTTGTCATTAAATGTCAGTGGGTGTGAGATTGAAAGTAAACTTTGTAACCTCTAAATTTAGGTTTGTCATTGAAAGCTTTAAGTAATTCTGAATCTGTAGATTCATTCTTTCTACCTTTGATCAGAAAGTTAGTTATGGGGCTACCAGAAAACTCTCTTGGTGGAGTAGCCATCAGAAAAACTAAAATGTCACTTGTGACTTTAGAAAACCTATTTCTGGCTGAATTTACTGTCTTAAGTAATGGCGTCAAGCAGAGGTTCTCAGTCCGTCTTTAATAAGTACCACCAAAATAAGTACTAAGTTTTCCAAATACTACCATCTTCACAGACCTTTTAATACAGTAGCACAACAAGACCTGCTTTTTTTCGGTTTTTTTGGCTTGTCAAACAGATAATAATAAAAAAATCATATTAATTTGCACCTTCTGATTAGTTATAGAGTACTGCTTATTTATGCGTTCCATGTTTACTTAAAAGTCCCCACGAGTTAAATTCACCAACCACAATCTTAAAGTCCAATTTGGCTGCCTTGAACATAAAAGTTATTAATAAGAAAACTTTATCTGTATCCTTCAATACAGTCAATCTGAATGTCATTAAATCAGTCACACATACGGTACTATACATCCTCCTTTAGTGATCGCTGCTACAGTGTTTGAAAGTACAAAATACAGATAAATACATTGTAGCATTACCTGGTCACTGAGCTTATTAATTAGCACATCCTACTGGTTTTTGAACTTTCAACTTGTTATATGATGAACTTGGGTTTGACATTTTTCACAAATCCAAGTCCTGACTTCAGAGGTAAATGAAACACAACATAAGTAGGCACCAGTACTAATCACTGATTTATCGTTCTACATCAACATGTTTTAACCTTGCAAATACTCAATACCAACATTTCCTCTGAGTAGGACTAATCAGAACCAGTAGCTTTTTGTACCAGAGTTGGAGAACCATGGGTGTAGGATCTTACCCTGTGGAGATCTATGATTCAAAAGGCATAACGACTTTAAACCGCAATCAGATTATTTTCTGTTTATTTACGATTTGGATTTTCGCCGCATATCTGCTCTGTGTCGGCATGATATACAGGGGTTGGACAATAAAACTGAAACACCTGGTTTTAGACCACAATAATTTATTAGTATGGTGTAGGGCCTCCTTTTGCGGCCAACACAGCGTCAATTCGTCTTGGGAATGACAAATACAAGTCCAGCACAGCGGTCAGAGGGATTTTAAGCCATTCTTCTTGCAGGATAGTGGCCAGGTCACTACGTGATACTGGTGGAGGAAAACGTTTCCTGACTCACTCCTCCAAAACACCCCAAAGTGGCTCAATAATATTTAGATCTGGTGACTGTGCAGGCCATGGGAGATGTTCAACTTCACTTTCATGTTCATCAAATCAATCTTTCACCAGTGTTGCTGTGTGTATTGGCCCGCCTGGTAGCCCAGCAGCTGTCCACACCCGGCTCGGGTGGACCCTTCAGGGACCAAGTCTGTTCATGGGGCGGTAACTCAACCTGCCTTATGCTTGTACACATTCTCCCAGTCAGATGAGTTATTTAAGCACTCAGAGCGACTCTGGCAGGTGGATGTTGTACCTTTTAGATCTGAAAGAGAAGTGACATGGAAGCAGGATCAGCAGGCTGTCTCTCTGCTTGAAGCTAAAACAGCTCGCATAATGGTAGATGGAGTCCTGAGGTATGCTACACCTCTCCTTCGCCATGCACATATGCCGCCATTGAATGCACCAAAGGAATCTGTCATGCCCATGCTTTGAAGCACCGAGAGACGCCTTTTAAAGGATCCCAGTCAGGCAGATGCCTACAGAGCAGAAATGCAGAAGCTGATTCAATCAGGTTCTGTAAAGGCAGTTGCACACAAAACCTCATCAAAGGAGAGCTGGTACATCCCTCATCATCTTGTCAGTCCTAATGGGAAGAATCCCCTTGTTTTTAACTGGTTCCACAAATACCTTGGACAGTCCCTGAACCAGTTTCTGCTGCCTGGCCCTACTCTTGGAGCCCCCTTACTGGGAGTGCTGGTCAGATTTTTTTGAATATCCCATAGCTGTGAGTGGAGATATCAAAGGGATGTTCCATCAAGTACTTCTTCTCACAGAAGATCGCCCCCTATTGAAGTTTCTTTGGCAGGATCTCAAGGTGGATGAGCCTCCCAAAATCTTTGAGTGGCAGGTCCTGTCCTTTGGGACGACCTCAAGCCCCTGCTGTGCAACGTTCGCTTTACAACGCTATGTTGCGGAACATACCCATTCGGATAACAGCCTAAGATTTTCCATCGAGAAGTGTTTCTATGTAGACAACTGCTTACAGAGTGTTGCCTCACCAGGAGAAGCCTAAGCCCTTGTGAACCGACCAAGAGACTTGCTGACATTGGCCAGCTCCGAGTTATGTCAGTGGGCTTGTAATGATCCAAGTATTTTAAGCCATTGGCCTCCTGAAGCTAGATCACAAAGCCTGGATCTGTGGTTGGCAGAAGACAAATCCAACCCTTTGGAGACAACACTTGGCCTCAGCTGGAATTGGAATATGGACTACTTGGGCTATAACACAGTTCTGTGTCTTATGAGATGCCAACTCTTCGAAACATATATAGAGTTCTAGCCTCACAGTATGACCCTTTTGGATATCTGTTACCCTTCACTACTCGAGCGAAGCTCCTCCTCAGGCAGCTGTGGGATAAGCATGGTTGGGATGACTCAAACCTCCCATCCACACTCCTTCAAGCTTGGTCTGATTAGGAGGGGGAGCTTCAGTTTCTACCCCACCTTATTCTCCCATGGGCTTACACTCCCGCTAATGCAAACCTAAAGGAGGCAATCCATGAAGTACACATCTTCGCAGATGCATCTGAGAAAGCTTATGGAGAGGTAGGTTATATGAGGACTGAAGAGTGTGCCGGTCAGGTTCACCTCACCTTCATCCTAGCCCGCTCCTGTGTAGCCCCAAAACGCACCCTCTCTATTCCCCGCCTAGAGCTCTGTGGAGCTTTGGTGGCAGCACAGCTGGCCACCATCCTGAAGAGAGAACTTACCTCAACCATCAAAAGGAAAGTTCTATGGTCTGACTCGACAACTGTCCCACCTGGTTGAGCTCGCAGTCCTGCCGCTATAAAGTCTTTGTAGGAGCCAGGATAGCTGAGATACAGGAGTTGACGGAAAACTGTACCTCGCACTACGTAAACTCCGAGAGTAATCCAGCAGATGACCTAACGAGGGGAAAGACTCTGGCTGAATTGATGGAACCAAATCGGTGTTCTAATGGACCTAACTTTCTGCTCGACAGTCCCGACACATGGCCAGAAAAGCCAAGCTCTGGGCCCTGTGATGATGAAGCTGAGCTCCGAAAGACTGTCTTCTGTGGAGCAGCTATCACCTCCACACCTATCTGTCAGGATGGAATGGTGTACAAGACTTGGCAGGAGCTCTTGTATGTTACTGTTAAAGAACTTTGTAGGAAGGTGCTGTCAACATCTCCACCTAGTGCTGAAGAGTATCAGGCTGCTGAACAGGCCATCCTTCAGCGAGCTCAACAGGAATCATTTCCAGAGGAGTGTAGATTGCTTGCAGAAACAAAACCTGCTTCATCCCGAAGCCGCTTACTTACGATACGCAAATTCCAGCGAACCTGTCCTGAGTGCCAGTATTGGAGGGCTCAGCCCTCAATTCCCAAGATGGCTGACCTACCTGCCGCTAGGCTTAGGCTATTTAAGCCAGCCTGTTACTCGACCGGTGTTGACTGTTTAGGGCCCATGATTGTGAAGATAGGAAGACGGCATGAGAAACGTTGGGGAATCAATTTCAAGTGTCTGACAATAAAGGCGGTACACCTGGATCTTCTAAGTAGTCTGGATGCAGATGCTTTCCTCATGGCCCTTAAGCGATTTATCGCCAGAAGAGGAACACGTGCAGAGCTGTGGTCAGACTGTGGAACCAATTTTAAGGGAGGGGATCGAGAACTGACATTTAAAGGCATGTAACGCCAGGTGCCACCATAGTGTAGGACACTTATTTGGCCACACGGTGGTGCCGAAGCTATTTGTATGATAATCCGATCCAGGAAAAATCTCTGCTCATAGTATTTCACTGAAACTGTGCTCGATTTGAGTTCTTGCATTGTCTGAACTAAGCGATGTGATATTTACATAATTTGAGTTATATTTATGTTGTGGAAATGTATATCCACAGATGGATGTTTAAGTCTATCTTATTATATATATTGGAGTTTATTTGGTTTAAACCTCTGTTGTTGTAAAATATTTGGCCTAATGGTAATTTATTTGTTATTGCAGACTACTGGCAACACTGAGCATTGAGGTGAAATAAACCCGCTGACTTCAACACCTAATCAAATGAAAGCCTCTTTGTCCTCCTCCCTGTATCCTGACCAATACACCATATTGTTGGCTGCTAAGGCCTAAAAGAACTTGTCCTAACCTATTACTTCAGAACAGCGGCTAACAGCGAACAGCGAATCTAAAATATAAAAAAGTTTAATGTTTAAAGTTATTTCACACTTTACATATTCCATGTGTGTTCATTCACAGTTTTGTTGACCTTAGTGAGAATCTACAATGTAAACAGTCATGAAAATAAAGAGACCCATTAAGTGAGAAAGTATCTAAAACTTTTGACCAGTAGTGTATCTCAGGGCAACACCATAAACATACTCTGTGAGGCATCATTAGAAATAAAATTAGCCAAGGTATTATGAACAGAATTGTGAACTTCCACAGCTCTGGTTAACCTAGAGTACAATTTCCAGATGCCTGAAGATACGTTCATCTGTTCAAAAAAGTTACACACTGGTATAAACACCATGGGAATTCACTGCAGTCATAATATTTATGAGACAGATGGGTTCTGTGTTCCAGAGATAAATCTCTATTAGTGCAAAATGTGTAATTCCAACTGAAGTATGAGGCATGGCAGTAAAAACACTTAGAAAGTGGCTTGAGGACAGTTGCTGTTTTTGCATGTCCAAACAATCAAAATGCAGGAAATCCCACAAAAAGCACTTAAAATACCCTTGTAGACAGGAGAGGGTACCAACTCCCTGCTGACTCCACATCCATAAAAGCCCAAGGCACAATTGAGAAATAAAAACAAAATTTGATGTAGTGCTTGTGGACCCCTTCCCTTTCTAATGCCGCCCTGAGCAACTGCCCATATGGCCCATATCATAAACTACCTCTACTTGGGGACAATAGGTAAATGCTTTGGAGGGGTCATTACAAAGCCCTGATCTGAATCCCATGGACAATTTGTGAGCAGAGCTTCAGAGGTGTGTTTGAGAAAGGCAACCTATTAATCTGATTCAGTTATGCCAGTTCTCTCAGGAAGAATGGGCCTAATCTACAGCAAACAATTGTGAGCAGCTGGTGGAAGTATCTCCAAAATGTTTGAGCTCATACACTGAAATGTATGAAAATGTCTGCATTTGAAGATGTTCAAAAGTTCTGTGAAAAGTATGTCACTCGTTTATCTGGCATTTAGCAATAATTGAAATGATTGGAAATCCTAACTGACTTTTTTTTAAACTGACACTGTCAGGTGTTATAAGGTCACAAAACACCTTCAATGTTCCAATCTTATTTTATTGAAAAACATTAAACATTACCTATGAAATATTACAAACTTGATTAATTGCACATGAGGTAGTGCTCTCAAATAAAAATGAAAAATTTGAAGCATTAGAGTTCATTTAGTTTTACATTTTTCACATTTTAAAAAGAAACAAAACTTGTGCAACAGGTTAGAGAAGTAGATAAGATCGGTAGATAAGATCGATGGATATGATTGGTTTCACATGTAAATATCGTCCGATCACCCAAAATTAAGGAAATTGGGGCCGTTCGATTGGCCAGTCGATCAATTGGTGCACCCCTAATGTAAGGTCAATTGGTATCCCAAAAATGCCCATAGATGTGTATGTGCAAATGTAGAGCCATCTGTCCTGTGTCTCTGTACTGCTCTGTTAAGAACTGCTAACCTGTCATGGGTGTACCTAACTTCTTTCTAGATGACTGCTGGGGATGGGCATCCCTCATGGCCCTACAAGGATTTAGTGGGTCTACAGTAGGGATGGATGGATGGATGGATGGATGGATGGATGGATGGATGGATGGATGGATGGATGGCAGGAAAAGTATATTTAGAACTTAGAAAATAACAAAAACAAGTGTCACTTTCAACCTAATGTATCAACAGTGTTATTCAGAGATTCAACCAGTAAAAATGTACTGGTTGCTCCCAGGAGGGCCTGAATGGTGAGGGAGTGGGCCACCACAGGCCCACAGGGGGCCAACAGAACTCCTGAAACTAGGCAGGCCTCCAGCTCCCAGCATGCACACCATCCCATCTTCCTACCCCCAGGAAATACTGCAATGGCTTACACTGGCTTTTTACTGTGCCATGATGCTTTCATTAAACTGGTTCACTCCCTGTTTTCCACTGCTGAGCATCTCTCCCATCTGTGTTCACTCACAGCAGTCATCTAATCTGCATAGGCTCTGGGGGACAAAGAGAATGTAGTCCTGAGACAAAGCAATTTTTTGATAAATCCAACTGGATTCCTGCTGCATCCCTGGCAGTGCAGTTATGGAATTGCATGGTATGAAAGTAGCATCTCAGTTTGGTCTGATACTTCTTAACTTTTTGTGTTATTGCATTGCTGTTACCAGTCTCTGAGCCATTACAGTTCTCTTCCGAGAGGTGTTTTGCCCAATTTAGTCAAGAGTTATGTCAATCGGCCTATCTTGATAAGAATAAGGGAAAGGTCTATTAGCTGCATTCTGTGAGCTAGCCTACATGTACGTCTCTTAAGAGAAAGTAAAGCGAGAAGTTGAAGCATTCGGCCTAGCGGGTGGCTACAAGAGTGAAGCTATACCGAGGAAAGGGCTGGTTGGCTGGATTAAATTAATGTTAATCTGTTCTTGTCTAATGAACTAATGGTTGCTAAATCATCAATGTTTAATATGTTATAACTGTATGATTATCAGGTAAGTGCGCTGACTACCTATTCTTAAAACATCTAGATACAGTATGAATGATTATAATACTGTAGTTGTTTCTCAACAGAATCTTCTTAGTTTTTGCAAAAGTACTGTAGAAGTACAGGCAAGTCTTTTTTTTTTGATCTTGTTCTAATGTTCAATCCAATTAAAAGTTAGCAGTGTGTTGAGCTGTGAGAAAAGCATTACAGTTGAAACAAAAAGGCAGAAATTATTAGAGAGAAATGTCATTGCATTTCAGCAGGTGGGTGATGTAAAACTCAAAATTCAAAGTTATATATTTTGTATTAGATGTTGGACAGCTTCAGAATGGGGTTACCACCTGTTTACCCTCATTCTGCACAGCTTTCATAAGCAACAGGATGTATAGAAAGCACACAGAGCTGCTGTTGCAGAATATGAAGGTAAATTATTGAATGAGCTGGGGAACAATTGCTATTTTCATGTAAGTTGACTAGACTCATGAATATGACGACACTGCATCATATCAGAGGCTACTGTCTCATCGTTCTCTTGGCAATGTCTAAAATGGCATTCTGTTTACAGACCTTTACATGCAACTAGCTGTAAGCTACCATCAGGGTGAAGATACATCTAAGGCGTTGTACGAATTACTCAATTCTTTCTTGTCGCTCTGCTCAACACAGTATATATATAATATATTATATATATATAATATATGATTATAAGTATATATTATATTTATTGTATAATGTGACTTAATCTACAAGGGGTTAGATACTTAATGAACTGGATCACGGTCTGGTTTTAGAGCCACACTACATTTAGTTATTATCAGTTATAGGGCCTTTCTTTTGCAGCGCAATTTACAGCATCAATTCGTCTTGGTGATAATGGGACATATACATCCTGCGACAGTGGTTGAAGCCGGGTATTTTAAGGCCATTCTTCTTGCAGGTATACGGTGGCTTCGGAGGCTGCACTACTAGTGATTACTGGTGGGATAGAGGAAATGCTGTTATCTCTGACTGGCCGGGGCACACTCCTCCGCATAAACACAGGGTGACCCAAAAGTGGCATGCAGAATATATTTATGATCTGGTGGCTGTGGCAGGCTCATGTTCAGCACTTCGACATATTGGCTTATGTTGCATCAATTACCAGATCTTTCACCAGTGTTGCTGTAGTGTGATTGTGTCATTGTCATCCTAGTATTATTATCACGGTTACCAGTATCGCAACAACCAGGACTACATTACTCTGAAATTGATACGAGGCCCTTCGAGGATACATGTTTTATACATTGTTAAAATTAGAATTGGATCCCTAAGAATGGTTCGGCTAGTTCTTGGCAGTGACCCCGGCGACTCCGCCTCATCATAGGCTAACAAAGTATTGGGCGAGGGAAGGCCTATGATATGGCAACGCCCAACATGCACATGATCCAGAACGCGGCCTATGCTTCACTCTGGGGGTCAATGTCATACAGTCTGAGGTGGGTAACCGCTTCTTTGGGCGTTGGCTCCCCAATTCCGTAACTCTTCTCCGGATGTGGGGAAAACAGTAATGGTGGATCAGTCATCAGGAGAATCATATTACTGTTCCAGCATTGTCCTTGGCCCGTGACGCTGGATTTGCGGCACTCGCTTGGCACATTGAATAACCGGGCCTTGACGTTTGTCCGATTGGCGATGAGTTACCAGTAGTTTGGCTATTAGCAAGGCCCGGCGCCTACTGTATAGTTTGACGTCCTATGGAGCTCCCGTGCCGGAAAGTCAGTTCTGGGTGGAAACAGGTAGAGTCTGAGGTGGGCCATTTAATTCTTCGGCGTGATTTGGGCATTGGGCTAGGCGTCGTGGTTTTTGTTTTTTTGATAGTAACAATCCGGTAGAGCTGACGCCGAATCATACCCTTGCAGACAGCTTCGTCTAAGCGTGCGCACGAGGATTGTTAATGCTGTTGATGTGGGTTCGTCCTTTGCTTGGTGGTGTGGCTGACATTGAACCGCTGATAACCCATGGCTCTTGCTACATCACAAAGACTTCTGTCTTGGTCACGCGAGCGCAGATGGCGCCTCGCAAGACTGGGCACCGGACAATATTGTCGGCTTCGTCAATATTTGAAGCTCTTGGTATGTCAGCCCTATCATTGTTGTGCTGCATTGAATATTGTTGAGGCTAAAACTGTGCTCTCACCTCTGCTAAAAAAAAAAAAAAAATTGTAGACCCTTTCACGACTCTGAAGGCATTTATCTTACTGGTAGCAATGTGCAATGCATGAGAGACACGAGCTACAGGCTGTCGCTTACTATTTAGCCATGTAACCATCGCAGACAACAACGCTTTCCCAGCTACTAAAATGAAAGATGTTCAGTTTCAAAAATTGCCGAACCCTCTGTATTACTATTTATACTTACTTAGTAGTCACACACGTGGGCAGCAGGATTTCACTAGAAAGCCGTCATAGTGTCATGTGGGGGTTTGGATTGGACCAATAGTGGCTAGACAGAGCTGCGCGCAGGATGCAATCATTAGCATTCTTCCGGTTTTATTAGCAAGTGTCAAAAAACGTAGCAATAACACGGCGGAATTGACAACAGACGTGCAAGAATGACTAAACTTACATAAAATCACTGGCCTTGGTGGGGGTATGCTAAAGGCTTTATAGGCGTGAAGCATAAACTTAGCATTAGTATCTTCCAAGGACTAGAGCTTAAACAACTAAAGTTAGTCATGAGGTCTGTAGAAAAAAAAACGAGGTATGACAGAACACTATTAGGACCACAACGGGGGCGAGCGACGACAAGATAGCAAACCAATCTATATAAACCTGTGATGATAACAAGGTCCAGAGTAAATCAAAGGAACGGGAACGGATGTGGAACAAGTAGGCATTGGGAGGAGATAGGAACAGGTGTAATAACAAATCTTAAGAGCTGAGGAAGGAGTTGAAAGGACAATAACACACCAATAAACTCGCACACTCACGGAGCTGGAAGCAAGATAAATAATCTTAGGAGGAAAGGAACTAGAATACTATGACTAAGAGTAATTACGAGTTTAGGAACATAAGCGGAATACAAGGAACAATAACAGCCTTAACGATAATACATAGGAGCCCAAAAGAAGAACCCTATATTTACAAAATAGGGCACAACTCAGTAGTACGTAAACAATAACTAAAGCTGGAATAAGAACACAATACCTAACCATAAAATAAACAGCAGAGATACTATAATAGAGTAATCCGCAGGATGAATAATAATAATAATAGCTGTACAAATAAGTATAAAATAGAAGGAGCATAACAACCAAAGGAACTAGAGTTTATGATAGAATGACAATACACTACTTAGGTAGTATGTTTAGAGTGAGGTAAAGAATCTTAATAAAGCTATGATAGCGCGTAATAAACCGAAACAGAAAACAACTTAGAAACATAGCGTATTTAAGCTAAACGCAATAACTCAAAATCTAGTAGCTCCAAAATGTCATGTTGTGACAATTAGAGGAGAAACTATTATTTGTGGCCCTAGCTGATGACTTATTCCGATTCTGAGCTGAGGCTTTAAGGTGTGCCTGCGCCACTTTTGCAAGTACAGTTGGAGCTCAGGTTCTATTTATGAGTATCATGCATGCAATGGTCACTGTGGAGCTCGCTAGGTGTCACCGCGAGTAGATAGTGTATGCACATTGCTAGCTGGGGGGAGGGAGGGGGTGATATGCCTTGTTCTTCTTTTCTCTGTTAATTCTTTATAATAGGAGAACAGGCTTAAAGCTAGTCATGCTGCGTACAGATCAGTGACGGGCATCTATCCTTACCTATCTGCAGAGGCTGCAAGTCGGTGACCGATGGTCACGGCTCCATTATCCAGGATGGTATAGGTTCTAAGGTGCCTTGAGGGCCATATACGTGCACAGTTATTTAGTCTGCTAAAAGAATACATCCCGCAGCTTCAAATCAACTGGCACAGTGGAAATGAAAACCTACGAATTCTCTGCACTCATTTGTTTTTTTATTCCCTGTATGTATTAATGTCACAGTTAGGATTTGTAATATTGTTGAATCCACGAAGAATGTATAAAGTATAATTATTAGAAGAGAGTCCTATTGTGTGTTTCACAATATACAATTAAACAATGAGGGGTTTCATCACGTCTTTTAACTAGCTTCTAGATATAGACTTGTAATACACATGATAAAAGTTAAGAATAGAGGTCGTGGCTCATTAAGGGTTTTTCGCATATATCAGATCAGGCATGTTGTTTCTCTCTCTCTTCTCTGGCCTTTGTCTTACGCATGTATGATAAAGGATGATGCAGCAATGATACAGGCAATCTACTTTTTAAAAATGACTTCCTGCTGCAGGGGTGTAATTTCTATTGCGGTGGTTGCCACGGAGAATCAGAGTATTGGGGCTCTATTCATAATGACCATTCACTGCACCTTTGAGTCAGCTTAACTCAATGTTAAGATACTCAGGGCTGATTGAACCTAATGATGTGTTCTGGAATCTAGTAGAAGTCAGTAGCTTCCGCTGCTCTGGATTTTAGTCAATTTAGAATAACTAGACTAAAAAGTGGCACTCTCAGTGGGGAGGTGACTCTTTTCTTTCTGTTATAGCCCTTGCCAGCATTCTTCTGAGTTAACAAGTTACTAATTTGCCCAGTTTCAATAGTTTTGAATTTGAAGCAGATTTATTCTATCACTAAAAAGGCTCACGCATATCTTAGTCTTGCAAGTTGTGCAAGACATATTAATAGCATTGGTGTGCGCGCTTGTCTTGTTTGCTAAGAGTTTCAGATTTTTTGATTAAATATTTATTGGAAGGAAGCAAAAAACCTTTACTTATAGCAGTAATAACCCCTTTCTTTTCAGTTTACTGCCAAATTCTAGATCTGGAATGAGGACACAACTAGCTCGTCTAAAATATTCTTTCTTTGGATTATTTAATAGAAGATTAACACCCGGCGATCTTCAGCATGTTAAGACATAAGACTACATGACTAGAGGGTTAACAATTTAGTAAAATATAATATAATTCGCTTGAAATATAGTGAGTGATTTTTATAACTTCATTATAAGCAATTCTTTCGAGTCCAATATTAGGATACTGCCTATAGAATCAATAGGGTCAGCATGGGATGGGCAGGATTGAATTCCATACCGGAACTAAGCTGTGGAAAGAGGTCAGTGTGTTTAAGTAGAGGTGTACTTGGAAAGCAGTATCGGCTGACAGTGGCACCTTCTGCAAGTGTGGATCATGGATACATGGTATTGGATGAAGAGATTTATGGGATGATTAGCCTTCATCATTTAGTCCCTATTGGGCAAAAGAGACTACTTGTTTGAGCTGTAAAAGGACGAACAGAATGATAAACTTCTTTTAGAGAGTTGTTATCTTGTATATATTTTCGTTTCTGAATTTTCAATTGAGGGCGATTTATTTACATAATAATGAATCTGAGTAGGAATGAAAGTAATACAAGGGAACGTGCAATCTATGGAAATACTGCAGTAATGTGATATAAAAAAAAAAATAATATAAAAAAAAAAATAAAGAAAATGTGCTGTGTGTGTTATTGCGAGATCTGATATATTGATTTACATATTAATATTATATCCTTAATATTTGTATCAAATAATCTTTCGGGTTTCTGTTAAGGGTTGTGCGCATGTGAATGACCAGCCCCAGTTACAGGTTGGTGGTATTAGGTACTAAATCGGAAGAGCGGTAAGCGCAAGCTCTGGACATTGGGACAACAGAAACTCTGCAGGAGCATACGAGAGGCCCACATGAATGAGTCACTAAATGCATATTCTTGAAAATTAGCAAGGATTTATTACAAAAATAAGTCAACTCATAAGTGCAAACATATTTCGATGCTAACTACAGAATCTTGCACTTATGGGCATAAAACAAATCCAACTAAATACCAAGCTGAATTAAAGTAATAGGGAAGACAAATAGGCTGCATGTCGGCACATATAAACAAGTTGATTAAGAGTATGTTTGTACTGGGAACGCATGATCGCAACGATAGAGTGATGCAAACATTAGCGCATATTTCAATGTTTTGTTTGTAGAATCGCAAGGATTATCTTGGAAAGAATCTGGAGATGAAGGTTAGTTTAGTTTCTTGAGTAACTAACTTTTATGGGATCTAAGTATCAGGGCTAAATCGTTTTATGAGGCAACCATTGCACAATGTATGAGTATCGAGTAAAAAGATGATTATTTTAATAATATCGTATATTTTAAAAAATGAGACTGTCTGAATAAAACCAAACCTTGTCTGGAGACCATCTCAACGGGTGTCTCCATTAGCTGCTCTTTTTTTTTAATTAAAATAATATTTAAGAATATTATATAGGAAGTGATAAAATATTTAAGGAAATATTTGAAAATAGAGTAGAGCGCATTATTCTTCTGGAGGATAATGGGGTCTTAGTTATGGGGTTTTCCATCCATTAGCTACCTTTATTATTAAATAATATTTTCAGAGATAATATTATTAAGGAAAATGAGTTAAGAAGATTTTAAGAAGAATTTATATATTTGGATAAAGTGCAATATTTTTATTCTGAGAGTAAATGGGGCTTCAGATGGGGTTTAATTGATATATCAATTTAGTATAATCAAATATAGGTTTAGGAGAACTATTGATTTACTGGACATGAAATACTATACAACTTTATCCTTATCTAGGGTAATACTGTTCTCTTTGCATGCTTTAATAGCCAGCAGTGTTCTTGGCTGTTAGGCTAGTTTGAAACTAACAAATAGTAAGCTGATAGTGCTTAGGCACATCAGAATCAGAACACACACCTTTTGAAAATATGCTCCGTAATAAAAGGTTTAAAATGCATAAGCGCGACGCCGTGTTATGGTCAATTCTTCTGGTGTTTAAATTTTAAAATCACGACCTTTAAATTAAGAGTTTTGTATTAACTTTAAGGAAGCAAGCACTAAACTACAGAACACAAACTGAGGCTATGTGGCTGTAGCAGATATGCCTGCTAGACCAAGATAGTCCGTAGTTCAACACAACAACGGTCAACTTTTTAATAGAAAAAGAAGAAACTTATTTTTTGAGATTATTTAACGATTTGCTATTCGCTATAATCTCGTCTCGCCCATTTACCCTAGAGAACCTCGTATGAAACTCAGTGCTGAGGAGGTAGTTGTCCGAGCAACTTAGACGAAGTTTGAAGAATCTTGGACTGTGAATTCGACTGTGAACATAGGATTTAGAGCTTCAGCATATTACTCTCCGTAGCTGTTTTGTATGTGGCATCAGCTCGGCTCTGTCGCGCCTTGTACAGCACGACTAGCATCAAGTTAACGTAGCGCGTAACCACGGTGATACTGGGCGAGGCGGGGGGCTTATTGTCTTCCTTGGGATAACTGGCTTCTACTCAGGCTTCAGTGCTGGGATACTTTCTTGTTCTGTTTATCTCATGTAGACCTCAAAGCGAAAGTCAAGCAACGGGCTTGCACCGTTTTTAATTATCCAGCTTTTTGATGAATGATATGCGGGGGCCGGGTATACCCAAACTGTGATTCATTCTTACTTAACTTAGATCCCCATAGGTTGTAGAGTTTATGTCCTGTTTGCCAGGCATAGAGACTGTTAGCCGCGTTCTAGTGTCTCATTGCCTAGGTGGAAGAGATCGGTTTCTCTTGGAAAGGGGGGTTTTATTAGGCGGCCAGTGTTCATGTCTGGGATTAAGTCTCGCTGTTACTTCCCCCCCTGTCTGCCCCCCCGCCTACACGCCCCCTGCCCCTTCTTTAAGTTGTGCGGTCGTATGAGAAGTTGCGGTTAATGCAATTTTATTTTGCAATAGTCTTCCGGAGAAAAGTTTGTATGCCTAGTATCTTGATGTTGTTTAATACCATTGGCTAGTGGTCCCAACAGTCATTATAAAGCATTATATGTTTGTCTGTAGTGGGATGGTAAGAAAATTAGAGGATAGATATTATATGGAGTTAATGCGATATCAGCATGATAAGCTATCTAACGAGGTTATATTGCATAACAATGTAAACAGAATATATGTATGATTTAACTTAAAGCATGATAGCTTTCCTGTAGGTCCTAAGTCGTCCTGTCCTCTAGGTCTCCTCCATTTCTGTCTTCTCTTTTATGGCTCTCTTTGCTACCTAGATACTAAAGCTCTCTTTCAGGATTTTCTTTTCTTTTTCTTGAAATGAGATTGATTTACATATAAAATCTTATAATATTATTCTTAGTGGGAAAATTAGTCAAAACAGGCACAGAAAACTTAATTAGATAATTTCTTACTCGGCGAGCTTAAATTTACGTAAGAATACAATTCTAAAGAATAAACGCTTAAAAGCTCAGCGGCATGCTATTCGTATATCTCGATAATTGTGAATTCGCCTCTTCTATGTCGGCTGTTTATTCTCTTGGCGTACTCACTTTTCTGGCTCATGACGGTCTGGTTGCTGTCCTACTAACTTGCAATGTATCCATGCTCTCGTCCCAGTATATTTCGTCAGCGCGATGAAGAAGATTACAAAAGACTTACTGCGTTTGTAGGTAACATTATGTGGAGGGTGTGTCTTGTGGGCACGTCTTCACTCGCTTGTCTGATCCCTACTCGCGCAAGGCAACTTGCCTGGTATTTTTGGTGTTATGAATATAGATGATTAGTTTAGGGCCCAATTTAGCTATGTAGTAATGGTGGGTGTGGGTGGGAGTTGGGGTGGGGGGGGGGTGATTGTTGATGTCGATTCATCGTGTTTTTTCTAACTGTTTTTTGTTATTTAGTTGTATTGTAAATTATAATAATTTTATCTCAAACACGCATGTTTAATGCATATAGGTAGGGATATGGAGTGGCCTCTTTTCCTGCATGGTAAGTGCGGCGGGCACCTGATGTCAAGTCTGCTAAAGTTTAGTGCGCTGGACTGTTGGATTCAGGATGTTTTGGGCTCTCTTTCAGGCCGCATAGTATTCGCTAGTTGGTAGAAACGACTCTTATGCTTGCATCATACTAGAGATTTTTGGACAATTAATGCTTCCGACTTTGTGGGAACAGTTTCGAGAATGCTGTTTTCCTAGTCCGTCACCAGTGAACAAACCAAGGTCGGGGGCATAAAGACGTTGATGAGTAAATTTATTGTAGAAGATTTTGACTGACCTTAAAACAATTATAAAAGAAAAATAGATCAATCTTTTGGGATAGAAAGCTAAGTGGACATGCCTGAGCCAACATGGTGTCTGTACTATCATAAATGTTCTGGAGAGTGATCAAGGCCAGCATTATGTTCCGTAAACTAGAGCTACTAATACTTGGGTGTAAGACATGTGGCTGATGAGTTATAGCTGTTATAGCTGCATATATAGTAAGCTGATTTCATATTAAACCCTATGGAGTAACAATGGGACTGTATGCAATCATGAGGATCTCAAGTCATAATGTGTGTGAGAGGGCATTCCGGTGAATAGGCTTTTGTGATGTGCTTAGAGATGTTAACCTCAAAGACTGTTCAGCGTTAGAGTCTCATCGCAACTAGCAAGTATTGTTGTTTTGAACTTTCTATTAGAGTCAGATGGTGCTTTTTCATTTACTTCGAGCTCTAGAGATTGCTAAATCGGTAAGATCGCTCGCTAAAAATAGTGGCTGGCTAGTGGACAGTGTGCGTATTTTCCTCTTGGGAAAAACAGTCTATTGCTTAGTGAAACTCTTATCTCACGAGAAAGGAAGGCATCTTTCATTCATGTGCATCCATAAGTTATTAGCTGCACTAGCTCCTGTACAATCAGGCTAAATTTGTAAAATGTTAAGGCTGCTGTGTGCTTTCCATGCTAGTCCCATTCAAGTACTTGATGAAGACTTCTAGATCTAGAAGTAGTAGTGCAAACAAGGCCACGACATGTGTACGGGCAGGCTCTCTTCTTCCTTTGTGTTTCGCCAACAGGTACGGATGATTAACACAAATAGGAATAATAGCCTCGACTTAAATCTAATTAGCACAGCACACAGCTGCCTGCAATTGCTAAGATTAGCAAGGGAGTCTTAAATAATGGTAAAAGTGTATGATATGGCATACCTTATCTAAAGACTGCAGGTGGTGGGTGACTTAATTATATGCACTCTATGGATTTGTCGATTAGCAACAGACGTTGGGGAAAAATAGCCTCATTAGCGCCTAAGGGGTTTACAGTGCAGTGGCTTATGTGAGGCTAGTAATTAGCACAACTCGCTATGCGAAACATGCTCGTACAATGACTATATCTCAATGAAATTTATTCCTTGAATTTACCCTGAATGTTTTTTTCCCCGTTAGTTAGCTTAGTCAGAGTCATATTTGAGTCGCATAGGCTCTAAACAAAAATTATACTAGCAGAGCTGTTCATGAGGATAGTTTGTTGTTATGTACGCAAATTATGTCTTGGAAAAAGGACAAGTAATACGTGAGATTAAGTATTTAGAACGTACAATTAAATGAAATAAATTTAATGATTTTATTTTTTACATAAATTTATTATTATTATATTTATTTAAATCTTGAAGACCTTATCTTAGAACTGTGCTCTCGCTCGCAAAACTGCTTACCCTCCTAAATAAAACCTGCCCTTTTAAATTGTATAGCTTAGGCAACTGGAAGCCACTTTGCCGAGTTCGCTTCGCAAGCTTCTTCTGGGTCAAAGTCGTAAGAGCTTGGCTGCTAAAAGGCGAACGCGGTGAGTGCATAATGATCAGAATTGAGGCGTAAGTATTATGGCTTTAAAAGCCACTCAGAACTACTGTGCTCTTGATTTGTTTTGGGCAGGTGGCATTCGCATTATTAAGATGTGCATTATCAGGACAGCTTTTGACTCGACTAGTGCTGATTGCTTGCTATGGATTTCAGACCACATAGGTCATTACGACGATTTGGGCAGGTGAATTTAGCAGACTGAAAATATTCTTGGCAGGTGAATTTTTTTTTTGCAGACGATATTTATACATTTAATTTTTCATCAGGTCTATCATTACTTGCAGGTGAATCTTTGCTGGTAAACTCTTTAAAAGTACTTAAAAAAAATCTATATAGCAGTATAATGTCACAGGATAGATAAAATTCAGGCGTTATAAACTCAATGTCTATTAAAAATGTCATTATAATCTAATGAGTGTTAAACTTATTTTACTTGCCATAAAAAACAGACATGTTTGTAGACATTCAAACCTGCATTGTTTATTAACAAGGATTTGATGTGAAAGGTACGCGGCATCAAATGGTGGCACCATTTCGTGAAGTGATAAATTTCACCATAGTTTTCATAACCATTGGCATTAAGACTAAGCTGCAAGTTGCGATGCTGGTTTTGGCCCTGCTTTATTGTAGGGGCGTCGCATCTCAACTCTCTGAGGATGTACTTGGGGGTATTCGAGTAAAGGGGGCATGGTGCATATGCATGCTATACTTTTTCTGTATCTGGAAGTTTTTTGACCTTAGTATTTCGGGATGGAACTGTGTATTGGGTGGTCAAACACAGGGCTGTGAAAAAAGTGTAAAGCACAGGTTTTGTCCATTGTTTAGAGATTTTTTCACTGTCACTAGTGTATAAGGCAATAGTTCTGTGGCTAGCAGCTTTGGTAGAGGACTTCCCTGAACCTCATTATGGCCATTCGCAACACTATGCGACCAACATCTCTGTCTTTTGCATTAAGCTGATCTGTTTTGGAAACTTTCAGACAAGTTTACTTCTTATTGTCCACAATCATAAGATGAAGATGAAAGGAGACATAAAAAAACTTGCTGGAGTTATTTTCTGGCATTGCTGGGGTGTGAGTCAAGGAAAAGTAAATAAGTGTTGTTTCATGGCTAGTTTTCTGCTTTAGTTGGGGGTTTATGAATCCTACACTGAGAATCAAGACTGGGCTAATAATTAAAAAAGCATTTCAAGATGCAAAAAATCCTTATGCATCATTTCTCTTTGGTCATTTATCTGACATTTATAGTAAATTAGTAAGTAGCTGTATAGAGAATATATTCTGTCTTGCCAAAATTTATGTGTGTTTGTCTTTTTTTTTTTTGATAAGGCAGATCTTAATGATAGACCATCTTTGGGTGCATTGAAAACAGAATTGATCAGACGTGCCTTGCGTGGCTTACTAATAGTGTTTATGAGGATTTCGTATACCGGCAGTGTGCTGCAATGTCCTCTTCACAATGCTGGACCTTCGCTGTGATGTGCTTTCAGAGCTCTTCCCCTCTGCGGGTCAAGATGGTCATGGTTTATACACTACAAACCAAGTGTATTACGGCTGCAGGGAGACGAGGGATCGGGGGGGGTGAGGGGCTCAGCCGCAGTGGGCTGATAAATCAGCGGGTATTACGTAATCATGATGTACCAGCAAGTTATTTTTCTTATTTTATATGCCTTTGGGCTGGGTGTTGGAGTTTTGGTTTCATGCAACTATCTAAAAGGGTTGCAAATTCCTGAAAGGCCAGCAAGATTTACCATATAGTTCTTAATTGGACTGAACATATACATGGTCACTTATACAACTAATAAGACAGCATATGATGGTGATTTTAGGCAAACAATACTCTCTGAGAGGGAGGCATTTGTTTAATTATGACCAGGATATATAGTAGCTGAAAAAGTGTAAACATCCCTGTTACAATTCAGGTCTTTGAGAATTAAAAACGTTGAGACTATGAAATATAATTTCCAGACGCTATCCTAGGCTATTTAATGTGAGGTACATACACGTGCATATTTTAACAATATAATAATATTTTTAAAATTGTACTTTATATTTTTGGGGCAGTAAGCCTTAAATTATAGTTATGAAAGCAGCTATTGATATAAAGTGAACCACTTTTCCGTAGCTTTAATTTCCGTTAATTATGATGATTTTCTGCTGAAAGCTTTCTAATGAAACACAGGCATTTTAGGATAGAATATTAGTATTCACTGACAATAAAAAAGCATTTTTATACAGAGGTTGTGCGTTTTAGGAAAAGTATGTTTAGCTGACTAATGGTTAACAAAGGGCTAGATTATTATATAGGCAAGGTACTTTTAATCTGACAAACGAAGGCTTGTCGGTAGGCCTACGCCTATAATTTGATTGAATATGACGCTTATTATGGGCTGTAAAAAATCAATCAACTGAATAAAGCCAAAAAATCTAGTTAGGTTAGGGTATATAATAACTAGGTGGCACAAAAGGTGGGAAATTTGTGTGTAATTGTTGATTTGTTTTTTTCTTTATTTCTTTCGTTATAAATACATTCTTGGCAACAAAGCATTTATCATTGGAAAGCCTGTTTTTGTGGGAGGGGGCTATAAAGCCGGACAGTTTGTAAGTTGATATTGCATTCTTATTTTGTGCAGCGCAGAGTTGAGTATGTTACGTTGTGACTCGAAAACTTCGACGACCTACTATTGCTTTTAGTATGGCAGGCAATGTGTCATGAAGTGTGGGGCTTTGCTTGTCTCTATTGAGGCAATCTGGCTGAAATTGCAGAGAAATCATATCTGTGATGAATGCCCACAATATTTAAAATTTCAGCTCAGTGTAAGAATAAATGTATTTCAAGAGACCGTAGCATTTCTCTATGTTTCGTGAGAAAAAAACTGGTTGCTAACTTTTGTTTTTCTTTTCCTTTAGCACTCACTGGTCTTCTCTTTGGATCTGAGGGTGCTCTTCCATCGATGGGCAGGTTAGTTTAAGACATGCCTTACAATTTCTGGCAGAACTTTAACTAAGAAAATTTTTTTTTAAAAACAAGTTTATAATGGGTCATAGCGTTTTATGTGGGAAAATGGGGAGACCAACCCATCCCAGCTAAGCACTGTGTTGAAAAAACTTGTTGGGTAGAGTTAAATTATTTCCTATGAAGAAATTCCTGAGCTTGTAAACAGCTCAGGTCATCTGTAATCGTAACCACTAAGTCTATTTTGTTTTGCTAACATCCACACTCAGCTTTTTCAGGCTTTCCTTTCTTTCATTTTTGGTGGTCCTAAGTAGTAGGTATATTGGCCTGCATGGGGGTCGGCTACAGGTGGCATCATGAGTCATATGCTGGTGCACATGGGTCTAGTCTATTTAAAGTCACTGAAGGCCAGGCTGCAGAGAGAGCTTTGTACACTATTGACTGGCCACTCTAAGTAGGAACAAGCGCATCATAGAATGGGCAACCTATTGTGCGCAGTATAAATGGTTCTGAGTAACATCATTCTGCTTAGGGTGTGCATTTGCTGTGTGTCTCAAGCTCTGGGAGGTGATAATGCTTTCTCTGACTGTTACTGTTAGTCACAAAGCTATAAACTGTCCTATTATTTTGCAGATGACCGTATACTATCAGCTTGTATTTTCTTTAGTTAATCAAAATCAGGCATTCAATTAAATTAAACAAACGTATTAGGATATATAAACTGCTATCATACGATAGAAGTTAATGCTAAGGTTAAAAGCAAGGAAGACTGAATTTATAAATAGACTGGAAAAAAAAACTCATATGTTTCCAATTATTAAATAAACACATTGGCATGCTTGTAATTTTACAATGCCTGTGAATAAGTGAGTTTTAACAGCTCAATATTAGAGCGCGCTTTGGCAGCAAACTGCACCTCGAACAGCAGATGAACGTTACAGCGACATAGTCGTAACCATTATTTATGGTAAATTAATACAGCTCAAGACAAAAAGCGGCATGATCCCTTCAAAAAATATAATATATTTAACTTCAGTACACATTCATCAGCTATTCCTCTGCAACACTTCTTTAAAGATAGATGGCAAACATGGTCTCAACTCAGGTTCTACATCATAGGCAGAGCTATGGTTTTGCCATATCAGGCTGACCTGGTGGACAGAGGATGTCCTAAGTCTCAAGACTTTGTTTAGGGACAGACAGTGCAAATAGTGAGCGATTCGGCACTGAAACAGGTAAGCCTCTTTCAGTTATTAATCTGAAAATATCGAGTATGGCAACTAATACATGTCTGGAAAGTGCATCTCGCGATTTCCTCCTGATTCAAGGATACCACGGCAATATATACAGCATACATATATTGAATATACTTTATCTAAGTGTATAATATCTGTGGAAGAAAATTTTTTTTTTGAGTTAAAGGAATGAATTTTTCCATCATTTTTTAGAATCTGTTGCATCAGATTTAAAACAACCATGTCTCTATTGGTTTAGAAGGTTGTCATTTTTGTCTTTCTATCTGTTATTTCAGTTAGTTGTAGCAGAATTTTAATTGCAACGTGAGAGCAAACTGTTCACAGCTGCTTGAATATGGTAGGCCCTGTATGTGATTGTGCACCGGTATACTCATCTAGTTGCGTTTTTGTTCTGTAATTGCACCATCTCATTCGCACATCTCATTGGGGCAACATTCAATCACTTTTAACGAATGTAATGGACTTGTGCGCAACGAAATTGTTGCCAGGTGAAGCACACGGATAGGTAGGGAGCTGCCTGTATCCAGCTGGTAATGTTGCGATGGGTTATAATTTTAGATAAGTTTATAGTTAATCTATTCGGACGAACTTGTATGAGTTGGGCAGGATACTGTTGTTATTATTACTAAAGCATCACTTTGGCTGGTATAGACGACTGCATTACTACTGCAACTATTACACAGGTTAAGTAATCCTCCTAATGTTTATGCGAGATGCCAAACGAAGGCCGGAAAAATGTCTAATTTTTGTCAAAAGGTTTTGGGTGATGTGTAGATTAGTTACACTTTACAGTCAAATAGACTATAAAAGTTAAAGAGACTGAAAGCTTTATGCTAGTTTGTCGCACGATCCTGAGGGCTGATCGGATAGGGTATATCTTGTGGCATTTTACTGAAAATTTCTCCCTTTAGTTGCAGTTTTCAGTGTTTCATCCTAAATGGAACCAAAATTTACAAAATAAACATTGAGCAACATTGAATCATTTGGGAAACTAATGAACAGGACAGTAATGCCATTAGTAAAATTTGTGCTAAGGTCACGTATAATCTGAAAACGGTTACTGCAATAAAATGTCTGTACTCCTAATCCCAAACAGGCCTTTACGGATTGATTCCTCATTTTAATCAACTTCTTTATGTCATGATTCATTTGTCTTACATTGAGGCTGTTAGTTTCTGTCCTTCTTTGGTCTGGAAACTATAGACTATTTCTTAACAGGAAGCTAGCTGTAATTCACGTCAGTGTATTCCACACATTTTGTTTTGCATACTTTCAAAATTATTACTTAGCATTTTATATAGATACTTCCTAAAAACATATTGGCAGAAGGAACAGTTATAGTACATTTCTGTTTAAGAAAAGCACAAATTTTCTCAAGTCACTTGCATGATAAAGTATCACATTGTTGTATTTGAAAACATTTTTGATAAATGTCTTCAAATACCAAGGAGCTGTGAACAACTGCCCCTCTCACACACTACTTCCACTATTATAACACCCAATTTATCTACATCTTGAACGGGGAAGGCCTCTAGCTTTCCTGTTCACAGGATTGACTTCATTTTCCTCCTTTTGCTCTTGTTGTATTGTTTGTCCTGTGTTTCTTCCTCTACGCATTTCGTTCACACGTAGATTCATACAAGCATCCCGAGATGCCTTTCCAGGATAGAAGCTTTCCATCATAAACACTTCAAAAGGCTTGCCCTTCCTCCTTCGATTTCATAATAGCATCGGTTCCCATGTGTCTGGAGAGCGGTTCAGTCCTCACTTGCTCATCAGCATCATGGAGACTCTTCCCGGCCTCCCCAGGATGTACAGCTGCTTTTCTGTGCAACACTGGCTGGAAAGTCTATCTTTGTACAGATAATATTAGCAACATCCCCTGTTTACCCACTGCTGAAAACTGCGCCATTGTATGTGAACCAGTCCCTGGTAGCTCAGAGCTACAGACAGTGCATAGGATATTCTCAAAGATGAAGGAAAAATAGACAAACATGAACAGGTGATGAAATGTAGCCATCCCAAACTATTTCTGCTACATTAATAGAGAAAGGATCATTTTGAATTGATGAAGCTGATGGTAAAAAGGAATGGACCACTTAGACATACTCTATACTTCCAAAAATGTTTTGTGTCAAATCTAAACAGGGAATTGTGCAGCTTGCTGTTTTATTTTTCCTCATGTGATTTGAAAATGCCAGGAGAGGTACATAGCCTCCCTCTTACGTTTGTGTTTTTCAATACATAACACTGACATTTCAAGAAAAGTCAACATTGTCAGACTTTTTGATTTGCTCATCAGCTAGCACCTAAGATCAAGTTTGCAGCATTTGGTATCTGTAACATAACCTTGGCCGGTGCGTAAGAATATTGATGGCCAAAGCTGGCCATCAGTACCCTAATGGAGGAGGCCCTGCAGAATTTCATTTGTGGGCCTACCTGCCACCACAGCAGCAGCAACACCACTTGTTCAAACTGAGAATCAGAATGCAGAACAAAGAGGTTTTAAGTAGGTATCAACTCAGCATGGTTGTTGGTGCCAGACAAGCTGGTCTGAGTACTTCAGAAACTGCTGATCTACTGGGATATTCATGCACAACCAATTCTCAGGTTATAAGAAAATGGTCTGAAAGATACAAAACATCAAATTGTGGCAGATATCAGAGCTTATAAAGGATGGGTAACTCTAGATCAAGTACCCACTTGTTATTACAGAGGTATGTGAAATAACCTCTCTGAACTCACAACACATCAAGCCTTGAAGCAGATGGGCAGCAGGAGACCACACTGGGTGCCACTCATGTGGCCAAAAGTGGACAATAACAGACCAGACAAATGTTGCCTTGTCTGTTGACTTTGATTTGAGCTGCAACTTTTAGACGGTAGGTTCAGAATTTGGCATAACCAACATGGAAGCATGGATCCATCCTGGCTTATATCAATGGGTAATCTGCTGCTGATGATGAAATGGTGTGGGGGATCTTTTCTTAGGATCCCTTGGCACCCACCAGCTGAGTTTGATTTAATCACAGCCTACCTGAGTATTGTTATTGAGCATGTCCATCTCTTTCCAGCAGTGTAACACATCATGTCTTAAAGTTCAAATAATCTCAAACTGGTTACTTGAACATAACAATGTGTTCACTGTACTCCAGTAGCCTCCTCAGTAAATATATCTCAATCCAATAAAGCACATCTGGGGTGTGGGGGAAAGGGGGTTTCACATCATGAATGTGTAGCTGTCATAATGTGGTTTTGTGGTCGGACCAATGTGCAGAGAAGAACTCCTGAAGCACGAGGTTTGCAGGTAAGCAGCTCCAAATAAAACAGCATCAAAACAAAACAACCCGGCCAGGGCGGGCAGAAAGGACACAAAAGTTTCACAGATTTTTTGAATATGATAACCAGGAGAATGGATCTTTTGGGTTCCTGGCAAAATTCTGGTTGGACACTGAAAATGAGAGAGTTAAGAGGTTAGCATTTGATTTATGAGATTTTGTGCAACAGATAGACAGGTTGAGCTGATAGCGTTGAAGGATGGACAGACAGGTGAGTGTGAGGTAAGTAACTGAGAGGTGTGAGCGGCACGTACCAGGAGTTCAGTCCGAGGAGCAGAGAGGAGAGATATTGAGAGGATTTCTCCAATGACCCAAGCAGCAAGCAAGCAGAGTACTAGAACAATGGAGCTTGAGAACAGGCATGGACTGGAGCCTGAAAGATGATGACGTATTGTGGTTAGAGTCAGAAACAAGAGAACAAAGTACGCAGAGGCAGGCCTGATTACCATGCTGGGTGAGCAAACAATCTGGCATCTGCCTCATGGTATCTGCTCCTCTTAAAGCTTCTCCTGACTGGTCCTGATGAGCTACAGGGCCACACCTGCCAGTCAAACTCTGCAAGAAAGTGGTGAGGAGAGACACCGACACACACCAACTTGGAGACAGCTTTGTGGATCTGACAGTTTGATTGTTAAAATCCAATAATTATAAGCATGCCAACTACTGTACAACTTCATCTGTCCTCATTTTAGTGTATTTTTAATTGCATCACACAGAGTGAGTGGCAGCAATATAATTTTTAACATGTTTAATGTGAGCTTCTAAGCTGTTTTTACCTCCTATTAGTTTGTATTTGTAACAAAGAAAATGTGGAAATGCTCTGATTTGATGTGAAGAAAATCACTTGAGTTATTTGTATAGTAGGAAACATCTTTCCTTTCTGTTGCTCTATGACTCAACATGAATAAGGTGGAAGCACTGCAAGGCAGCATGGAGCGGGGCTTTCCTCTGGGTTATGAGTGTAAAGGTTTGGTGTGAGATCTTGTTGAGTCAAATCCTTTTCCAAACCTCCAAACTGGTCTGAGGCCAAACTGCCTCACTTGAACTGCCGTAGTAACAAAAGTTAAAACATCAGTCTCTGCTGAGCTTCACATTGTGGTTTTACCTTTAACATTTGTAGAAACTTTTAAAGAGTAAGAGGCTGGAATTTATCGAATTTTAAATAACCTGTCCAAAATAAACCCCAGTTTGTTGGTCTTACAGTGTAATCAACATGAACAACATCCTTTGTAATAGCCAAGGAACTGACTGCTTTCCTTGGCATCATGTGAGAGATATTTTTAGCCTGTGCTGTATGAATTAGGCAGTGTTCAGCATTCTCTCTGTGGGGCAGTTTAGATCTACCTGACTGTAGACTTGCTATTAGCAGTTCTAATAAAGGCCAGATTGTGGGAAAACTGGTTGTTAATGTGACCCGGCTGTGGCATGCTGACAGACATTCCCACCAGCAGTGTAGGACAGAATTGCTCCATTTTCCTATCCACAGGAAAAATGCTATCAGCTCCTTCAGAGATGCAGACTCTTTATTTGCATTATTTTCCCTTGAGAGATTTAATGGCTTTCTATCGTACTTTTGACATTAGTTTGAGAGTCAGTGAGTCATTCTTTAATAATATGGTAAAATATATTAGGAGGATGCATGAAAGAATTGCAAGAACATACTCAGTTCTTCAGGCATGAGCACAATAACCTTGTCATACATATTGAAAATGGCAGTGAAAAATTAGGACTTTTTTCTATTAGGCCAATTATCTGTAACGTCTTACTTTTTTACAGACACTAATACATTTCTGTCAAGAATTATATCGGAACGTTTAGAAGTAGGGAGTGATTCCACATAAAAGTTAATAAACACAGTGCTCATCAGGAACTTTCTCACTACCCCAGACGTCCCTTGGTTGCTCATGCTGGCACTTGTTTAAGCTGCATTTACCTTGACTGGCTCCTTGTGGTGTGGGTTTTATCTCAAACAGTGTTTCGGTCTAATGTTCACACAGCTCACAACAGACAGCAGAAACAGTTTGTTGAAAATTATCCATAATATGAGAACAAAGTAGGGGATGTCCACTTTTCAGTCAACACTGGATGTGTTGTGTTTTCAACTAGGCTATATAGATTTTGTTACTGATTTGTGCTGTTAGATTCTAGATTTCTTCCTTTTTTGTAAATGCACACCGACACAAATATGTTGAAAGTTAAGAGCCCGAACCTTTTGCCATGTGGACCAAAGCTGCCAAACTTAAAGTTCTTGCAGGCCAAAGAAATGTTAAATATTTCAAAAGTAAAAATAAATAATCTATTTTATCTATTTCTTTTATATGTTTTACTGCTCTGTAAAAGATGAAACACCCAGTAATTTTATGAAACAAACAAAAGTAGCCTTAACAATGTTCTACTGTTTTGGGCGATGAAATTTTTACTCTTTTCTTGCTCTTGGTTTTTTCTTTCATTTTCAACAACAGGAACAGGATCTGGGTCACTCTTTCTTCTGAAATATTTGCTTTACACGGTCAATTTTATTGCCACTAAGTCTGCTTTTAAATAAGTCACTGGATGTTAATGGATTAAAAGGAAATTAAAAGGAAAGCAAAAAACATGGTTCATATAAGACAAATATTTTATGTAATGCCAAATATTTTTTCATGCTAAGAAGATTTCTGTTGCAGTTTAAAAAAAGCCTTGCATCAAAAAAAGGTTATCTTCCTCAACCGCTTATGCTGGTGGGTCAAATTTCTAACATTCTTCAATTGTGGTAGCCGACCACACAAAATCATTCCGAGGGACACGAGTGGCCCCCAGGCCGCACTTTGGACAACCCTGGTAAAAGAATAAAAAGTTTTACTTTCATACTTGACTTCTATAGCTTTTTCAGTTGCTGCTTTTTTAGATAGAGTCATCAAAGTGACCTAGATATCTGGAGACTAGCATAACCACTTTCCTTCATTAGTATAATGTCTCGCAGTGTCCGGTACATATTAAAAGGTTGTGCTTCTGCATTTAACAACTTTAATTTTTAGTTCTAGGCTAGAGTGCTTGGAGGTACACTGCTGGGAGGTTTGAGACACCTGGGCTCAAAGTCCCGACCTGCTATTAAATCTCTACCGCTGATTCATGATGTGAACTGAATTATCATGCAAACATCTGACACAACGGGGGCTTCAAAGTATGAGTCAGTTACTCTGTTTATGAAACAATCTTCTCAGGATGAGATAATTTTATTAAAGCTGATAAATGAAAATTTCCTCTGGGTCTACTTGATGCCAGGCCAGCAGGCGAAGACTCCACAACCACATCTTCATTATACAGCAAGAAACACTGTTGCCATGCAGCTTTTTAGTCAGTTCCCAGAACTCCTCACAGCTCCTCACAGAACACAGCTATGAAAACAAGGTACAGATTTTATTTCATTCTCATTAAGAAACATGAAATTTTTTTGAGTGATTTTCCAGGAGTTACATAAAATCACTCAAAAAATGTTCATGTTTCTTAATGAGAATGAAGTAAAATATGTACTGTGTTTTCATAGCTGTGTTCTGTGAGGAGCTGTGAGTAGTTCTGGGAACTGACTAAAAAGCTGCATGGCAACAGTGTTTCTTGCTGTATAATGAAGATGTGGTTGTGGAGTCTAAAATTGTGGGTTGAAATACAGGTCATTTTTGCTTTGAAACAACAGTTCAGTTATTAAACTGTTACTTTTTCAATAATTAAACAGACCAATCTACTTGTACCAGTCCATCATGTACTGAGCCATAAACCCCTGACTCTAAATTCAGCACAATGGTTCAGCGTTGATGCTCTTTAGTGGAAATAAACTACACACATCCATCCATCACAGCAAGACAATGTCCTTAAAGGTAATCTGTTCAATAAAAGAACATCTGCCTCTCACAATGTTGTGCTTGGCTATTTTAGGAGCACAGTGTCCTGCTCTGGATTTTTATGTTTCATTTTTCTTGACAGTTTATTCATTGCCAACAGATAAATGTTCCCCTGTGTATGAATGGATGTTCTCTCTTCAAAACAGTTTGTATGATTAGGGGGAAATGTTTGGAGCTGGATTTATTTAACAAGGTCTTCAGGTGGACCATTCGGAGCTGTGAAAAAGTATTTGCCCCTGCCTAATAAAACTAATGAACAGTAACATGTAGATACTCCAGCAATCACACCAGCAATAAGCCAAAAACAATGGCTTGAATGGTTGAAAAATACAACCAAAAGCCTGAATAAAACTGCTCTGTATACATGTATAATAAAGAAATACAAAGATTGAGAAAAAAATATTAAAAACAAAAAGCTACTAAGGTCAAAAGTTATAAATAGATCTCTGATCACTTTAATTTCAAAGACGGGAAGAGTGTCTGTTTGGTTTACTTGCTTGTAATTAAACAGTCTCCTAAAAATTTTAAAGATATCTGAATAGTATGAGTTTAGTTTTACACTACAATATAAAACCATTTAACAGCACATATGTGTCTTGTGAGCAGAAATAATATTGTTTGGGTTTCCTGATTTTTGCAATGAGAAAATTAACTCTCAAAAACTGATCCAATCCATAAAAATTATACTGAAAAATTACCTTTGGCAGACGTCTCCTTATATATTTTGCATTAAGCCTTCTAACAATATTGGCTTCCCTAATTTCACAAATTATATGGCAGAAAGTACAAGGTCTTAAATTCAAATGTAGTTGTTTCTGGCACAGGTGAACTTGCTTTTGGCAGAACAAATTGTATTAGTTTGTTTTATGAATACAGATTTTTTTTTCTTCCCTTTTTTTCCAGGACCTGATGCCTTGGGAACAGAGACAGGCAAAATAAGCTCAGGCTCGCTCTGTGTGGGCAGAGAAAGGCTGAGCTTAGGAGGAAAAGGACAACAAGTCTGAAGGTGGTTTTATTTGGACCAGTCAACCAGTGTAAAGCTTTTCTCTCCAAAGGACCACTCTTATATAGTCAGCAAAATGAATAAGCCAGAGAATATGTTGTTTATGGTGGGATCTTAATACTCTAAGCAGATAATATTAAAAAAAAGACAGCCTTTTACTTTTCCAGTGTAATACACTCTCAGCTTTGTATCAGCAAGAGACAATTTTCATACTGCTCAAGGAAACTAATAAGCCTTTATATAATAAGACAATTTTAAAGGTGACCTATTATACTTCCTTTTAAACATTTGGGATAGTTCTATGGGCTAAACAAAACATGTTAAGCACAAAATCATTCTCAGATAATGAGATTTCACTTCCTCATTTCCCCCTTTTTTGAGCTCCATTCAGAATGAGCTGTTTTAGGGCTCTGTCACTTTTATGCAAATTAGCTTTATTTACAGCTTTACAATGTATCCCTTGGCTGTTTCACTGCATAAAACTCCTGTTGCCCAAAGTTTACATTTGTAGATGATGTATTGAAAAGTGCTCCATTAGATTTTAGTATGCCTGGATGTTATTTATAAACCTATTTTATTATTATTATTATTATTATTATTATTATTATTATTTTATTACCTTCTGTAAAATTCTCCACATCTTTATCCCTGCTGTGTTCCTTGGTGTTCATGATGCTGTTTGTTCAGTGGACTCCAAGACACAAAACAGCTGGATTTTCTAATTAGACAACTTCTGAAAACAGTTGCGCTGGATGTTAATTAGGGATATCAGAGTAGAGGAGGTTTGAATACAAATGCATGCCACACTTTTCAGATTTGTATTTTTCATAAATGTTTGCAATCCTATATTCTTTTCCTTTTACTTTGCAATGTGTTCTAATTCATGCTGGTCTATCACATTAGGTCCCAATAAAAACTCACAAAACGTTTTGTTGACAACATCTGAAAAGATTCAGTGAGGTAGGAATACTTTTGCAAGGCACTGTCCACTTTATATGCATAAAGATTGTACAAAAAAACATTGTCCCAGTCAAAGAAACATGATTCCTTGGATCAAGGGTGGTCATTTTCAGTTCAGCATCTGTCAATTGAACCAAATATCTCAGAGACCCTGACTGCACACCCTGTCAATGGGGTAACCAGTATTTACTCTGAACAGCCATCTCCATATATATGTATGGTAAAAAGTTAATTTAATAATATAATAAAATTATAATTTGAGCAGAGAAGTCCCAAATCCTCACAGAAAAGCACAATAGAGATATAATCATCTTTGTATAACATGTAACATATATGCTGTATATATATATTTAAATTGGTCCTGTATTGTTAAAGATTTTACTATGGGGATAATTAAAACTTACTTGTTTTAAATGTCAACTTCGAAACATTTTAAGGAATTTCAGTTTTGGTATCTTTACATGCTGTTTGCATTCATTGGTCTAGATTTCCATCTATAGCAGAGGAACATTGCTGCTTTATAAAATAGCAATGCTATTTACTGTCATTTTCTTTTACTTCCATGCATTAAGCTTCATAATAGTGTTTTGCTTTGCAATAGCTAAAATGAACATTAAGCAAACAGTAAAGTCTATACTGGAAAATGTCAAATTTGGGTGTGACTGCAATTTGAGCTCTGATTTCCGAGATGAGTTAAACACACACAAAGAAGCAAACTATGCCTATTCAGATGTTTTCAATAGTTCATTTTTGTACATTAAGGTCACACATACCAAGTACTCCAGGCTTCAGACCTTCTGTCAGAGGGTTAAATGGTGTCACGTCTACGGTTACCAACTGTTAAAAATGAAAATCGGATACTTAACCCCCATTTTTTGTAGAGTGGGGGAAATAATATATAAAAGCATTAAGAAAAATGTAAGAGTTATTATGATTATGAATGAACATTTTTACATTTAGCTATGTAAGACATTTACATGTTGTTTTACCTTTTTTTTGCCCCCAATTTTAATCATGAAAATCACAGCTGCTGAATTCCTCTCCAGATTTTGAAAAAATACAAGTGAGAAATTATCAGGGAGGCTCTCAAGACAATAAAAGTTGCACTTAAAACCTGCAAGAATTTATGGCAATCACTGTTTGTGTTTTTTATTTGGAAACAGTATCCTAGATGTAGGGTTGCATGGTGGAAAAAATGCAGACCTAGCTAAAATTTCATATAGCCTTTTTTGACACAAGGTGCTATGGTCTGATAAACCTACCTTGAACTTTGAGCAACATTTGCAAAAGGTTTTGTTTACATAAAGACAACAATAAACACAATATTAACAACGAAACATAGGCGTGGCAGCATTATGATTTGGGGTTACTTTTCTTCACATAGAACTGGATTTTTTTGTCAAGGTGGATGAAAACAAGAACAGATGGACAGGTCAGGTTTAGCCAAACACCTTAATCTGCCTCCTAGAATGTTGATGATGAAGAACGAATATATTCAACAAATTGATATTAAGGATTTGCACATTTTGTAAGGTTATGTGGTTTTGGAGCTGAACTCAAGCGCAGATAGAAACTCGGGAGCAGCCTGATCATTTGAGTGATTTATTAAAAACAAAAGGGAAGAACTACAGTGCTTTGCAAGGACAACAGGACATGAAGCATTGAAGCAGAAACAGGCAGTGGCACAGGGTAAAAAAGGCAAAATAAACAGAAACGGAGACAGGCAACCAAACGGAAGAATCCAGCAGGGAACAATTAGAAAACAGGAGCTTATGTTGGGAGGTAGGGTAGAAAAAAGGACAAGCAAACCAGAAGAGCAATCAGATGAGATGTGCAGCAGCTGTGACAGAGGCAAGGCAGAGCAGCTGAAGGAATGAAACTAATTAACACAGACGAGCTGAACAGAGATACAAGAAAACCACAAATCAAGGGGTAAAAGATAAACAGAGATCTAAGAGAAAATAACTCTGGATGTAAAAAGATCACAAGAATAAAAAACAAAAGAATGAACTAATAAGGAAAACACCAAACTATAATGAGCACAGGGAATAATCTGAAGAAGGCGAGGTCTAAAGAACATTAACAACAAGAAAATAGTCAAAATGCACACACAAAGGGAAATCAACACCCAAACACCTCAGGTTTGTGAGATATTTACTGCACCAACAAATTTTTTTTTTATTAACTTGTCCAGGAAAAAGGTCACATGTGGAAAATGTTTTGAAAGATTTACTTTATGCTATTTTTTTACATCACCAAACTCTACCATTTTACCTAGGGTGTGTGCTCTTTATACAGTATATGTTTGCTGTAACGTAACGAATTTCAGCTACAGTTGCCTTTTCTATAATCTTGAACCAGTTTATCCATTCTTCCCTGACCTCTTGCATCAACAAAACATTTTGGTCCAAACACTGCTCATTACTGCTTTCACACCATTTTCTGTAAAACTTAAACAATGATTACTCATGAAAACCCCAGTAGATCAGCAGTTTCTGAAATGCTCAGACCAGTCTGTCTGGCATCAACAGCCATGCCATATTGAAAGTCACTTAAATCCTCTTTCTAATGATTGCAAGTCATCCTCCCTACATCTAGATCCCTTAATGCTACGTGATTGGCTGATTTGCCATTTGTGATAAAAATAATGATTCAAATATAGCCTGCCATGAAATACCTACTAAATAAATATATAAACAAATGAATAATGATAAGGGCTGCATGGTGGCGCAGTTGGTAGCACTGTTGCCTTGCAGCAAGAAGGTCCTGGGTTCGATTCCCATTCCATGATTTCTGCATGGAGTTTGCATGTTCTCCCCGTGCATGCGTGGGTTCCCCCCGGGTACTCCTCCCACAGTCCAAAGACATGCCTGTTAGGTTAATTGGTCACTCTTTGTTTGTGTGTTGCCCTGCAATGGACTGGCAACCTGTCCAGGGTGTGCCCTGCCTCTTGCCCATAGACTGCTGGTGATAAGCACCAGCTCCCCCACGACCCACTATGGAATAAGCGGTAGAAAATGACTGACTGACAAATGAAATAAAAGTAAATTATAAATACATTTTGCAACTCACTGAAACTTTTTGCTTTAAATCATATTGATAAAAAATAATTATATAAGAGTGTCTGGCTGGGTCAGTCAGCAAATTTAAAGGGGTAGCCACTGGCCCTTGTCCCCCTTCGGAAGCGCCTCTGCTCTGTATACATTCCTCTACACATTTCAGACATGGAAAACAGTTGTTATATTAGTTTCCTCATTTTTGTCAGTCTTCAGGGTTTTCCTCTAGCGCACTATGCTCATTATTGGCCTTTGTGCCACTTTAGCTTTCTCAAATTTTATATCTTTTTAATGCATATACTGGTATTTCTTACAGAAAAGGCTTCCAACTGGTCGTAGGTGCCACAACCTGTGATTAATGTTTAATGAGTGATTTGCTTTTAGGATGTTGATAACTGTGACAAATAATAGCCTTAAGTTAAGATTTACAAGCATTAATTATCTTTAAAAATAAAATTCAATTGACCTTAAAATATGGAAAAATTAGCATTCAGTATCAACTTAATTGAATGTTTCAAATATCAAACAAATATTTATTTTAAGAGATGGCACCCCTACATCGCAACACAGAAGTAGGCCTACGTAAATTGCATATAAGTACAACAAGGCAGTCCAGTAAATATATAATTTGAGACAAACAAACCTGACGATACTGGAACATATGGTATTTTAGTAAGTTAGCATTGGTGTTGGTGCTGTCCCTGGCAGGAATGTACATGAGCTCGCATCCTACAGTATATCAGACAGCCTGCTAATTAGAGAAGCCAAGCTCTTCATAAAGACAAATTCATATTTGGCCTAGGAGGAAGTTGAATGGTTGCGATTAGAGAGCGTCTGCAGGATTTTCACTCAATTTTCACTAATTGTGGAGTCCAAGAGGAAGCCCTTTGTTTTGTTTTGTTTTGTTTTGTTTTGTTTTGTTTTGTTTTGTTTTTCCTGCATAAATGAACCACCCTCAGCATAGAAGAATTTGGTATAAGATCACATCTATTCTATAGATTTAGCTTGTCACTCAAGCTTCAGCCTACACTGGCACTGAATACAGCGGTGTGACAATCCCAGAGCAGATTTGATCTCTATTTCCTGAGGTTACCAGTATTATCTTCGAACAACCACTGAGTGATCTGCCCCTGAGCTTGTTCCTAGCACCTTTAGTCACGCACTTTGTTTCTGTGCGTATCATGGAATGCATGCAAGTGTGTGACAGGGAGAGATGGACATTTATTTTCCATGTAAGAGACCCCCGGGGAACTTCCTGTATTTTCGTAACACGGATGAGAAGCTGTTGATAACATGAGTGTGTGGGTGCTTGCAGGGAAGGTGACATTAGCGACAGCTCAGAGGAAAAGGAAGTCAATCAGCAGAGTGAGTGAGAGGAAGACAATAGTGAGGAACGGTTGCAAAGCCAAGTGGGGAATATAGAAGAAAACACGACACACACACACACACACACACACACACACACACACACGCACACACACACACACACATGCATTGTATTTCTGTGTGGACGTCACAGGAAGCACAGACCCCTTTCTTCATTAGCGTGTATTTGATTACAGTGTGTGTCTGCACATTTTAGTGTATTTGCATTTGTCAGTCCATGTCCACTCGCTTGTGGGAGTATGTGCATGGAAACACACAGTTGTATTAGCACCTGACAGGGCCAGCAGTGAGTCAGCAGTGGAGCCAGATTGAGCTGTATTCCTTGTCACACAGCTTAAAGTTGCGTTAACCTTTAAGAGAAAGGGCTATGATGTTTGTGGGCCTCCAGAGATCCTGGGAGGAAAACCATCTGGATGTGATGTTTTTACCTACTAGAGAACAAAAGCAGATGTAAAATATGTGGCTGAACCTGACTAGGAAATCATTTGAGAGGTAGTGGTTGAGGAAGTATTTTACCTCCTAAAAGATTTATTCTATTAATTTTTTTGTCACTGTTTGATGACCTGTAATGTTTCAGGTCATCAAACCAATGGAAATATCAGACAAAGATTAGCTAGATGAATACAAAATCCAGTTTTTTATTGATGATTTCATTTATCACGGAAAACCAACCTGGTCCTAAGTGAAAGTATAATTGCCACTTGTTAAATTAAGAGTTAACCACCTTTTACTGTTGTGTTTGACCATACCCACACCCAGGCCTAATTAATGCCTGACCTGCAGAATCAAGAAATAAATTAAGTAGAACCTGTCTGACAACATAAGAGAGGCTAAAAGACCTCAAAAGGCAGCACATCAATCTAATGACATTCAATCGCACATAAAAAACAAAGTCAGTTGTATCTATCGGTCTGGAAAGAATAAGAAAGACATTTCCAAGGTTTTAGGACTCCAGAGTACCTGAGTGAGAACCACTGATGAACCTTCTCAGGAGAGGCTGGTCTACCAAAATGACTCCAAGAGTTAATTAAAAGCTCATCCAGGAAGTCACAAAAGAACCCAGAACAACATCTGTAGGCCTCACTTGTCTCATTTAAGTTCAGTGTTAATGATTAAACAATGTGAAAGAGAGTGGGCAAACTGGAATGAAAGTTTGAGGTAACAAATCAATGGTTACCAAAAAAGAACCCTAACCCACATTTTCTGACAACATCATGATTATTTTTGGGAAAGTATTCAGTGGACTGATAAGAAAACAGTGGAACCTTTTGGAAGGTGTGCTTCCTATCAAAAAGCATTCCAGAAGAATAACATCAGAACTACAGTTAAGCATGGTGGTTGCACTGTGATGTCTGGAATGGTATGAAACTCCATATCACGTTACAAAATAGTTTTTTTTTCTCACCATTGCACTGAAAAAGTACTGTTTCTGTAGTGTGTACATCTGGGTCCCTGATATCACAGGGGGTAGTAAGGACTCACACTAGCCAGTGGTAGTCTTAGTAAACAGCAAGGATGGATGGATATTGCTGAGGAAGGCACAGTTGAAGTAATGATCGTCTCCAGAACCTAAACTGATGCAAATCGATATAGTCATTTTGAATAAATTAGAAAATTATTTAAAAGTTCATTTATTTCAGTAACTCCATTCACTAACTGACACACATTATATAGAATAACTAAACATTGACTGATGGTTTAAAGCCTTTATGTCTGTTAATTACAGTGGGGAGAACAAGTATTTGATACACTGCCGATTAATTTTTATCATAGAAACTCTTCAACTGTGAGTGACGGAAACTGAAACAATAATAGAGAAAATCATATTGTGTGATTTTTAAGTAATTAATTAGCATTTTATTGCGTGACATAAGTATTTGATCATCTAACAAACAGTAAGATTCCCAGCTCTCACAGGTCTGTTAGTTCTTCTTTAAGAAGCCCTCCTGTTCTCCATTCATTACCTGTATTAACTACACCTGTTTGAACTTGTTATCTGTATAAAAGACACCTGTCCACACACTCAATCAAACGATCTCCAACCTCTCTACAATAGCCAAGACCAGAGAGCTGTGTAAGGACATCATGGATAAGATAGTAGACCTGCACAAGTCTGGGATGGTCTACAGGAAAATAGCCAAGCAGCTTGGTGAGAAGGCAACAACTGTTGGCGCAATTATAAGAAAATGGAAGAAATTCAAGATGACGGTCAGTCTCCCTCGGTCGGGGGCTCCATGCAAGATCTCACCTCGTGGGGCATCAGTGATCATGAGGGATCAGCCTAGAACTACATGGCATGACCTAGTCAATGAACTGAAGAGAGCTGGGACCACAGTCTCAAAGAAGACCATTAGTAACACACTACGACGCCATGGATTAAAATCCTGCAGCGAACGCAAGGTCCCCCTGTTCAAGCCAGCGCATGTCCAGGCCCATCTGAAGTTTGCCAATGACCATCTGAATGATCCAGAGGAGGAATGGAAGAAATTCTTGTGGTCTGATGAGACAAAAATAGAGCTTTTTGGTCTAAACTCCACTTGCCATGCTTGGAGGAAGAAGGATGAGTACAACCCCAAGAACCCCATTCCTACTGTGAAGCATGGAGGTGGAAACATGATTCTTTGGGAATGCTTTTCTGCAAAGGGGACAGGACGACTGCACCGTATTGAGGGGAGAATGGATGGGGCCATGTATCAAGAGATCTTAGCCAACAACCTCCTTCCTCCAACCTCCAACCTCCTTTAGGGTAACTGTGGTGATGGTGGCAGGAGTTCGTCAACCGGTGGGTTGCCAGTTCAAGCCCCCGCTATGTCTGTCTCAGTCGTTGTGTCCTTGGGTAAGACCCGCCTTGCCTACTGATCGTGGTCAGAGGGCTCAGTGGTGCCTATGTATGGCAGCCTCACTTCTGTCAGTGCGCCCCAGGGCAGCTGTGGTTACAATGTAGCAAGCCACTGTCAGTGCGAACGTGTGTATGAATGGGTGGATGACTGAATGTAGTGTGAAGCGCTTTGGGGTCTCTGGGGACTTCATAAAGCACTATAAAACTACAGGCCATTTACCATTTCCCTAAGTAAGCGCATTGTAGATGGGTCGTGGCTGGGTCTTCCAGCATGACAACAACCCGAAGCACACAGTCAGGGCAACTAAGGAGTGGCTCCATAATAAGCATCTCAAGGTCCTGGACTGGCTTAGCAAGCGTTCAGCCCTGAACCCAATCAAAAATCTTTGGAGGGAGCTGAAAGTCCATATTGCCCAGCGACAGCCCCGAAACCTGAGGGATCTGGAGAAGATCTGTATTGAGGAGTGGTCCGAAATCCCTGCTGCAGTGTGTGCAAACCTCGTCAAGAACTACAGGTAACATCTGATATCTGTAATTGTACACAAAGGTTTCTGTACCAAATTTTAAAGGTGACCTATTATACTTCCTTTTAAACATTTTGGATATGTCTATGGGCTATCCAAAACATGTTAATTACATTTTTTGCACAAAATCATTCTCAGATTTCACCTCCTCAGTTCCCCCTTTTTTGAGCTCCTTTCAGTAGGAGCTGTTTTAGGGTTCTGTCACTTTTATGCAAATTAGGTGCCTACCACTTCTACACGTGAAAACGACACCAAAACTTATAAGACACAACAATAAGTACTTACATTTCTGTCATCTGGAGATTTGCCATGAACAGTAGGGACTGACGTTTCTTCAGTCTAAGTCTTTCTGAAAATCCCGACATGTACTGATGTGGGTTCTCAAACCTGTCTGTGGTGAATTGATTCACACAAACTCGTACTGTTTTTGGCAATGTGACTGGAACATTGCCCTCAAAAATAAAATAAGCCACAAATCTTTGTCATCCAACAGTGGGAGAATGTGTATGGACACCTGTGGATCTTTGCAGCCAACAACAGAACATCTGCTTTTAGGGTAGCGATTGTAAAGCGCATGTAAAGTCAAACAAGTCACCAAGAAGTGATCCTCTACTGAAAATCAAGTGGGTGGAGCTCTGCTTCAGTTGCTAGTCTGGGGTGGGACTCAGGTACCATTGCTAGGTGCCAGTGTAATTGTGACATCACAATTACGTGGCTTTTAAAACCGAGCGATTCTAGAAAAAATAAAACATTCATTTATTGCCAAAAAACGTCTGAATGTGTTTTTTTGTGTTTAGACTGTTTGTATAGGCATTAGAGACCCAAAGAGAGGTATAAAAATGATCAAAAAGTGAAGTTTGTATAAAAGGTCCCCTTTAAGTTTTGTTTTTCTGATGTATCAAAACTTATGCCATGCAATAAAATGCTAACTAATTGCTTAAAAATCACACAATGTTATTTTCTGGATTGTTATTTTAGATTCCGTCACTCAGAGTTGAACAGTACCTATGATAAACACATGCACGCCCACACTTACACCCACAGGTGTTTGGATTTAGTTGTTAACAGATGCACAGAACTACTCTTTATTGAGCTGCAGTTCCCACTAAATACATCTTGAATTCATTAGTACCAAGTACTTTTCAGTAACATTGTGGTTGTTATATATGCGTTTCTGCAGGTGTACAAGCAGTCTTCTAGGGTATTATCTTGCATTCTGTTTATCCTTCTTTCTCTCCTCGACTCTTGTCTTCTCTTGCTTTTACCTTTTTGTCCCACCTCTCTCCCTTTCTTGCTTCGTTTTTTTTTCCTTTATGTTTCTGTCTCCATGTAAGTTGCATTTAAAATAATCCCAAAGCAATAAAAAAATAAAAAAACGTACAAACTTTCATGTGACAGACATTATTGAATCAATGTTATGTTTATTATGCCACTCTGGTCCTCAGCCCACAATTTAAAATGTAAATCAGATTATTCCCATTTTAATACAGTTCATTAGAGTTACTTTTCTCTGAAGATGATTCATGAAACCTGGCTCAACAGCTCATATCATCAATCACATAAGATGTAGTTGGAAGACACACTGTCATCAGATGTGAATCTGAAAAGTCTATTTGTGATAACATTCATCATAATGTATTATCAACATGATGGAGAGAAAGGTGTGACAAAGTTGTCCGGACTGCATTGTTATTTGTTCCTTCTTATCTAGTCAGTGAGGTCATCTGGCTTGGGTCTTTTTATCACCGTCACATTGGAGCATCTGTAATTCAACACCTGAAAAGCAGCCTTTCAAACCGGCTGCAAACCACTTCATTTTCCCCTTTTTGATCTCTTTGGCTGAGTCAGGGAGAGGAAGTGAAAAAGTTGTTGCAAGATGAATACATCAAAGGCTTTTCACTTGTTCTAACATATTCTCCACATGATGCATTAACCCATACTCATTTTTAAAAACAAACATGAAAAATACAAAAACCACAGCTTAGCGGAGGCATAAGATGTGACTAACTGTGACCATTAGACAAAATGTGTTTGAACTTCCACAGCAAAGAAAATGTTGATGTTTTGCTTGTGTCTAAAGAGCCATTTATATACAAATCACTGATGAAGGAATGATGATTTGCCCATTTAAAGGTTATCAAGTTTTTTGAAGTTCTTCAAACAATATATAGGAAGAAGCCTTTAACCCGGGGCTAAACTACCACAACTAGACATGATAGCCTACAAGCTACAGAAGCAAGGACACTGATATCCCTCAAACAGATAGTTCAGGATGTTTAATTAAAGTTTGGTCAAAATGGTAAAAGCAGTTAATATTTTGCCTGGGGTAAACAACTCTGAGTATCCTTAATTAGTATAAATCCGGATTAGTTGGTCCAGGAAGCTGACGAAAACAACTAACAACTAATCCAGGAGAAGCCAAGTCCAAAACAGACGTTTACCATCTTAAAACAACTCTACTTTCAAAAATGTCATAGGAGTTTATGTGAATGCTTTCTCTGTAACCTTTAACCCACCATAATATTTGCACCGAACATTTATTAACAGAGCCGTTGGTGCTTATTTACATAGAAAATGGAGGTTGAAAGCGGTGCACCACCAGTGATCTTCCTATGTAAAACATACTGAGAAAGGAAGATGTAATTATTTCTCGTTAAAGTAACCACCTAATAGAAAATTAAAGCAGTGTGAAAGTCAATAGGAAAGCAATTAATTAATTCACTGTAATATATTTGATTGTTCCGAAAATATTTATTTATTATCAGGCAATTAGTCGGACTGTAAAATGCTTAATATGTTCTGTTTTTAGTACTTGTTTCACACAGGAAGATCATCAAAGGCACACTTCATCCAACATATTTTGCCATTTGGTTCTGTGTAAATATCATCTGGGTACTTCTGCAGCATCCAAGGAAGACAAGTTAAGCAATAAAATGATGTTCAATCTGTTTGTTGACAAAGTTAAAAAGAAAAACATTCAGTAATCGGACAAAAAGTCTTTTACTTCCGCCTGGCTCCAGTGAGGTAGATAAACAACCCCAAAATTAATTTCAAGGTAATTTCGTATTTAGTTATTTATACATTTGTAATATTTATGGGGTGGTTGAGCAAATTCACAGTGAAAATTAATTTATCAAAGACTGACAGGATGCAGGATCAGCGATTTTTTTTCTGTTCTCTCCTCACGCTTATTTGTTACTGACTCTAGAACGCTATCTGTAGTGTACATTTAAGTACACTACATTGTAAATACACATTTAAAATGTAAAAAAGCAGCTCTCCAAGACAAAGCTAATTTGGAAAAATAAATAAATAAAAGTATTAAAGTATTTAAAGTATTTTAAAAAAGGAATCAGGCTTTGGGTATTAATGTAACCGTAACAGAAAAACAGGCAAATATGTTCTTCAAGTTACAAAATAGGTTAGGTCAATTGAGGATGCAACTATATGATGACAGCAGTATTAGTTGTGCCATATAAATATAAGTACGTGTGAGATGTTTTTTGGGTTTATAGCCTCAGGAAATTGCAGCCAGATTTTGCTCTTTTGTTGACAGAGCCCTTGAAAAGAGTTTTAACATGACCCAGTGTAACCGAGGGGTGTGACCAATCAGTAGATAATAAAAATGTATCCGATCTGTGGGTGTAGACATCGATGTTTGACAAAGATAGCAAACTCAAGATGAGTGGAAAGTGGAAGAAACAACCTGTCTCCTACAGTGCTGCACATGTAGCCCTAAATTCCCAGCTACACCCGTCATGTGTATACACCAAGAGAAATCAGTCCCTCCCTGCTGCCAATGACGGCGCTCACTTCGCAGGGTGAGAAGAGGTCCTGGCTTTGCTTGGCTTGATGCAAGCAGCAGAATCATAAATTCAATTCTGAAATAACAGAATCCAGGATATCCTGTGGTTAACCACCAAGGCACAGATATCCGATTGTCTTACCCCAAGGACAATCCTCAGCTGTAACCCTGTCGACTCTGTCAGATAGAATATGGATGTTTGAGTAGATTTCATGAAAACAAAAGTGACTCCAGATGTCCTTTGCTGGGGGAAATCATGTGTTTAGTTTGTTGAGCTAATTCATGATATGATTTGGTTGGTAAACCCTTTAGCAGAAATTCCTCTGAGGACATTTAGAACCATATGTTGGCCTAACCAAACAATCTTCTGCAAAGTTTAAGTGTTTATGGACCAGGTGTGTGCATGTCTATGGATGTGTCATGTCTTACAGCGAAACCACCCACGTGACACAGGGTGAAACTTCAGTATCCACGCAGGCCCAGCCCCGACTACACAATGAAGGCATCCTTAGAGATGGCCTGTGTTTACAGCTGGGTTGTCAGGGAGTCCTCCACATACATGGCAATAAGGAAAGGGGTTATTTGCTTTGGCTGTGAAAGACGACTCTAATCAGATCACTATCATGTGAACTCACTGTATTTTCTCCCCGCCACCCATCCCTTCTCACCCCTGTGCTGTTTCTGTTCACCTTTCACCTCCTCATCTCAGGCCTTTCTGTCGTTTCAATGAAGAGAACAAGAGCATGAAAATAAAATGACTTAAGTCACTTCAAACACATGGAAGAAGCCATCAGGGATGGTAGAATCGCACATGTTTAATTGTTTTCTCTCACGTTCATCACATCCCATTACTGGCCATCATGTAAAAAGAGACAGCATGAGATAAGGGAGATCCCTCAGCTTAGGGGAAATAATAAAACCCCGATTGTGATAAGCTGGTGAAGGTGAAGATTACACTGCCATTCGTGGCACAATCCATCCCTTCATTGCTCTGGGTTTTCCACATGCTCATTCCAGGAAGTACAGTGAAGCACATGAGGGCTGGAGGAGGAAGACAGGAGATCTGAGGTAACCACTCTGATGGGTGATGTATCTCTGGTCTGCATTGTTCATTGTGCTTCAACATGACCACCCTGTTGTTGGGATCATCTGTGGAGTAAAGCTTCAACAAAGGACGATTATTTTCTGGCATGGACAGGTTATGTTTGAGCATGTTGCTGGTTTAGTGCGGATGTTGTGGGTTTCAGTATAACTTTAGAAACACCAGATGAAATAACGTATTATTGTTTCATTATTGTCAGTCTGACATGTCAAAAGTAGGAAGCATACTCTCTTGTGTGATTAGAGAATTCTGTCTATCTAATTCAGAGTTCATAACCAAACTGTTAAGTCTTTAAGCTCACTTTCGTTGTGTTGCCTTTTAGTGCCCCACCATGACTCTATAAGGTATTGCAGTATGCTATAAATCCCTTATTACATACATTTTTCACAATTTTACATTTTTACATTTTTTACATATACATTTTTCAGATTTTCTAAACAGCCCTTGTCTTTAGTTTAATGAATAACTTAACTTTGCTAAAAATCTAAAATTATGCATTTCCATTTTATTTCAAATCCTAAATCTATTTTGAATGATTTAGAATTTTCTCATTTTGCAGTACAAAAAGACTGCATTGATTCAGTGGACACCTATTGTTTTTGTTGCACCAACATTGTCATATATTCGGTGCTGTGAAAAGGTATTTGCCCTGTGTAGATTTTCTCTGTCTTTTCTTTGTTGTTAGACTCCCTTTCAAAATGATTTAAACATAAGATAAAGATAATCTGAGTAAATAGAAAAGTAGTTTTCAAATGACGAGTCCATTGACTAAGAGAAAATTAGTCTGCCTGACCTATACAATCACTTAAATAGAATCGTTTAGACAGCGTGAAGTAGGCTAAAAGATTTCAAAGCAGACACGAAACAAAGTCACTGATGTCTATCAGTCTGGAAAGGGTTACAAAGCCATTTCTAAGGCCATGGGACTCCAGTAAAACACAATGCCCACCATTATCCCCAAATTGAAAAAACAGTGGTGAATCTCCTGAAGAGTGGCCTGCTGACCAAAGTTACTCCAAGAGCACATCAACAACTCATTTAGGTGGTCACAAAAGAACCAATAACAACAACTAAGGCTCTCTAGGCATCACTTGCCTCAGATCCTGTGCATACACAGCATTTCTTTGGTAAAAACGTAAACGTTTTGTTGCATTTCTCCTGTACACCACAACAGCACGATTTGAAAACGGGTTCCAGAGTGGAAGGATTTGAAAATATTCCGGTCTCAGTAGTTGTGTACGCAGGAAAAACAGAATCTACCGGTATTTGCAGTTGCAGTATGACTGGAAGATGTTTTTCTGAAATTTGGTGGTTTTATAATTCAAAGTCACATGAAGCCACCAACAGATGGAGTGGCAGTGAAATTGCATCATTTTATTAACGTTTTCACATGTGTGCTGTGCACACATTTTAAAATTTAAATGTTGTCATGTAGAGGTTTTTTTTAATGGATTGTTGTTGTGTACACAGGGCCTCAGTGAACGTCAACGTTCAAGATTCAGCAATAGGAAGGAGACTCGGCAAAAATTGCTTAGATGATAGATTACCAAGGCCAGAACCACTTAGGATCAAAAGGCCAATTTCACTGTCCCTAAAAAACATCATGATGAACAACTTTGGAAGCAAAATCCCTGAAGGACAATGCACGGCCATCAGTTCGTGACCATAAGCCAAGTGCACATATATTATGCAACAGGACAATGATCCAAATTAAATGAGGACGTCCACCACTGCATAGCTAAAACAAAAAAATAAAAATTTTGGGGTAACTTTGTGGCGTACAACTTTCATGGAACTAAGAAATATTAACATTGGGGTGGAAAAAAAAATATGTTTTATTTTTCAAAACTAGAAAACAGCAGGGGATATGTTGGTTTACAAATGAATGTCTTAGGAAGCTTAAATGCTACAAAAGTTCTTTATCTTTTCTTAAGCATTTTTTTTCACATTGACCTATTTTTAAGTACACCCTCTTATCCACCAAACATAAGTTTAAGACATTAAGTCTCTGAGATTGCTGCCAAATGTCTTAGCTGTTTATCAAATACATTTGAGCTGAATTCTGCAACCCACTTTAACCAAAATAAATGACTTCTGTCATCTAATGGCTTAATGTTCTCTTGGCAAATGGGTTTGATGCATTCTTCTGCCACTCTAAGGCAAAATAAAGATGGAGTTAGTGGTTAAATTAACTGGAAAGCAATAGAAATGGTTTGAATTAGGGCTTGGACTGAATGATTGATATTCTACTTATCTTTTAGGTTAGGGATTTTTACAAAGTAAAACAATGTTGAATGCAGGAAATGTGATTAAGATGTCTCACTCTTCTTTTGGGAAAGGTAACAAGTTTATAATCATACAAAATTCTCTTTTTACAGTAATCAGACTTGATTTTATTTGTATCTTCATTGATAACAGCTCTCATCAACTGTCTGTCTGGCTTGTTTGAGGCAAGAAGATAACTTTTGTTTTGTCCCTCACAGTTTTTAGGAAGGTCATGATGCCAGAGCCACCGGTGCCTCTCTCCTCCAGTGATGTGGGGGCTCTGCTGACTATTTCCCCCTCTGAGTCTTGGCTGTTCTTGCGCAGTTGTCGAGCTCGGGCAGCAGGGACAGTGATGAAGCGGCTCACAACATTGATATGGTAGCTGCGCAAGGCCAATAGTTTCGACACGCAGACATCAAAGGCCTTGTTCAGGTACTCATTGGCCTGCTGCTGGACAAAGTCCCTCAGCGATGGTTGCACAGATATATCCTGGATCAGTTTCCTGTGGGCAGGTGGCATGTAGCTCCTCATGCAAGTTAGAAAGGCACCTGAAATAACGACAAGATCATCACAGTGCATTGCCATTTCTGAACCTTTAATATTGTCATTTTATGTTGTTGTCTTACGACTTTTGTCTTCATGTTTGACTCCTAGTAGTTCATCAAAGCATTGCAACACACTACTTTGTGCAGCACTTCCTCCACAATATTTGATCGGTTCAGTCTGGACACCTTCATAAACAAGCCCCTTTGACATAGAGGGATTGTCCTTCCACCTGAGAATGTACATACTAATTTATAACTTACAATGCCTTGCAAGTGTACTTATACTTGTCTGACCTTTTAACATTTTGTCAAGTTACAAACACAAATTTTGATGTATTTCTGTTGAATTTTACATGACAGAGCGGCACAGAGTAGCAGATAAACGGGATGCGGACGGATAAATATACATGGTTTTCAAACTTTTCAAAATTTATAAATAACAATCCAAAAAGGGAGTGTGCACTATATTAGGGCATCACCATTATTAAACATGGTGATGGCAGCATCATGCTGTGGACATGGCTTTGTTCAGCAGGGACAGGGAAAATTTTCAGAGTGGCATGGCAGATGGATGGAGGTAAATGCCGGGCAATCCTTGAAGAAAACTTCTTGGAGGCTGAAAAACACTTAAGACTGAATTGGAGGTCCACCTCCCAGCAGGAGATTGAAAATAAAAATACAAATTTCCAATGGGATAGTTTTAGAAACTTATCCTTTTGTTAGAATGGCCCAGTCAAAGTCCAGACCTAAATCTAACTGGGAATCTAAGGCAAGATTTGATGATTGCTGTTCTAAGACAAATTCAGTCTCACTGAGCTTGAGATCATTTGCAAAAAAGAATGTGCAAATGTTTTGGTCTCCTGATGTGTAAAGCTGGTGAAGACATACCTCCAAAGACTCAAAGCTCTAATTGCAGTGAAAGGTGGGTTTACAAAGTAATAACTAACAGGGCTGAATACAAAAGCACATTACACAAACAAAAAAGAAAACCATGTATCATTTTCCTTTTACTTCCCAATTCTGCACTGATATACAAGTACATTTAAAAGAATTAGAATAACATAAAAAGGTTATATATCTTTTGTCACTCATTTCACAAAGTCCACAGTCAACACAGCAATCTACTAGGAAATATAGCATGTAACACTTCATGCTTCCTTCTGCTGACAAGCTTTATGGAGATGTTGATTTCAGTTTTTTTGCAGGACTTGGTACATACCGACAATGCCAAAGGTACCAAAAGCAGGTTCTATGACCATGGTGTTACGGTGCTTGATTGGGAAGCAAACTCTCCTAATGCAGGAATTCAGGCAAAAGCAGGCACAACCAACTACTGAGCTTCTACAAATACTGTGCTTGATTGGCCAGCAGTGGTCTGACCTGAACCCCTTAGAGAATATATGGAGGATTGTCAGGAGGAAGATGAGAGACATCAGACCCAACAAGCAACCTGGGCTTCTAATACACCTCAGCAGAACCACAGACTGATCACCTTCATGCAACACCACACTGATGCAGAAATTCATGCAAACAACTATTGAGTGCATAGAAATGAGCAAACTATTCAGAAGACATTTCTATTTAAAATATCTATTTTCTGAATAATTTTGAGTACGAGACCCTGAATTTGGGGTTTTCATTATCTGTAAGCCATAATCATCAAAGTTACAGGAAAAAAAGGCTTGAAATATTTCACTCTATGTTCAATGAACCTATATAATACAAAATAATCACTTTCTGAAATGAGTGACAAACAATGGTGAACCTTTTCATGATATACATTTTTTTAAAGATGTGTCTGTATTATTATGTATCGCAGAAAAATCCAGATAAAATAAATTAATGTTTGCGGTTATAATGTGAGCTAATGTAAAAGATGTAAGGGGGTATTTAACTGCTTGTAACACATAAAACACGTTTGAAATGTCAATAAAAGGTTGTAGAGTGGGGGGAATTACTAGTATTGCAAATAAAATTAAGACGTCTGTACCCAGACAGGTAGATCCTCATAACGCCGTAGAAGACTGAAGGGTCCACATAAACTGAGGGAAAATAACATTCATCAAACCATTCATTTATAAGGTCAATTTAAATCTTTTTCATTATACATCAGAGTCTCACCGTGCATCAGTTTAAGTGCATCATTCATGTCCTGCATAGACTGGCTGATGTTCTCCAGTGCTTTGGCCACAGCTTCCGTGTGACCACACCTGACACCATTGATGACCGCAGGAATGTTCTGTAATACAGTTGCACAATAGCTTTGTCTGAAATGTCATCAGTTTCTAATGATATTTAGAGGTCATTTTCACAGTCTTCAGTCAGTCGACCAATTACAACAGTGTTTTTCACATTATTGGAAGTAAAGTATTTGTGATACATCTTCACCCTTATTGCAGCGACTGCTGCAAGCTCCACCAGCAGAGTGACCAAGAAAAAACCTTTGACACTGTCACCACCTGGGATTCTGACCAGCACCTCCAGGTTCCTGTGTCATACAAGTAAAGCAAAGAGAAATGTAAAACTAAAAATATTCCTGTGGAGCGTGAGAAGATGAAAACTAATTGTAAAAATACTCACTCCATGACAAAAGGTCTGGCATGTGAGATTGGAAGAAGGGCATTAAAAAGAAGCAGGATATGTTTTAGCATTTCATTTATTTATGTAGGATACAATTAAAAATATCTGCAGGACATTTCGTCCTATACCCCTCTGGATCTTTTCTCTTCCAGTTAGCTAATACTGCATCTGCATGGGTGAGAATTGGGGGAAGCCCTAAGCACTGTGACACCTCCCAGTAAGGAACAGCAAGGTTCCTTGGCAGCATCTTTAAAAAAGATTATTAAAAAGGATAACATCTTACACAAACTGATCACAAAAGAGAAAGAGGAAAAGACAAACTGTATCACCTCAACAGTATTGTTTTCACCTTCCTGCCACACATAGCCCATGGTAATCATGCTAAGGACCAGGTGGGCAAGCCGTAACTCTCTGTGGTTTTTCAGGAACCTGGTGCTCAGCAAAGACATCTGGACAAACATAACAGCTCTGAGCAATCTCACAATAGTCAGCTGTGAACTCTGCTGGTGGGTTTATTGTCACCTTTTACCTTGTTAACATGAGAGCGCAGCTCATGACTGTGCAAAAGCTCTGGCAAACGCAGGGCAATATCCATCCATGGCTGGTAATAAGAAGGAAGATTTTCCTGCAAATGGGAAGTTTCACCATTGGGACAAATGAAAAGATATATCAATCAAAATGGTAAAAGCATGGTGGCAAATGTGTGGAATTGGTAAAATAATGAAAAAAATTGACATCTTTAATTTTAAAACTGCTGTTTTATTGCCGTTTCACTGCAAGCACAGTGAATCCGAGAATGTGAGAAATGGGGTATTGAATGTGGGGTCTTTTTCTTGGAAGAAAAGTCTTTTTAAAAAAATACTAACGAGCAAAATGCATTTATGCTCATCTATATTAGTCAGTTTCAGTTAATACTTGTTAGACTTCCAAGGTTGGCAACACATAACAATATAAATATCATGTTTTGTTTATGTGCATAAAAATAAATAAATCTGTACAAGTGACACTTTCTGATTTATAGTGCTGTTCTGAAATGCATTAAGACCTAAAATTTCACTCAGACTTTCTGGATAATGATAAAAAGGCAGATATCAGACGAGCTATTCCACCTACCAGAGGGTCTGGAAGCACAAAGCCCAGTTTCTCTGAAACATAGTAGGAGTCCAGTGAGAAAGGAGCCTCACGCTCTGTCTTAGCCGAAGCCATAGGGAAAGATGAGACAGGAGTGAGCCTCTGACTGTCTGAACGGTGAAGAAGACTCCAACTTGACTGGACTGGACTCTGGCACAAGCTGTTATGTACAGTTACTGCTTACACAACAGTTATCTCTGACATGTACTGTTGCAAAATCAATGGCTGGCTTCATTTTGTGAATCACTTAGTAAAACTCTTCCTTAAACATCCACTACTGAGAAGTAAAACTCAAAATCAGTACCATTAATATTTAAGGCTGAAAGTAGCATTAGGCAGCCCTTGCAGCTTGGCGCTACTAACTCCATCAAGTAAAACAGGTTACTTCCTGTTGTAAGTGGGCAGGGCTAAACTGATATCAGGAAATGAGCAGATAAATATGATCAGTGCTGGCCTGGGATGACGCACAGAAAGTTTAGTGTGTTGACGTTATTACAGTTTTGTCTTTTATGGTGAGAATTCAGACTTTGAGGGCTTGGCCCCACCCACAAGCCTTGATTTTTGATAAATATTGATTCCCAATGTCTTAAGGGTAAACAGAGTGGTTCTGATGTATTTTAAGGTCAAAAGCTTTAGGGGGAGTTTGCTCAGCTACGATGTGTATAAACAAAAGAAAATGGAGGCTTTGATCCAAACTTGCCGACTTCTAGTGGGGATTGGAACATGGGTCCAAGAGACTTTTTGTAGGTCCTGAGAAGTCAAAGCATGGCTTGGGGCTGGTTGTTTTAAATGGCCTGCATTTGTATAGCATTTTGTCAGGTTTGAAGACCCAAAAGCGATTTACACTACAATCAGTCATTCATCAACATATTCACACACTGACAGCGGTACGTCAGTGTAGCCACAGCTACCCTGGGGCCGACTGACGAGAGGCGGCCTAGTGCACTAGGGGGTGCTCTGGAGGAATTAGGCCATGCCCGCCAAGTATTTGACTGAATATCTTTGAGGGCTGGACTAAGATCAATTATACTGAATTTGATGCAGATCAGATATGCAAATTAAAGCCAAAAGTAAGGCTATGGCATGATGTCAGACTTTGCAACGCCACCACAGGCACACCCTCCAGTGAAAACAGTGTTAGAAACGAAGTGGGACCAACTTTAGAACCATTTTCTGACACAAATTCAAATTGATTAGGTCAAGAAGGTCTTGAGGGACATTTCCAAGTGAAAAAGGTGACTTCCTGTTCTCATGGGGCGGTTCTTTGATGATGTCTATATTTGACACCAAAGGATTGTCGGGCACCCAAAGGGGATCAATCATACCAAGTTTGGTCTCATTCAACCTTTCTTTGTAAAAGCTGCAGCTGTTTAAACTACTTGGCGAGTAGGTAAAGTTCATGATCTCCCCATGTCCCCTAAACATGCTCAAAAGCTCAGGATGTTGATAACTTTTAATCCTTCATGCCTTAAGTGTATACTGACCAAATTTGAAGTTGATAGCTAAAAGTCACTGGGAGGAGGGGCAACAGTGGCACAAGTGGTAGGGGTTCGTCAGTTAACTGGTGGGTTGCCAGTTTAAATCCCCTCTCTGTCCGTCTCAGTCATTGTGTCCTTGGACAAGTCAGTTCACCTTCCTTGCCTGCTAATGGTCAGAGGGGGCAGTGTTGCTGATTATATGGCAGCCCCACTTCTGTCAGTCTAACCTACGGCAGCTGTGGCTACAATGTAGCCTACCACTGTGAGTGTGTGATTGTGTGTATAAATGTGGATGACTAATGTAAAGCTCTTTGGAGTCCTTGGACTCGAGAAAGAGCTGTACAAGTGCAGGACGTTTTCTATTTAGGAGTTTGTTAAAGTTCGACATGTAAGAAACGTCAAAAATGTCCATATATGACTTTTGACAATGGCAGTCTTCCCATTTCTTTTAGGACATACCTCCTAGAGAAGCATGAACAATCAAGAGTTCATATGGAAAACAATGTCAAGCTAGCTGTGCTTGGAAAGATTTGCCTAGTGGCGCAGCTGGATGACGGACACACGCGTCGTGGTAAGAAGGTACTATGAAGAGATTAATAAGAATCGGCATATTTTATCTAAACGCTTTGACTGTATTAAGTTTTGTGGTTCTTTTGAACTGGCATTGTGCGGCATGATGAAAGGGATGCTGTTCAGTTGTATTCATCATCTCACTGTTGATTCCATTTCATATATTGGAGTAGGTAGAGAAATATATTGTTACATCAGCCCCACAAAGAATATTTTTCACCAGCCACCGCTGTTAGCTAGTAATTACATTGTAAAATATTTATAGGCATGGATCCTGGAAAATTAATGAAAAGCTGCACTAAGTTAATTAAAGATTTAATTTCGATATTTCTCCAAATTACAATTTCCCACTGCAAAGCTTTTTACTGTTTGTTTTACATACCTTTCTGGTCAGTCGTGGCAGATGGCTGCTCACACAGAGCCTGGTTCTGCTAGAGGTTTCTTCCAGTTAAAAGGGAGTTTTTCCTCTCCACCATTGCTACATGCATGCTCAGTATGAGGGATTGCTTCAAAGTCAACGCCAGTGACTGTTCACTGTTGCTACATGCTCATCCAGGAGGAGGGAATGCTGCAAGTCACTGACTTGATGCAATCTGCTGGGTTTCCTTAGATAGAAAAACTTTTTATCCAAATTGAATGAATAACTGAATCTGACTGCACAGTTCAATGGTTAGGATTAACTGGAATGTATGTACCTGACTTTGTGAAGTGCCTTGAGACGACGTGTTGTGAATTGGCGCTATATAAATGAACTGAATTGAATTGAAATTAGTGGTAAGAACCACTTTTATATCATTCAGAAAAACAATGTGACTTAAAGCTTACTTTTCAGGCAGATAGAACAGGCAAAACATGTCACTTTACCACAGATACACGCAATAAAGATACCTTTTGTGGAGCAAAACTGCCCTGGCACATGTAGTCAACCATGCTCCATACGGTATGCCTTAAATGCTGCAACAGAGCACGTAGTACAAAATAATTTGCAACACAACTCAGTTTTACAACTGTAAAAAACATTTTAAGTAAAACATCAGTAGTAATCAAGAAGGTTCCTTGGAGGTCAGCGACGCAGATGGTTTGGAGGTCGACTGAGAGGCGTGGAGGACCCTTGGAGAACTCTTTCAGGAGGTTGACCGTGGAGAGGCTTGCCAGAAGGAGAATTGGAACCACGATGGAACTCTGAGACTTGGAACTAAGATGGAGCTCGGGGAACTCGCAACCAGGATGGAGCTCAGGAGACTTGGAACCATGATGTAGCTTTAGGGAGAATACCGGAAGAAACACTCAGCGAGGCCCTGAAGAGCAGTGCAGGAACTGCTGGAAGCAGGAGCTCTCAAAGGGGGCTTTCGGGAGCGCCAGTTAAAACCCTCGACGAGGCTTTGGAGAGCGGCTTGGAAGCCGTTTGAACCCTCGACCACGCTCTGGAGAATGGTGGGGAAGCCAGTTGAACCCTCAACGAGGCTCTGGAGAATGGCGCTGGGAACCTTGAAAGAGTGTCAGAGGAACCCTTAAAAGAGCCAAGATGATCTGGGGGTGGAGCCCAAAAGATCTGTGGTGGAATACAGAAGATATGCGGTGGAATCCAGAAGATCTGCGGTGGAATTGATAAGATTTGCTGTGGAATTGTTGACGAGGCTCAGGAGACAGAGGTGGCTCTACCCGGATGCCTTTGTCGAGGAGATCAGGAACACGAGGTGGGTCCACCTGGATTCCCCTAATCGTGGAGATCAGGAGACGGAGGCGATTCATCCTAAAAACCCCTCCGGGACGTCACAGTGACCCTTAGAGGCAGGAGTAGAGATGATAATGAAGACAAAGAAGATAACTATGCCAGGACTGTAGATGAAGGTGGTGATACCAGAGCTAGAAATGTAGATGGCAGTCCTGAAGATGGTGGAGCCAGGAGTGTAGATGACTGATCAGGAGGAACAAATAGTTATGATGATTAGGACGCCAGAGTAGCAAAGGATGATGATGTCAGCACTGTGCTTTAGAGACATGGAGCAGTGAACTCAGCTGCAGAAGGTTGTAAAATGGGAAAAGACACAGCCATTTCCCACTGAAAACCACTGGAGGGCGCTGAATCCTGGTCTTGGGAAAACAACGCAGTGATCTGAGACATGGAGCTTGCTTGGAACACGGAAGCCAGAAGCCAGGTCGGAGACATCAGGCTGAGGAGGGGGGTTCGACCGGACCCAACGGAAGAGGTGAGGATGCCCCTGTCTGACACCTTCAGAACAGGAAAGAAGGTAACAGCATGACCCTCTGGAGAATAAATGTAGGCGCCAGCCCAATCTTCTGGGTTAGGAACGGGAATGGCTCTACAATGACGTCACCTTCGGCAGGAGGAGGACACATCCGGTGTGACAGCAAACAGAATCACGCTGTCCTCTGGAACCTTGTAGGCTAGGCCGACATGGAAATCCTCTGCAGTGGGGTCCATGAAGCAAGGAAGGAGCAGACAGGAAACGCAAACCGGATCCACGGAGGCAGGAAACATTAAGGCAGTAGGTGGAGAGAGGAGGTATACCGCCACTGACCAGATCCAGGTGGTGGAACAGCTAGTCTTGAACCCTAGAAGGTCTGCTGCATCTCCTCCAGCAGCAGTGGAGGAGGCACGATCTCCACGTCCTCCCTGTAACCTCCTCCTGCTGGATCCACCGGGCCAGCTCTAAAGCTTGATTATTCGCCTGGTCCTTCTGTGGACTGGTCCTTCTGTCATGTTGAGTGAGATTTTTGCAGGACCAAAGTGCAAGTGTCAAATTTTTAAACATGTCCACTTTATCCCAACTATATCTCTATCAATAATGCTTAATAAAGGTTGTGTTAGACATATGATACATGTACGATTGTATATGATATTTAGAGAGCATTAGATGGTCTGTGGTGCTTGATGATAGCTGGAGTATTCCCATATCAAATTCTGTCTAAGGCCTCATTGAGCCTTGGGCCCCCTTGTCACATTCTTATTTTGTAAATTTCTTTTTACACTGTCATTGATCACACATTAGAGATAATACTACACCCTTTCATCAAACTTTTTGACAGGTGACCTTTGATCTTTAAGGGGGGTCATGGGGGGGGGAGGGTCATGGGGTCAACGGGGTGTGACCGAGGGGCGTAACCGTGCATGTTGATTGGATGTCGTCATGAGTGGCGAGACCATAAATGAGCCAATAATAATACAAGGGTGTGTTTAAGGGTGTAATGGGGAAGGCCTTAAATGAACCAATGAAAACACAGGGGGTGTGTATGATATGAATAAACAAGTCAAATATGGTATTATCAGAAACTGTATGGCATCAGCACCAATTAAAATAGAGGGGGTGTGTTTGTAGGCCTCGTTAAACCTTGAATAACCCAATGAAACCAATGGGGCGTGCTTTAGTGTTTGCTTTAAATACAGGCATAAAACTCTGCACTTTACATGCAGTATTCTATGGAAAAGAACACCCGTTCAGCAATGGTTAGAGTTAAAAGAGTTAATCGTCAAGCGGAGGAGAAACGCAACGTGTGCCAAAATGATGATGAACAAGCATCTATATCATCTACTTCCTCATCTAAAATACCTATCGGAATTCCCGTCATAACATACTGTACCGATGATGAGGATCCAACTTCAACTCCAAAAACCACGTTTGAAAATAAGATCTTGGTTCGGCCAAGAGGTACGTCAGTAAGTAAGTAATCATCAGAGTGCGCACAAGTAATCATCAGAGTGCGCATAAGGCAGAGATGGCAGGAAGACGGTTGATGAAGAAAGTATATTACAACCCTTCAAATCCGGGAAGTTTTGGGGGTATAGATAGGTTGAGGAGGGTTATGCAAGATGAAACGGGAAAGAAGGTTGCGGTTGAAAAGGTTAAAGATTTTTTATCAGGAGAAGATACCTATTCTCTACATAAACAGAGTTTTTGCCACCAGACCATTGAGACAGTTCCAGGCTGATCTCTGTGACATGCAAGCTCTGGCCAAGGAAAATGATGGTTATAATTATTTATTAACCGTCATTGACATCTTTTCAAAAAGGGCATATGTACGAGTTTTGAAGAGGAAAACAGGAGCTGAGGTGGTAAAGGCTTTTGAATCAGTTTTTAAAGAAAGTCAGATCCCCAAAAAACTTCAGACTGATGCCGGTAAAGAATTTTTTAACAAGAAATTTAAGGTTTTAATGGAGAAACACGGTATTGAACATTTCGCGACAGCGAGTGAAGCAAAAGCTTCTGTGGTCGAGAGATTTAACCGCACATTAAAAACAAGGATGTGGAGATATTTTACAGCTAACAACACCCGGCGATACGTTGATGTCCTGCAAAACCTAGTTAGAAGTTACAACCACAGCTACCATACCAGCATTAAAATGACCCCTATGGAAGTGACCTCAGAAAATGCCTTTCAAGTGTTTCAGATTCTGTATGGTGTCAAGTCCAACAGATATTGCAAGGACTCAGTGACAACGTTTGAACAAGGGGATCTTGTCAGAATATCCAAGGTCTGTGGGGTGTTTGACAAAAAATACGAACAGAGTCTTACAGATGAAGTGTTTACAGTGTATGAGCGGATACCCCGATCTCCTCCTGTATACAAGCTCAAAGATCTGGATGGAGAGCCTATTGAGGGTTCTTTTTACTCAGAAGGACTTCAAAAAGTAAAAATATGTAACGACATGATGTATCAAGTGGAAAAAATATTAAAACGACGCACAGTCAAGGGTGTGAAACACGTTTTTGTAAGCTGGAAAAACTGGCCTGAGAAATTCAACAGTTGGATCAGGTTTGATGAACCTCGAAACGTATAAAAAGGTTTTGTTAGGTATTAAGTATCAAATATCAGAAGGAACGACACATGAGTCTCTGTTAATCTTGCAGCAAGATGGTAGCCCACTCTGCAGTGCAACTACAAAGTGTTGGCACCATCTCTCTTTATTTATATATGTGGTTCACATACACAGTTCAACAGACATTCCAAGCATTTAGGGGGTGTATGTGTGTCTGTGTGTCTGTGTGTGTGTGTGAGATCAGAAGGGTTAGGGTGCAGGTGTTTTGCTTTTAAACAGAGAGGGAGTGGGGACTGGTACTAGCAGCCACCGGATGTTGCTGATAGTAGCATAACTCACTCCTCTCCCTGGGAAGGAAGAGTGATAAACAATACAAAGTTTTCAAACCCTAACAGTCCCTCCTTTTTTATCACGAATAAAGTCATGATTAGATACATATAAAAGAAATAACTCTGTGTGAGCGAAAAAACCCACTGGCGGAAAACAGATTATATTGTGGGAAAAATACTCACACGGCCCCTCCGCCTTGGCGACCACCATCATGGTAGAGTATGATAATAAAACAATGTAATAAATCAAGAAAACAAAATGTAATAAAAGTAAAAGAACCAAAACAAGGCTTGTTCATGTCATCATTGTACTTTTCCTCATTTCACTTAAACAGCAACTTCTTTCGATTTTCTGCTATAAGGTCATTTTATGAAGTACAATTATGAGTACACTCAGGCATTGTAGATATATTCATTTACAACATGTAATCATAGTCATCTGTTTTTGGGTCCAATGTGGTGTCCACTTGAATCAATGCTGCATATGCGACTGTGACCGACTGAGTCACTATCCTTTTTACCATACATTTGCAGCATGGAATAATACATATTGACAAGATGCACAGGATGATCAGGAATACTGCTACAGCGAGTAAGAAAATCGTAACCCAATTCATCCATCCCCCTTGGATCATCCAGTCTAACCAAAAGGAGCTGGGAGCCGGGTGGTCGTGTGTCATGACGTTTTGCAGGTTACGCAGGTTATTCAGTGCTCCTGTTATATCTGAGGAATGTATATTATCTGGAATATATGTGCAACAAGTATTGTTCAGCAAAACGCAAACGCCTCCCGTTGATGCTGTTAGAATATCCAAAGCCATGCGGTTCTGAATTATCATGGCTCGCATAGCGTTCATTTCTATGTTTTGGCCATCTTCTACTATTATGGAGTTATTCAAAAACAGCCCTAATCGGTAGCTTAAAGTTTCCACACGCAGCATTAGTTTGCCCACACCTAGCCAAGGAAGGAGAGATAGTGTCACTTTATCTCCTTCTGGCCAAAGCTTAAATTCATCCGGGACATTAGTTCCCCAGATAGGGTCGTGTGGTTTCATTTCCATCTCTCTCCTTAGCCTTTTGGGGAAGGTGGGTATCATTGTTACTTTACTGAGTATTATAGTGTGGTCAGATGTAAAAACTGGAGCACACACCCCATACCAATTCGGGGGTAGTATGAAATAAGCGTTATCCCCGCATAACCAAGCTACCCCCTCGACCCAGTATGTTCCGTTTTGGTAGTTATTATCCGTGGGGATCCATGTCCCTCCACACTGCGTGGTGTTACCCACATAGATAGAAGAATCATTTTCCTTCTGTCTACTCAAACAATCGTGGTGGAATGTGTTTCCGTTGGCATGTGCTTCGAATGGTGCGGCTTTTCCCTTATTACTAATGTGCAGAGGCTGCCATTTCTTGGGGTCACATGTGCAGTTACGTGGGTCACATGCATATGCAAGAGAATTGTTATAGTATGTGTACGTTTCGTTGTTCTTATCAACCATTTGGATGCCTTCTCCTTCTGTCAGATTTTGACCGGGAATAATGAAATATGTACGCTTCGCATACCCCCAGAGTCCTATTGAAAAGGCACATGCTGCTTCTGTGAAATTCATCTTTCTCACATACACTGTAGGGCCCTGGGAATGAACTGGCATGATAGAACATACATAACAATCTGTTTTATTTTGTGCTTTAGCTGTGTCATACACATAACGATACCAATAATTCTGCAGAAACAGATGTCTTCCTCCTTTCTTTAGGGGTCTGAGATGAGAGCCGTCCGGTGTCCATCTCTTCTCCTGTGATGTCGTATCCTGCGGATCCTGCCTTAAACAGAGAAAGAGTCCTGCTACCAGAATTAGGCTCAGGCTTATCAGTCCTGTCCACATGTTACAAAAAGCCATACTAAGTTGGGCACAGGTCTGTTGTTCTCTTCACCGGTTTGAGATGCTGAGCCCTATGGGTCACCAGCCCCTTTGTAGCCGGGCTTCCGCTGTTACCCCGTCGGTTGGTTTGGCTCCTGTAACGGTAATATTGGCTTACAGTGGCTCTTGTGGATCCAGGATGGTCTCTCTGCAATTTTTAGAGCTGTCGGTGTGGTCAGGAGAACTCGGTATGGCCCTTTCCAGCAGGGGGCGCTCCAATCCTTTCTATGGAGTGTCTTAATCAGGACCAGGTCTCCAGGTCTCAGGTTGTTCTGTGGAATAGGAGTAGAGATTATCGGCAGACCACTGGACATCTGTACTTCCTTTGTTTGTAACATTTTATTCATCCATTCAGCTAATGATGTTTCCTGCTGTGCTTTTCCTATGTCATCCATTTCTGATGGCAATGGAAAAGGTCTTCCGTACACTATTTCGAATGGAGTGAGACCAGTCTGATTTGGAGTTATTCTCATCCATAATTTAACCAGGGATAGGCATTCGGGCCACGGCCTCCCTGTTTCTGCCATCGCTTTCCTTAATCTATTTTTTATTGTTCAGTTTGTTCGCTCAACCAACCCAGCAGATTGTGGGTGGTAAGAACAATGGTTTTTTAACTGAAACCCTAATGCTTTAGAGCACAGTTCTATTACATTATTTACAAAATGAGTCCCATTATCTGCTCTTATGATTTGTGGGATACCATATGTGGGGAAAAAATGTGTCACTAAACTCTTTGCCACTGTGAGTGCATCACAGTGCTTTGCAGGGTATATTTCAACCCATTTTGAAAATGCATCTATGACCACTAAACAATATTTCTTCCCCCCTGACCATGATAACTCTATGAAATCCATGTGTATCGTGTGAAAGGGATGAGTTGCTGCTGGGAACTGGCCTCTTTTGGGTCTCAGGTTTCCCTGCGGATTGTGTTTGCAGCGGATAATACATGATCTACAAAAGTTTTTTGCACAGTCAGAAAAATTTATGGTGTGGAAATGTAGATTTACTAAGTGTACCATTCCCGCTTTTGACACATGGGAAAGTCCGTGTGTCACATGGGCCGCCGTCCTGTATAAATTCTTTGGTAATATTGGTTTATTTTCCAAATGATAAATGTCATCTTTTTTTATGGCCTCTCTATTCAGCCAAGATTTAACTTCTGTGGCTGGTGCAGATTGTTGTGAATCTTTCAGCACATCTGTATCTACAAATAGGAGATCTGACATTTTCAGTGTGAGGGGAAGCTTCGAAGCTATTTTAGCAGAAATGTCAGCGAAAGTGTTCCCCTTTGTTTCCATGGTTTCATCAGATTGATGCGCTTTACATTTACAAAGCGCTATCTTTGCTGGTAGCTGGATAGCTAACAGCAATCGTTTTAACAGATTAAAATGTGTCAATTCTGTTCCAGATGATGTTTTGAACCCTCTATTTTCCCATATTTTGGCAAAATGGTGAACAGAACTGAATACATATTGGCTGTCTGTGTAGATGGTTAGGATTTGTCCTTCATGTAATTCACAGGCTCTGATGACAGCATACAGCTCTGCAGTCTGTGCTGAACATGTATGGGGCAGGGCCTGTGATTCTATAATTTTAGTTTCAGTGGTTACAGCATAACCAACTCTATTCTTTCCATATTCATCTTTTGATGCTGATCCGTCCACAAAGATTATTTGTGAGTTTTGCAGAGGGGTCTGAGAGATGTCTTGACTGGGTTTCGTGTCTTCCTCAACCTTTGTTTTGCAAGAATGTGGTTTCCCATCTTCTGCTGTTGGAATTAACGTGCTAGGGTTCAGTGGACCACATCTTTGCAAAGTTATATTTGGTTGTGAGAGTAGCAATGAGGTCAATGTGATATGCCTTGCATGTGTCAAGAAAGGAAGTGAGGTTTGTAGCAATACAAGTGACACTGAATGAGGAACTTTCAGTGTGAGTGGGTGGCACAGCACAATTTCAGCTGTCTGCTTCACAGCTTCTGCAGCCGCGGAGCAAGCCTGTAAACAAACTGGAAGTCCAGCTGCCACTGGGTCCAGTTTTTTAGAATAAAATGCTAAAGGTCTGTCTTTAGAGCCAAATGGCTGGGTTAATACAGCTTTCATATAACCCTTACATGCATCTACACAAAGTGTGAAAGGCTGGCTATAATCCGGCAGAGCTAAGGTGACTGTTGTTTGAAGCAGATTTTTTAGCTCTGTGAATGCTGCTTCTCCCTCCTTAGTCCATGTGATTTTGTCTTTTATTGTCATGTCTTTGCCATAGATCATAGATTGCAAGGGTTGTACAATGGCTGCATAGTCTGGTAGCCATTCTCTGCAAAAGTTACACAGTCCCAGAAAGGACATCATTTGTTGTTTAGTTCGTGGTTTTGGGGCTTCCTGTATAGCTGTTTTTCTGCTGCTTAGGAGGGAGCGGCCATGTTGTGAAAGCATATGTCCCAAATAAATCACTTTCTCCTTACAAAACTGCAATTTATCCCTAGAGGCTTTGTGTCCTGTCTGGTGGAGATGTTTTAGAACTGTTATGGTAGCTTCCTCACAGTGTTGTTGAGTGTCTGAAGCTATAAGAATATCATCTACATACAACAGGACTTGGCTATGTTCAGGCACCTCACAGGTGCTCATGGAATATCTTAATGCTTGCGTATATATGTGTGGGCTTTCGCTGAACCCTTGTGGTAATCTGGTGTAAGTATATTTTTTCCCTTTAAACTGAAAACCAAATAAATGCTGTGACTCTTCATGCAATGGTACTGTAAAGAAAGCATTGCTAAGATCTACCACTGTGAAATATTTTTTATCTGGAGTTAATGAATGCAGTAATGTATGTGGATTTGGGACGTCAGGAGCAGCATGCTCCACTATTTCATTTATTGGTCTGAGGTCCTGGACCATTCTCCACTTTCCTGTGCTGGCTTTCTGCACAGGAAAGATAGGTGTGTTGCATGTAGCATCAGGTGCCTCCCTTAATATTCCTGATTTCAGCATGTCCTGTATTACTGGCTTAATACCTTCTTCAGCTTCTGGCTTCAAGGGGTATTGGCGAACTAGTGGTCGTTTTTCGGATATTAATTTAACCTTATATGGTGGAAATCCCTTTATAAGTCCTACATCAGTCGGTGATTGGGACCACAGTTCAGGTGGGACAGCAGCTAGGGCAGGGTGCCTGTTGCTCTCTTTGCTTTCAGCTAGGCCCTGTATTTGTCACTTTGCCTCATCCAAATGTGTCTTTGGATGGACTTTAACTGTCCACCCTAAAGTGAGTTTCCAGATTCCTGTGTTAGGATCTACTTTCCAGTCAGAGCTTGTTGATGCCTCATATCTCCCTCTTTCAGCGCGCTGTAAAAAGTTTTCTGATTCTTTCCACTTGCCCCCCACGGGTTTAGTTAATGATAGATGAGGTGTACTGCTTTTAAACTGTTGGAGCTGTTTTCCTGAGAGTATAATTGAGGTGGAGGATTTCCCTGTTTTGGGGTCAACATACAGGTGCTGTATGGTAACAGTCTGATTATTTTCTCTGTGAAAAACAGTGTCATACTGATAATCTGGCCCTGGAGTACCTTTATATCTCATGGTTACATGGAGCTCAGTATCTGGCATGTACTGTGCCTCCTGGGAAGTTTGTTTTTCTCTGGTTCTCCTCAGCAGTTCTCGAGCTGTTGGTGTGGGGCCTAGATCGAGGGACCAGTAATAATGCGGCTGTGAGAATTCATTTAGGACTAGGGCCCCTTCGTCCACCACAGCTTTCATACCTTTTTCTGTTGATACTATACTTATATGCAACTTTTGCATAAGATCTCTTCCCAACAGGTTTACTGGGCATTTTTGACTTATCAGAACGGGGGCCTGACAAGTAAGTTTTGTCTCAGGCTCTGTTATTGTTACTGGTGCACTTAGGTAATGTACCTCTGATGTGCCAGCTGCTGATCTAACATGCACTGTGGTGTTGGAATATTTTACTCCGGGTGGAGGTTCAGTTAGCACAGTTCTGCATGCCCCTGTATCACAAAAACAGCTATATCCTTTGCCATTTATTATTATTTTTTTATATGGTAAATCTTGCGTCCTACTAAGTGCTATAATTTCCAGTGCTGCTTGTATGTCAATTTCCTCCATTTCACTACTGTTTTTCTCTGCTAGTGGGGGGAGGTGGGGGGGCTTTGGCTATACTTTCCCGTATTTGAGAATAAAACATGTTTAAATCACTTTGGAGTTGCTTGATATTTTGACAAATATGCTGGCATAAAGTTTTGGATTGGTCCCCCTTTTTGTATTTACAGTTGTTACATGAAAACCCCTAATGTTTCTAAATAACAGTTTATTGATGAATATGTGTACACCCGTAGTCAGAAGTATTGAAGAAACAATCATGTTTTATAAAATTAGGCCAGGTTTCAAAATGGCGCCACCCACTGAATGTAGGCAAAGCAGTTGTGAACTTCTGAATAATTTGCATCAATTTACATAACCAGACCTACTAGAAATATACGTTGATTATAAGATATGAAGATATAAAACATGCAGCAAATAACATTACCTGTTCATGATGTAGCATATTAAATTAGATCAAATTTATTTTTACTGGGTACACCTGGGTAACCTCTAATATTATAGCACATAAAAAAAGTTTGCTATGACTAAAAAAGAAAACAGAAGGAAAACTTTTAGAAAAAACTAAGATACACCCTTCCATCAAACTTTTTGACAGGTGGGCGGGGTCAAGGGGGGGGGGGGGGGGGGGGGGTCAACGGGGTTGTAACGGTGCATGCTTAACAGAGATAAGATATTATCAGTAACGGTCTGGGTTCAGCACCAATTTAAATAGATGAAATTAATTAATTAATTACTTACAATTAAAATAAATTAAATGACAATTAAAATAAATTTAATAATTACAATTAAATTATTGAATTGGTGCTGTATGGCATCCCACACATTTAAATTAGAGGGGGTGTGTTTGTAAGCCTCGTTAAACTTTGGATAACCCAATGAAACCAATGGGGCGTGTTTTAGTGTTTGCTTTAAATACATGGCGTAAAACTCTGCACTTCACATGCAGCACTCATTGGAAAAGAACATCCGTTCAGCAATGGTTAGAGTTAAGAGAGTTAATCGTCAACCGGAGGAGAAACGCGATGCGTGCCAAGATGATGAACAAGCAACTGCATCATCTACTTCCTCATCTGAGATACCTATAGGAATTCCCATCACAACATACTCTACCGATGATGTGAGGAACCAACTTCAACCGCAACAACCACGTTTGAAAATCAGACCTCGGTTTGGCCAAGAGGTACGTCAATTCTGTGTGAAACCCCAGTGACTGTCTACCAGCATTCACCCCGTCAATTGAATGGTCCTAAGAAATCAACATACTACCTTTGCAAGGTACAAAGACCCCCGTTGGATACTCTGGAGGAAGAGTGGTCTCTGGAGCCATATGGCCTGAAGGGTAGCTGGGGGTATATTTTCATGTATGAAATAGGAGAACTCTGCCTGTATCAACTGGATCAAGATGAGGTATTTATTGGATCATTAGCTCTGTGTATTCTCACCCACAGCGACTGGGCTGTGTTAAGGCTTGCAATCCCGCACCTTAATGATAGCCCTGAAACAGTCTTCTTCTCACCCTCCACCTCAACGTCCTCGTTCTCTGAGACCCACTTCAGTCCTGCATCACCTACAGGATACAACATGAAAATGTATCAACCGTCTTCTCCAGACCTTTACTCACCATCGTCGCTATTCAAGGCTGAGTCTGTAGACGCAAGTATCCAGCCTTCAGCGGAGGATGAAAGTAATCAGGGGGTTGAGAGTAACCAGGGGGATGAAATTGACGGTTGGTTCTCAACCGCCTCATCAATACGGTGAAAACAGTGATACTTCATTTATTCAACATAACCTGTTTGAACTATGTCAGAGAAACCTGTTACGGGTGCATAACGAACCACCCGAGCCAGCGTCAGCACCAATGCCTGGAGGTATTGGGGGAGGATTATTACCAAGTCAACTTTCAACGCATCGTGCAACGACTCGTAACCCCCAAACTCGTTCCTGCTATTCAGAATCTTCTGATACTTCGACGCATACAAGCAGAAGACGTCAGAGTGCAGAGACGGTTTTGTATGAACTGAAATCGGTACAAGGCATCCACAGTGCAATAGCTGACATGTACGATCGCTTCTCCAAGGAAACAGACCTCAAACAACTTAACTCTATTTCAGAGTGCTACGGACTGACAAACTAATCTCACGTTTGATGACTTGTTGTTGTTGTATCATTTTTAGTATTCCAGTAGTTTAATTAAGCTGCATTATCAGATTTTTCTTCTACTGTTTTTTTTTACTATTAAATGCAATTAAAATGGGGACATATAAACATTTCCCAAAAGTGTTGTTTAAAAGCATGCAGTGTTTGAATTAATTTGTATTATCTGATTGTGTTTTGTTTTCTTCTTTTTTTTTTTTACGATAAAATACAAAAAATAAAAATAAAAAAATAATAAAAAAAAAGGATAAACCTAACCTCCGATGTTTTTTTTTTTCATTATTTAACAAGTAATCATCAGAGTGAACATAAGGCAGAGATGGCAGGAAGACAGCTGATGAAGAAAGTATATTATAGCCCTTCAAATCCAGGAAGTTTAGGTGGTGTAGAAAGGTTGAGGAGGGTTATGCAAGATGAAACGGGAAAGAAGGTTGAAAAAGTTAAAGAAAAAGTTAAAGATTTTTTATCAGGAGAAGATACCTATACTCTACATAAGCCTGCAAGAATAAAGTTCCCGAGAAACAGAGTTTTTGTCACCAGACCATTGAAACAGTTCCAGGCTGATCTCTGTGACATGCAAGCTCTGGCCAAGGAAAATGATGGTTATAATTATTTATTAACCGTCATTGACATCTTTTCAAAAAGAGCGTATGTACGGGTTTTGAAGAGGAAAACAGCCGCTGAGGTGGTAAAGGCATTTGAATCAGTTTTTAAAGAAAGTCAGATCCCCAAAAAACTTCAGACTGATGCTGGTAAAGAATTTTTTAACAAGAAATTTAAGGTTTTAATGGAGATACACGGTATTGAACATTTCACGACAGCGAGTGAAGCAAAAGCTTCTGTGGTCGAGAGATTTAACCACACATTAAAAACAAGGATGTGGAGATATTTTACAGCTAACAACACCCAGCGATACATTGATGTCCTGCAAAACCAAAAATAGAAGTTACAACCACAGCTACCACACCAGCATTAAAATGAGCCCTATGGAAGTGACCTCAGAAAATGCCTTTCAAGTGTTTCAGAATCTGTATGATGTCAAGTCCAACAGATATTGCAAAGACTCAGTGACAACGTTTAAACAAGGGGATCTTGTCAGAATATCCAAGATCCGTGGGGTGTTTGACAAAAAATACGAACAGAGTTTTACGGATGAAGTGTTTACAGTGCATGAGCGGATACCGCGATCTCCTCCTGTATACAAACTCAAAGATTTGGACGGGGAACCTATTTACGGTTCCTTTTACGCAGAGGAACTTCAAAAAGTAAAAATATGTAACGACAAGATGTATCAAGTGGAAAAAATATTAAAATGACGCACAGTCAAGGGTGTCAAACAGGTCTTTGTAAGCTGGAAAAACTGGCCTGAGAAATTCAACAGTTGGATCAGGTTTGATGAACTTCAAAACGTATAAAAAGGTCCGCACTAAACCTCACAGTTGACACAGCATCATGAACCGTCAGGTAGAGGATGATGGCTTTTACATTACCCTTCCCTCTAACGCTAGCAAGGAAGTGTTTAAAAATAATACCAGTTTCCGTGTAAATTTAGCTCAACATATTGACTTAGAAGGCCAATGGCTGGGTTGCATTAGTAGAGATTTCATGCCCTCATACATGGCATAATTTACCGGATCATGAAGCCTACTTTGAATGGAGAAAGGCTGGTGATGCAGATATCAATACGCAAAGGATTAGAGGAGGCTACTATAATGGGATTACTCAACTCGAGAAAGAAATAGAAATGTTTTTCAGAAAAATAAACTCGGATATCCGCTTGAAATTCAGCAAAGTTCAAAAGAGATTTTCATTTCATGCAAGCGGTCAGTATGAAATACGCTTCTTCGAAACTCTAGCGTATATAATGGGTTAGAAACCAGGGGAATGGATTCATGTATCTGCACCAACACTGGCTCCTTTTCCGGCTGATATAAAGGCCGGTTTCTATCACCTATACTGTTACAGCGACGTGGTCAGCCCGCAAATAGTAGGCGACACTTTTGCACCTTTACTGCGGACCATCCAAGTACAAGGCGACTTCAGTGACATGGTTACTCTGACGTTTAACCCCGCCCACTACCTTCCAGTTTCCAGAAGACATATTGAAAATATCCATATAGAAATTCAATCGGACCAAAACGTTCCTGTAAATTTCGTCTACGGAAAGACCATCATAAGACTACACCTGATGGAACAAACCTGCCAGATGATGCACCTGTAGGGCTCATCAACTACCCGTTAAACACCATCTTCAGTCAGTGTGATGTCGATTGATTTCACAATCCAGCGCCACACATCCTTATAGAGCCATTATTGAGACATTGTTAAACTTTTCTGAGGATTCTTTAAAAAGCCAGTTTAGCTCTGGTCTCTTTTATAAAGACACAGCCGGGGCTCTGCACTCTATCCTTACAACTAACGGTCCTAACCAAGATCTTAACAGCAGAGCAGGCTTTACGGCAAATTCCAGGGAGGTACATCTCCTAGGCCCCCTGCATGCAAACATATTTTTCTGCGAGAGACTTCTTTTAAACTCTGTTGACATCAAAATTAAACTTATGAGAGCCAACCATGCCTTTTGTTTCATGGCAGCAAGAGATTCCACTTTCAAACTCAGGATATTATGAGCCTCTTTTTTCATCAAAAAAGTTTCCGTCTCTCCAGCTGTACGACTGGGACACGCTGCAGCTTTAATGAAAGCAAATGCTCTCTATCCACTTTCACGTGTGAATGTTAAAACATATTCCATCCCTGAAAATTCAAAGGTGTGCACCCAAGAGAATCTTTTCTTAGGTGTCTTTCCCAAGTATGTGGTGATTGCTTTACTGCATCATAATGCTTTTACAGGAGCATGTGATCTCAATCCGTTTGACTTCAATCATTTTGATATGGAATATTTAGCCTCGTGTAAGGATGGTAAACAAATTTTAAAAAGCCAAATTTTAACCAAGGCAATTCAGTGAGAGAGTATCACAACTTGTTTACGGCTACAGGACGACATCTTAAAGATCTTCCGTTGAGCATAACACGTCAGGAATTTAATCAAAGATACTCTCTATTCGCATTTAATCTCAACCCGGGAGAGGACGCAGATGCTCTATCTCCAGTTTCCAGCGGAAATTTAAGATTGGAAATGTGTTTCAGAAACCCGCTGCCTCATACAACCATGCTGATCATCTACGCTTGTTATGACTCTACTTTAGAGATTGATTCAAAGAGGCGTGTGCTGGCGGATTATTATTAATCTAATCAGACATGAATAATCATGAAATTGAGAACCTGCTGCATCATCTGTTGGGAGATTTGTTTTGCGGCGTGTGGGCGTCCGACCAGCTGCAGCTGCTCACTGACACATTCCCAGGGCCGGCCTACTTTATAGTGAACACACATCCTTCACACATGCCTGGAGAGCACTGGTTGGCTCGGACTTTGGAAGAGAATGGTCAAGCCAGTTTTTTTGACTCTTATGGATTCTCTCCGGATTTCGAGTTCTACCTGTCAAGTATCGTAACATTTTTAGAAGACAGATCCTCAAAAATATTGAATCATAATAATCAGCTTCAAAGCACTCTGTCCACTGTGTGCGGTCACCATTGCATTTTTTATTTATGCCATAGAGCATGCGGATTAACGCTGCAGCAAGTGTTGTCAAAATATACCGGAGATGTGGCTAAGAATGATTTAATGGTATCTAACTTTGTGAAAAAATATCAGAAATGTGTCATTAATCAAAGTTCAACATTTTATACTCACGGAACATGCTCTTTGAAAATGTTTTCGGATTGTTATGGAATTTAAATTGCCATATTTTATTTGTTTTATTTGTTTTTCTTATGATTTAATATCTTATTTGTGTGTGAAGTAGAGAACGAAGCTAGACTTGAAAAAATATAATCAATAAAGATTTTATTGAATAAAAGAAATGGGCTACATGTTTCTTTTTTTTTTTCTTACAACAGTTTATGGTGAAAATGTAATCCATCGGGGAGGTTGTGTCCTCTTACGAAGAGACTTTTTTGGCTTCCGATCAGTATTTTTAGTATCTTCCTGCTCTAATCTTGACCAATGGGGAGAAATAATTATCTGCCTCCTTCTCCATGTTCTTCCGTGCTTAATGCTGGGAGATGCTTCAACATTTTCAATAGATGGCCCCTCTCCCTCTGTTTTGAACCGTCTATATTCATCACGAGCATAAGGGTTAATGACTGAAGATATGGGTATGTTTACCTCTGACAAGGTATGTAAAAAGTCAGACCATCCTCGAGGTAGGGGTCCTCCATATTTTTTAAACGGAAGCATGAGATTTTTCAACAAGTCAATCATATGCGACCCCTTGACAACATTTCCTTTATATACAAATTCACCTCGCGAAGTCCAACTCTCACTTCTTTCGGATAATTTATTTAAAATGTACTCTGCATTTTTACGGTTATGCTTTGGTAGGCTTTTCAGTACATCCATAACAACCTGATCTGAACCGGGGGCCTCGTCCTGCCCCGGGCCTTGTTTTTCTAGGGACCGCCCCTGCTCAGGAACCTCGCTCGATATGTCACGGTGCAGCGTCAAACTCACCCGCTGTTCTTCTTTCGCACCTTCCTTAAGTAGAGTTTGATACCTCTGCAAGAGTGCATCATATTTGTTGATTTTTTCAGAAGAAGTTAATCCGGGTTCGTTTAATATCACTCTCATGTCTGCATCCAAATTCTCCTCCGCTGTCTGTCTGATGGACGTGTCTGACTGGGTCAGACGCTTGAATTGATGAGGGGAAATGAGAAACATCTTCTGCGATGTTCTGAGAGACATTATCGTCTTCTGATTAACCCTCCCACTAGATCACCGATCAAGGGTTGCAAGTGCCGTTAAGATGGGAAGAATAAAACCTCCTTTTTGATTTTTGAGAGCCAGCTGTTTACGTTTGATACCGGTTCTTTTATCAGCCAACAGTCTGATGATTTTTCTCTGCTTCTTCAATTGCCGGTGTTGAGAAGGAGATAGTTTAATGTTACCTTTTAAAATATTCAGAGCAATTTCACACAGAGCCTGAACAAAGTCGGGAGAGCAGTGTGCGAGAATATCTTTACGTTTCTGAGGAGTAGCTTGATACAGAGCCCTGAATAATGGGGCGTTCCTTTTTATAAGCGCAGACATGATGACTTACTTTGTTTTGGGAACATACACAGCTGACCACTGGTGATGAAGTATGCCCGTTCTAAGTCTGAAATGTTCTGGGCAGGTGGGTGTAGAATCGATGATTAAATATCCATGAGCGTCTCTCGTTGCATCTTTAAAACATTCCAGGAAGAGCCCCTTTTGAGATGGAAACATTTGTCGGGCCAGTATATTCAGCAGTTGTTTATCTCTCGGGTTCTTAAACAACACCATATAATTAGCGTTCAGACTGATGGTGCGACTAAATTTTCCCTGATGAAAAACATTCTGAGTCAACATCATAACGCTCATATTACGATGGTGACGAAACTGGGTAAAGACCTTCATTAAGTTTTCATCATCTGAGGCTTGAGCAATTACATCATCTAATATGATCAGGTGATTCTGATCAGGAGGAAACAGGTTTTCATCTTCAAAAGAATGAGTCAATCCTTCCACAAAGGTAATATTTTTATTCATCTTCTGTAATTCAGCATACATGGGTTGAAAAGAAGTGTAAATCCATACAATATTTTCAGGAACAATGTCCATGACATGGTTACAATTTTGCAAAATACTTTTTACAAAGAAAGTTTTCCCGCAGCCGCTGGGTCCTACAATCAAACATGAAAAAGGCGTTCTAAATCTAGGATCATAATCAATCTCCTGTAAATCCATGGAATGTGACTTTTTATTTAGTTTTTTATTTTCTCTTCTTCTTCTTCTTAAGCTCTAATAACCAAAAGGCAGAGTTGTCCCGTCAGAAAAAAGACGTCTCTTATCATAGACCAACCGAATCTCTTTTTATCCCTTCTGATGGTATGCTGAGGAATTTCAATGACACCTTCTCTGAACCCCTCTAAGTAACCCTAAACCAGCCCTTTTATGCAGTCAAAATTGACCCTCTCGCTGCATTCATGCGTCTGAGTGATGCCCTTGAGACGCATCACTACCTTTTTATGGTTTTTGGTTTGATATGCATAACTCTTGGGACCTGTCGATGCAAACTCCAAAAGAGAATCCCCATCTAATTCGTCCGTTAAATCACCCAGATAATTTCCCAGCTCCAAAGGAGTTTCACCACTTTTTGTCACATAAATCAAGGAGCAGGATGGAGCAGGATATGAGCCCACGTACTGGAGGCGCTGTTCAGAGGAGAATAGGTGGGGGAAAAAACCCTTGCTTTGATCGGTAAAACCTAACACTTTTGGCATGGCACTCAGCTTCATACACATGAAGGACAGGCTATCAATGTATTTTAACCTGTAATCAGGGTCGGTTAAACAGAGAACTTTACTCCCTTGCATGATGAGATGAGGTTTTATTCCTAAGCGTACCATTGCTGTGAGAATAAGGTAACTATCATGTCCATGAGCATTATGGGCTATTAAGCTGAAACCTCTGTACATCGGCCTCCTGAAGTGGAGAACAAATTTTTGGGTGCAGTCTAACCCAAAAGCGTGCCATTCCTCACATTTCAACGTTTTACCACAGATCAGAAAGGGGATGTGCACACCACTCTCATTGATGAAGCATTCAAAATCATAAAAACTGATTTATTGGATTGCATGTCTGAATGTAACACTGATGCTCATCGCATGTAACGTCTAAACCTTGAAGAATATTTTCACCGCAAATACAGCATTTTACTTGACACACGTGTGCTTTACCCGGTTTACTGATTGGAATAAGGTATATTCTTTTGCACACCTTGCACAGTTTCACCAACTCACAGTCACTCATAGGCCTGCAGAATTAGGTCTGCTGCGGGGTTCAAAGTGTCTAGCGAGACATAAAGAATTGCGACAGATTCTGTGACAATCTGCACAGGCGACAGGTTTGTTAATTTCTTGCACACATTGATATGAATGACAGACTGGACAATACCCTTCACAATGGTGCGTGTGTGCGTTTTCATAGCCGCTGTAACAGTATGCGCAGACATGTCTGGAACCTATAAACCCTTTGAGATTTTTTATTCCATAGTAGTGACCTTGAAATAACAGCAGAAAGAGAGGGTTTGAACGATCAGGGAAACCGGTTTCAAATTTACACAGAGCTGTAGAGCCCGTGGTTCTGTGAAACACTACAATTTTTCTCTTCAGAATGTTTTCAAATTTACCAATGTCACTAAAAGTAACCGCTGTTTGTTCATTGAGGCCTGCCTGGTGCTGCCACCCGCTCCGAGCTCTAAAGCTTCATTAAGGTTCGGGTCAGAGACGTGTGCAAGGCAGAGAGCAAACCATAAGTGATTACCAATATTATCTACAACATACAGGTGACGCATTTTCTTGTTAATCAATTCACAGTCTAACGCTCCTGTGGCCTTACGCTTTGAACCACCTTCTGGGTCGTTAATAACCTGTAGAACAAATTCCATGTTATTGTCTACAGGTAGGTCAGCATTGGATTGTACTAAGTCGTCCAAATATTCCTCGAAAGCAGGCAGGATCATATTTCCATCATCGGTAACTGTAAAAGTGACGTGACAATTGAAATTTTCAGCCACTAATTCTAGCTGTACAACATCGTTACGTGTGGTTAATGATCTTGCAGTGTCGGCTAATTCAATGAGAATAAACATGATGTTTGTATAGAATGCCGCTAGATCTGGAACGTTGCCAGGACAGGGAGGTGGAATGGTAAAAGATCTCCTTATTTCAATGTTATTAAAACTTTCACGTTCAGTCTGATCAGAGCTGACCGCTACCTCTGGATTGGAATTTCCCCCATGCTGCGCGTCACTGTGCGATGCTGAAGGGGTTTCCTCCTAATTTAAATGTCCCCCATGCTGCGCTGCACTGTGTGATGTTGAAGGGTTTTGTAAGCTATCTGAGCCATTTTGAAGACTGCCAGATGGTGGTCGGTTTAAATCCTCAAGAGATTGTTCTAGTAAGTTCAAATTTTGGTCATGGGGGGGTGGAAAACGGCCTATTTAAATCTGCAAGAGCCTGCTCAAGTAAGCTAAAAAAGTCACCCTGGTTGTTAACAAGAGGTGCTTCTTTTTCTGAAACATGTGCAGTTAGTGGGATTTCATTAAGCTCAGCTACTAAATTTCTTATTTCATCCAGGGCAATTCTGATTTGGTTATCCATTTATTTTGAGCATAAGGGCTCGTAAACAAAAATCTGAAGAAACAAGCGCGCAAAAAACACGCAACAAGAGACACACTGATGCCAGTTCACTTTAAAATAGCCCCAATCACCTTGATTCAACCGAAATGCTTCTGGTCATCGACTGACATGCAGTCAAAAGCGCCAATGATAAAAAAACGCTTTTTTTTTGCAGTTGGAGAGGCTCTCCTGCGTGAGGATGTGGCGGTTCTAGACCATCTGACGTACCATCAACGTCACCTCTGGGAAAGAGAGTGAAAAACAAAATAAATATGGATTGAAATAATCAAGCAGTAAAGTTGAAAAAAAAGGGGGAATTAAAATTAATTCTGGGGTAGGGTAAAAATGTAAACGGCCCTACCGTGCAGTGTAGGACCACTGACGAGGTTGCTCTGTTATGTAACGCAGAGGGGCGTTCTCTTTTTTTGGGGGTTAAAATATTCTGTAAAAAACAAAATAAAATAAAAAAACCTTTACGCGAGCAGCAAAAAGTTCATAAAAAAAACGAAATAATTTTTTAAAAATAAGCGAGGTTTTATGGATTTTTTAGGGGGAGTTTTTAATACTTGTAGGCTTATAAACAATTTTGAAATACTTTACTTACTTGGGTGGGGGTTTCTGTAGGGAAACAGCACCAATTTAGCTTTTTTTTGGGGGTGAATTGACTCGCTTGTGTAAAAAGTTTTCTCGATCTTTGAAAGAAACCTTCGCGCGCTGTTTCAGGGCCGCTCTTTGTGAATCTGAAAAACAGGTTTTGAATTATTTTATCAAACTATGCTTGCTTAAATATATAAAATTATAAATATCATTTTTTTTTTTTATTCTTCCCTTGCCATTCCACTGCTGATGGTTGACCATTGTTTTCCGGTTTTGTCAGTGCTTTCCTTGACGTTCCCCGTTAAAATCTGTAAACAGTTTTATCTGTGGCTTAAACAAGTCTCAAATATTCTACATTAACCGTAAAAGAAAAAAATTTTTTTTGGGTACTTACCTTTTGCCCGGGTGCACGAGCAGTTGGCAACTTATCTGGTGTGCTTTGAGATGAAATAACAATAATATGAGGAGGCGTATGTAACGCTTCAGATTCTCCTTCTTCTTTGGCAGAAAAAAGTGTAGATGTGGTCCTCTGGTTCTTTTTTGGGGGGAAAATAAGCCGTCTCCTCAATTTTGAAATTTTCTGGAGAGGCTCTATTCAGGGCGACCGCTTTAAAGTAGTCATTCGGATTTACGTCTGTCATCAAATCTATGAGTAGATTTCTTCAATGTTAGCTGATTTATTCTTAACTATAAAATGTTGATGCATTTAATATTAATCACCATAATCGCTTTGTGTCAGAATAAAATATAAAATCTTCACGGCAGGTCTAAAAAAAAGAAGAAAAACAAAAAAAAAAAAAAAAAAAAAAAAATTATATATATATATAAAAATATAATAAAATTATATATATTATATATATATATATATATGTATATGTAAATTAGACAAAATATTAGAGAACATTCACATGCACTTAATGATTTCTTAAAGATGAAAACTTACTTCTGAAGATGGCATTGTAGTTCCGAGAATCGTTAGAAAAATTTGAAGAGTCCAGATACTTCGTTTCCTGAAAATTACCGGCATTGTTTTTTTTTTTTTTCTGTTTTTTAAATTCAAAAACCTTTTTTTTTTTTTTATTTTTTAGGCCCTGCCCTGATCTATTCGGGGTGTTAAAACACACTGTTTTCTGTTTTGCGGGGTACGGGGGGGGGTGTGAAGGAAAGTGTGTTTCACTGACAACGCACCACACACACAACACACACCACACACAAGGATATCATTTTTTTGATCAGCTCTTTTCGGTGGTTGGGGCAGATTGCCCAAAATGGGGTCAGTTTTATGCGAAGTGGAAAGGTCTGCATGAAAAACACACCCCCCCTATTTTAAATGTATGGGATGCCTACGCACCATTCAAAAATTTTAATTTTAATTATTTAAATTTTTTTTAATTGTCTTATTTATTTTTTTAATTTTAATTAATTAATTAATTTATTTCTCTTTTAAATTGGGGCGAACCCAACCTTACTGATAATATCTTATCTCTGTTAAGCATGCACGGTTACACCCCCCGACCCCGCCCCCCCTTGACCCCGCCCACCTGTCAAAAACTTTGATGGAGGGGTATCTTGAGATAAATACATCAACATGTAGAGTTTGTTTATCTGGTGTCATGGTGTGTGGAGATGAAGCAGGACCGTAGTGCAAACAGGAGGACGGGAGTCGCATGGTGAGTCGAATAGATTTAAAATAACTCAACTGAAGACTTACTGAACAGAAACATGGGCAGGGTTACAGGCAGGTACACGGAGACATTGAGCAGGGAGGTAACAGTACAACCCCGCTGAGAACAATAAAAAACAGAGGGTATAAATACTGGGGAGAGTGGGGAATGGAACAATTAATAAAGCAGGTAATTAGAAGTAATCAAGAGCACCTGGTAGAAGATACATGACAACTGAAAGAGGGAGGCTATTTAAATTCAGATGATCAGGGAGTCCAGGAAAACAACATAATATCTAAGTAAACAGAAATACATAAGCAATGGAACTAAAGAACTTAAACAGGGAGGAAACCAGATCTATAAGGAAAATATAAAGACACACATCTAGCACAGGAATCCAAGAAAGTACACACAAGGATGAATCTTAGTATGAACTACAATAACAGCAACAGAAGACATGGCAATGCAGACAAAACAGATAGAACTCAAACTCAAAAACCAAAAAAAGACAATCTGGATGCTTTTAAGGAGTAAATTAGCCAAGGTTTTCTTAAAATAATTATTTTAGGTAACCTTTAATCAGTCAACAAATTATGTAAAAGAATACATACAAAATGCTGTGTACAGTAAAAGTCAAGATTTTGTTGATGTTGTGTGCAGTGTAAATAAGTGGATAACTGCCTATAATTAAAGCTTTTTTATTGCCTTATAATTCTTGAGTTCTTTAGATCACCTCCTGGGTTTTACAAGTGATACCTCAGACTCAGTCAAGGCCACCAAGAAAAGGTTGATTAAATTGTCTCACATCATGGACATCATCTTCAACACCATGAGAAACATAACAACATACCAAGCAAAAACCCTTGCATTGCTTTACAAATAAAATGTATTCTAAAGAAAACATACATTACCAGAACCATAAAAGCTTGTGCACCCAACAAAGCCCTGCTCAGGGAATTAAGGCTGGAGATGAGGTCTGAACAAGAACCAGCTCCTCCCACTTACTGTATTTTCTCCAGACCTCATCAAAAAAGAATTTATACACAAAAAATAACCAAGGGTGATTTCTGTTTTACTTTCAGGAATTACAGAAAATACTCAAATGACAATAACTTTAATGTATTTTAAAATTGTAAAAATACCGAGCATTGTCATAAATGGTTTTTGGAGTGGGACCCCAGAGTGCAGACAGGCAGGCAGAATCAGCTTGTTAAGTGAAAAGGTTTACTTTAACAAAAACTTACAGTAGGCAGGAGGTAGCAGATGTAGGCATGAGCATGAGCAGGCATGGCAAGAAGACATGGACAGACTTTGTTTTGGCATGAACAAACAGTATGTATCCAGGGTAACCAGAACAAAAGAGTATATAAAGTGGTTTGCACTGGTGAAAACAAGGAGACTGACAGGTGGGCCGAATGAAGCTGATATTAGAGGCAGTGGCTGAGAGTGGAAACAAAACCTTATAGGAACTGAGTAGAGAAACAAAGACAATTAAACGAAAAGATAAATCTAAAAGTAACAGAACTGCACCATAAACAGAATGGATAAGAAACTAAACCAAAAAGGAATGAACTAAAGCACCACTTGTAGAACATAAATAATCATGAGCAAGATCCAAAACAAAACCCAGATACTTACAAATCATGACAGAGCTTAAGAGCTTTATTTACCCAGAGCTGACTGAGATTACAAATCCCCTTTCCAAGAGGGACCTGGCAAGACAGCAGCAGAGTTACAATAACACAAAGATAAAACAAAATACATTCATACATTCTGAGCTAATCTGGGAGAACAAGATCAAGGTACCAACTCAAAAACAATTACAATTGAAACTTGCAAGAAGTGAAACTATCTCTTTCCCGGCCTTTTAAGACTGCCTTGAATTTACCAACCATCAACAGCTCTGTTAGCTTTGTTTCTTTCTTGAATTCATTCCAGACAGAGGAGGCGGCATATTTAAAAGCTCTCTTAGCTCTTAACAGTTAGGTGATAAAACGCCTGAGAAAGCAGTCCATGATGAGTGAGGTACCTTGCTGTAAAATCAGTCATGTAGGAAGGAAGTAGTCACAGAATACATTTGCACGCAAAAAGCAACTAATGTAAATATTTACTGACAGACAGAGAAGGACGGTCAGCAGAAGTGTACAAATGACAATGTTGAACACAATGTCCACAACAGTAATTCAATTGAATTCAATTCAGTTTAGTTGTATAGTGCCAATTCACAACGCATGTTATCTCAAGGCACTTGAAAAGTCAGGTACATACATTCCAATTAATCTTAACCATTGAACAGTGCAGTCAGATTCAGTTTTTTATTCAAATTGGATACAAAGTTTTTCTATCTAAGGAAACCCAGCAGATTGCATCGAGTCAGAGAATTGGAGCAGTCACTCCTTCTGGATGAGCATGTAGCGACAGTGGACAGTCACTGGCGTTGACTTTGCAGCAATCCCTCATACTGAGCATGCATGTGGCAACAATGGAGAGGAAAAACTCCCTTTTAACAAGAAGAAACCTCCAGCAGAGCCAGGCTCAGTGTGAGCGGCCATCTGCCACGACCGACTGGGGATTTGAGAGAACAGAACAGAGACACAAAGAGAACACAGAAGCACTTATCTTTCTGTAGGAAGGAAAAAAGTAAATGTTAAAGGATGTAGCCCTTTTAGTCGTTTCACCAAAAAGAAAAAAAAAAAAACTCTGACCATTTTTTCAAAGGCAAGTCGAAAAAAGCCATACAGTTTTTCCCAGTAGAAAAATCAGTCAAGCTATGTCAGGGGAAAAGAAAGGGTTAAACACTGAAAGACAGGGGAAAGGCCAGTGGGTATCGGGGAGAGGGGAGCATTAAGTTGTTTCCAGCAAAGCTTGGAGGGTTTCCCCCCCACAGAAAGGTGTCACAGGTAAAACAGAGTCAGGCAGGTGTACTTTCTAGGAAAAAAAAAGAGAGAACATAAAGTTAGACGCTGAAATAAAGCAAAATATGGGGAAAATTGGGGATAGTGTGAGAATTTAGCAGAGAGAGTGAAAGTGTTTTATTATCCCCCAGCAGTCTAAACCCATACAGATAAAACAAAGATAGTCAAATAACCTAAGCCATCTAACTATAAGTTTTCAAAAAAGGAAGTTTTAAGCCCAGCCTTAAAAGGGTGTCTGCCTCACGGACTAAACGGGCGGGTTCCCCAGGAAGGAGCCTGAAACTAGAGGTCTGCCCCCATTCTACTTCAGGACTCTCGGGAAAACCCGTAAACCGCAGTCTAGAACAAAGTGCTGGTTAGGAAATTTTGGAACAATTAGATCTTGATGTAGATGGAGGGTAGATCATTAAGGGCTTATATGTGAGGAGGAGAATTTTAAATTCTATTCGGGATTTAACAGGGACCCCAATAAAGGAAGCTAAAGTGGGAGAAATATGATCTCTCTTTTTAATTTTCATCAGAACTCTTGCTGCAGGATTCTGAATCAGCTGAAGGCTTTTAACTGGATTTTGTGGACATCCTGATGTAAAGAATTACAATTGTCCAGCCCTTTAAGTAACAAATGCATGGACTAGTTTTTCACCGTCACTCCTGGATAGGATATTTCTAATTTTGGGAATGTTCCGGAGGTGAAAGAAGGAAATCCTAGAAACCTGTTTCATATGGGATTTTTAAAAGACATGGGCCTGGTCAAAAATAACACCAAGGTTTTTTACTTTATTACCGGAGGTCAATTTTAAAGCCATCCAGGTTAAATGATTGACTAAGCAGTTTCTTTTTAAAGACTCCGGTCCAAAGATGACAACTTCTGTCTTGTCTGAATTTAGAAGCAGAAAATTTAAAGTCAACCAAGTTTTTATGTCTTCAAGACATGCTTGTAGTCTGTCTAACTTGTTGGGCTCATCAGGATTTTTGGATAAGTAAAGCTGAGTATCATCAGCGTAACAGTGAAAATTTATCCTTGCTGCCTGGATAATTTGACCTATTGGAAGCATATATATAGTAAAGAGAATTTGCCCAAGTACTGAACCCTGTGGTACTCCACAATTAACCCTGGAGTTTAAAGATGATTTATCATTTACATGAACAAACTGGAATCTGTCAGACAGATAAGATTTAAACCAGCCTAGCGCTGTTCCCCTGATCCCTACAGCATATTCCAGCCTTTTTAAGAGAATATTATGGTCGACTGTATCAAATGCAGCACTGAGATCTAACAGAAGAGGCCATAAGAATATCATTAGTGACTTTCAGCAGAGCTGTTTCAGTGCTATGTTGAGCTCTGAAGCCTGACTCAAACTCTTCAAACAGGTCATTGCTGTGTAAATGCTCACACATTTGATTAGCAACTATTTTCCAGAATTTTAGATAAGAATGGAAGATTGGATATAGGTCTGTAATTTTTCAAGTCATCTCGATCAAGGTTTCTTAAGTAAAGGTTTAATTACATCTACCTTAAAAGCCTGTGGTACATATCCATTTACTAAAGATAGCTTAATCATATCTAAAATGGGGCTGGTAATCAGAGGGAACACTTCCTTAAATTATTTGGTTGGGATTGGGTCTAACATAGAAGTTGAAGGTTTAGATGAAGCTAATATTTCTGATAACTCAGGAAGCTCCACAGGATCCAAACACAGATCAGGGTCTACAGTTACTTCCAATGTTGTCTCTCTTGCTGAGGAAGAAGTAATCATCTTCGGGAGTATGTCAAAGATTTTATTTTCAATAGAATCAATTTTATTTAAGAAGAATCCCATAAAGTCATGACTGCTGAGAGCTAAGGGAATGGATGGCTCAACAGAGCTATGACTCTGTGTAAGTTTAGCAACTGTACTAAAGAGAAACCTAGGATTATTCTTGTTCTCTTCTATTAAGGATGAGAAATAAGCTGTTCTGGCTTGGCGAAGTGTCTTTTTATACAACAGTAGGCTATTTTTCCAGAATAAGTAGGAATCCTTTAGGTGTGTAGGGCGCCATTTTCTCTCCAATTTTCTAACATTGTGGTTTAAAATATGCAGCTCTGAATTAAAGCAGGGAGCCAGCCTCCTATGAAAAATTACCTTCTTTTTCAAGGGGCTGCATTGTCTAATGCACCACGCAATGATGAAGTAACACTACCAACAAGAGAATAGATTTGTGAAGGGGAAGAAACAAAATTATTGTCCTCTACTGAGTTTTTCTGTGATAATGAGGAAATTAAAAGTGAAACAGATTCTTTAAAGGCTGTTACAGCATTTTCTGATAATTATCTACTATAGTGAAATTTTCTTTCAGGTATGGAGTTCTCGGTTAAATTAAACTCAAAGGTTATTTAATGGTCAGACAGGACAGGGTTTTGAGAAAATATTGTTATGTCTTTACACTCAATACCATATGACAGCACAAGGTCCAGAGAATGAAGACAAAGGTGGGTAGGTTTGTTAATGTTTTGAGCAAAGCTAATTGAGTATAAGATAGCATTAAAGGCTATATTTAGGCTATCACTTTCAGTGCCAACATGAATGTTAAAATCCCCCACTATAATAACCTTATCTGTATTTAACACTAAATCAGATAAGAAAGCTGAGAACTGATCTAAAAATTGAGAGTAAGGGCCTGGTGGACGGTACAAAATAACAAACAGAAGTGGTTTTAGTGGTTTGCAATTTGGATGAGGAAAACTAAGGATTAAATATTCAAAAGAGTTGTAGCTATTGATTGGTCTGGGACTAATCAATAAATCGGACTGAAAGATGGTTGCTACTCCTCCTCCTCGCCCAGTATTTCGAGGAATGTGAACATTTAAATAATTAGTAGGAGTTGTCTCATTTATAGTAACATAATCCTCTTGCTGGAGCCAGGTTTCTGTGAGGCAAAATAAATTAATCTGATTGTCAGAAATCAGGTCACTAACTAGCAAAGTCTTTGAAGAGGGAGATCTTATGTTCAGTAAGCCACATTTAATTGTTTTATTTTTCTTTTCAGTCTGAGTTGTGTTTAATAAAGCAGAGTGGTATACTCTGTTTAATTTCTTTACATTCTGCTCTGCTGAATTGATTTACAAATCACCAGCAGAGACACAGAAATTGCAAAAATTAAATGATCTGTGATTTGCCAAGAGAAGCAAGACTTGTTTCTTAAGAAGACAGCAGAAGGAAAAAGTGCACTTTAACAGGAAGAAACCTCCTGCAGAATTTGGCTCAGTGTGATCAGCCAGCTGCCATGACCGACTGGGGGTTTGAGAAGACCGAGGATACACACAAAAAAGAAACAACACAGAAGCACTGACCTAGGTGTACTTTCTATGTAGTAAAACATTAATAGCAGTATTAGCTTCTTTAGCTGCTATATCTAGCAGGGAAACACAGCTGAGCAGACAAGCTCTGAGCCAGTTTTCATGTCTATAGGATAAATGAGAGCACATACAGTAGCCCAGCTGTGCCCCCCTCCAGGAAGGTATCACAGCTAAACAGAATGCCAGACCTGATGTAGTTTCTATGAAGAGAAAAAAACCCTAAGAGACAACATAAAGTTAGAAGTTGAAAGAACAGAAAATAATGCTAAATTGGAGAGTAGTAGGAGCAGAGTGAGGAAAACTGGTCATTAAGTCCTCCAGCAGCCTAATCCTACAGCACCATAACTACAGAGATAGCTCAAGATAACCTAAGCTACTCTAATTATAAATTTTAAGCCTAGTCTTAAAGTGCCTGTGACATAAAATTTTTTATGATAAATTCATACATTTAAATACATTTATGCAAAGGAAACAATAAAATATTTCAAAAAGTAAAAATTTATTTTCCACTGAGATGAACAGTTGTTGAGACATGTGGTCATAAAATTGATGGAAATTTGACTCATGCAGTTTGTTTTTCAGGACCTGCACTTTAATGGAGAGCTTATTCCCATCCAATCCCATCAAAACTTTCAGAAGAACCTAGAAAGTGCATTGTAGGTTCTTGGGACAGCTCAAGTTCATCAGTAAATCAAGCCAAACAGGGCTGCACAACCATTTGCCACATCTTTCAGGTCTTGCAGCACATACAACCTTTAACAATGATGCAGACATCTGTTGCCTCTGCTCCCTCCTGTTGGATGATGTAGATGCCCAAAAACCACTTTCTTCATTACTCCCTCGGCTGCAACATCAACATCCTCAAAATGTCAGAAAGAAACAGAATTATTGTAAAATCTGTGTTATGAATGTACAAATACTGTATAATATGGTGATATATATATAATATATATATATATATATATATATATATATATATAAAAACAGTTTAACATTGCATTTTCTATATTAATTTGCTATATCAAAAGCTATGGGATCAACAGTGTCATAACAACGTTGTCAGGATCTTCATTCAAGTAGACGCATAATGTCAGGCCACTGAGTTGAGTACAGGTTTGTGTGCAGTGTGAGTGTTATATCCCCTTCCTCCACCAGGGTGCGACAGGCAGGTGCAGCTGCGCTGCATCAGAGGCAATCAGCGAGAGGACTCTTAAAGCGGCTAGGACTCTGAAGGAGGCGTCGGATTGTTTACTCTGCTGAGCGGTAATCAAGCTGAACAAACCCTGCTCTGAATCTGCCTTTGTGCTTCCCTGCCTTTTTCTAACCCCAGCTCTGTTCACCTTTCAAGGTTGCTGCCTGTGAAGCCCAGTTCAGGATATCCTTCGTGGCTCTGGTTTTCTTCCTGTTGGCTGTCAGCATACCCTTTCCTGAACAACTCGCTGTGGTTAGCTTCCTGCTCATGATGAATACTTCACTGAATTTACCTCTGTCGAGTACCGCTCAGGATCTGCAAGATCTGAGTACACAATCACTCATCGCTTCACCTGCCCTGCCTGTCCACCTTCCAACACCTTCCACCGCTCAGAGGAATCCACTCACAAGGCACATTGGCCTTTCAGCCTCAGTCTCCGTGGCTTGCTCACTTCTCCCCAGAACCATCACCTTCATCCACAAGTAAGCCTCTCCCTTCCAATATCAACATTCAAGATCCTCATTCTGATAGTACTCGTACTCGTACTCATCGTCTTCCGCTTATCCGGAACCGGGTCGCCTGGGGCAGCAGACGCAGCAGAGACACCCAGACGTCCCTCTCCCCAGACACCTCCTCCAGCTCCTCCGGGGGGAGCCCAAGGCGTTCCCAGGCCAGCCGAGAGACATAGTCCCTCCAGCATGTCCTGGGCCATCCCTGGGCTTCCTCCCGGTAGGACGTGCCTGGAACACCTCCCGAGGAAGGCGTCCAGGAGGCATCCGGTATAGATGCCTGAGCCACCTCAACTGGCTCCTCTCGATGTGGAGGAGCAGCGGCTCTAGTCCGAGCCCCTCCCAAATGGCCGACCTCCTCACCCTATCACCTACGGAGGAAGCTCATTTCAGCCGCTTGTATCCGGGATCTCGTTCTTTCTGTCATGACCCAAAGTTCATGGCCATAGGTGAGGGTAGGAACGTAGACCGACCGGTAAATCGAGAACTTCGCTTTTCGGCCCAGCTCTCTCTTCACTACAACGGATTGGCACAGTGCCCCCATTACTGCCGCAGCCGCACCAATCCGTCTGTTGATCTCCCACTCCATTCTTCCCTCACTCGTGAACAAGACCCCGAGATACTTTAACTCCTCCATTTGAGGCAGGAACTCTCCTCCAACCTGAAGAGGACAAGCCACCCTTTTCCAGTCGAGTACCATGGCCTTGGACTTGGAGGAGCTGATCTTCATCCCAGCCACTTCACAATCGGCTGCGAACCGCCCCAGGGCATACTGTAGGTCTTGGCTGGAGGGGGCCAGCAAGACCACGTCATCTGCAAAAAGAAGAGACGAAATCCACTGGTCCCCAAACCAGACCCCCTTCCGGCCCTTGGCTGCGTCTAGAAATCCTGTCCATAAAAGTTATGAATAGGACCGGTGACAAAGGGCAGCCCTGCCGGAGTCCAACATGCACCGGGAACAGGTCCGACTTAGTGCCGGATATGCGGACCAATCTACTGCTCCGCTTTTACAGGGACCGGATGGCCCCTAATAAAGGGCCCCCGATTCCATACTCCTGGAGCACCCTCCACAGGGCATCACGAGGGACACAGTCGAATGCTTTCTCCCGGTCCACAAAACACATGTGGACCGGTTGGGCAAACTTCCATGAACCCTTGAGTACCCTGTAGAGGGTATAGAGCTGGTCCAGTGTTCCACGGCCGGGACGAAAACCACACTGCTCCTCCTGAAGCCGAGGTTCGACTATCGGCCGGACTCTCCTCGCCAATACCCTGGCGTAGGCCTTACCAGGGAGGCTGAGGAGTGTGATCCCCCTGTAGTTGGAACATACCCTCCAGTCACCCTTTTTATGAAGGGGGACCACCACCCCAGTCTGCCAGTCCAGAGGCACTGTCCCCGACCGCCATGCAATGTTGAAGAGGCGTGTCAACCATGACAGCCCCACAACATCCAGAGATTTGAGGTACTCAGGGCGGATCTTGAGGAGATCCTCGAAGTACTCCTTCCACCGCCCGATAATGTCCTTAGTCGAGGTCAGCAGCCTCCCACCCCTACTATAAACAGTGTTGGCGAGCACTGCTTCCCCCTCCTGAGGCGCCGGACGGTTTGCCAGAATCGCTTCTAGGCCAACCGGTAGTCCTTCTCCATGGCCTCACCGAACTCCTTCCAGGCTCGAGTTTTTGCCTCTGCCACAGCCCGGGCCGCAGCACGCTTGGCCTCACGGTACCCGTCAGCCGCCTCAGGAGTCCCACAAGCCAACCACAGCTGATAGGACTCCTTCTTCAGCTTGACAGCATCCCTTACTGCCGGTGTCCACCACCGGGTTCTGGGATTGCCGCCGCGACAGGCACCACAGACCTTACGGCAGCAGCTACGGGCAGCAGCATCGACAATAGATGTGGAGAACATGGTCCACTCAAACTCTATGTCTCCAACATCCCCCGGAATCTGGTCAAAGCTCTCCCGGAGGTGGGAGTTGAATACATCCCTGGCCGAGTTCTCCGCCAGACGTTCCCAGCAGACCCTCACTATGCGCTTGGGCCTGCCAAGTCTGTCCGGCTTTCTCCTCCTCCAGCAGATCCAACTCACCACCAGGTGGTGATCAGTGGACAGCTCAGCCCCTATCTTCACCCGAGTGTCCAAAACATGGGGCCGAAGGTCTGATGATACGACAACAAAGTCGATCATTGACCTCCTGCCTAGGGTCAATGATAGCCAAATATTACAAATCAAAATTTCTGGACAGACACACCATGAATTTCCCTTTTTGTTTTAGTTTATTTTCAAACAGCCATCATAACGTTTGCTTTCACCAAGTTGAACTGTTGAACTGAAAAACTCAAACTTTAGTGATAGAACAACAGTAAAACCATAAGAAGCACAATAACAAATGAAATCACTTTAAGTCAAGTCTGTCTGCATGAAAAGGGTTTGTCCAACATGAAAAGTCTACCAAAAATGTCACTAATAAACTTATTGGCAGCAACCTGAGCTGTGGCTTCTGATTCGCTTTAACCCAATTGGGGATGTATAGGGGCCCACATAGTCCACCCCTGTGTACTCCCATAGTCTTTGTGGTTGAATGGAGTCTGAGACCAGCTGTCTCTCTTTGGGTTGGCTTACTGGCTTGACATGAACGACAGGAGACTACATATGTTTTCACATGTTCATGGCCAGAAGAACCTGAGACGCAGGTGTGCCAGTGTTTTTGCGATGCCCAGATGCCCTGTATTAGGATGATCATGGAAATACTGTAGTAGATAACCATGAAGCGCTGCAGGAGCAAAAAGCTTAATCTGTTTGAGTGGCTGGAGGCCATATTTTGTTTTTGGATTGAGAAAATAGAGGAGTCCATCATGAACAGTGAATTTCTGCAGATCTTGACCATTCTCCTTACTTGCTGGTTATTCTCCAACTGACTGATTAATGTGCCTGTAACTGGGTCCTCCAGCTGCAACTGGGGTACTTGTGCGCGGTCAGACACAATAACAGAAAGCAGAGTTCAAAAAGTCCATGCTTCCAATCATGGCATATGGAGAGAGAAGATCGAGGGGCCCATTCACATCTGGGAGGGGTTAGGTGAAAAGGCGCCAGGCACCTTATTACGTTCTCCAGGTTTGTGGACAATGCTGAAGTCAAAGTCTTGAAGGCAGAGGGACCACTGAGCAAGCCTGCCAGAGGGGTTGGGTCAGGACATCGGCCACTTAAGGCTGCTTTGGTCGGTGTAAACAGTTTTATTCAATCCTTCTACATATGGCCGGAAATGCTCCGGGGCCCAGATAACAGCTAGGCATTCTTTTTCTGGAGTAGAGTAGGGCTTTTCTGAGAGGAGCTGAGGCGTCGCCGAGACCCTCAGTGGCATGGGCAGGAGCTGAGGCGTCGCCGAGACCCTCAGTGACTTGAGCAGGAGCTGAGGCATTGGCCAGACCCTAAGTGACTTGAGCAGGAGCTGAGGCGTCGGCCAGACCCTCAGTGGCGTGGGCAGGAGCTGAGGCATCGCCGAGACTTTCAAATTACTTAGAATGTGAATTATCACACCAGGGAGAGCCATAATAAAGCAGTTTCAGGTAACCTTTAAGTAATCTTTGAACTTTCCACTTACTGTTTTCACCAACAACAAAAAGAATCACTTTGCAGAGTCTGATGAATCTCTCTCCCCTTGTTTTTTTAATTTATTTTACTCACAGTTTGTTGTCCTCTCCGGTTAGCTTTAAGCTCTTACTGCTCTGATTAGACACAGAGCTGTGTCCAGCATGCAAGTCTTCACCTAAAGGAACCACAGAGGAAAAATGGAAAAAACAAATCTGCAGCACATGACCAGCTGATGAGGGAAAAAAAAGGGTCCGATGCGCTCCTCTGTGCATACATGTACATGCAAGAACTATGGTCAACATGTGTTCCAGTTACGATTCGATGCAGGTCCACGTTTACCCCAAGGAGTCACAGTGAGGAGTTTCACCACAAAACGGCAATATATGGCAAGAACAGAGCTCCCGAAGCTCTAGTCATTGCAATGGAAACACGCCGATGCGACTTGTCCTCCTGCTGTCTGTGACTGGATCAGCCTGCTCAGGTCCAGCTAAATATGATGGACATCCACTTGACTGCGACTACTCTTGGTAAGGTAGCATTAATCATCATCCTCCTCAAAACTCGTACAAAGCCCGGTAGAATAACTGCTGTCTCATCAAACATTAAGCAAACAGAGTTTATATAACCTGGTACGTTACTACTGAGGTGGGAGAGGCAAAATATAAAGTTCATATCAGAGTCCATGTGTCCATCTCCCACGCTACACATGGAAGTTAGTAGGGCATACCTGTGACATCATCAAACATAGACCCAAGTTGTCTTAAAGAGGCACCACACAACAGCGACTGTTACAAGATCTATGGATGTTTTAAGCAAAGCCAATGGAATCCAAGATAGCTGTGAAGGCTCCATTTAGACTTTCATTTACAGTGTAAATTAAAATATAACCTTCTAACCTTATAATCAGCATTTTACACTAAATCAGATAGGAAATCTGAAATCTGAGAAATGAACTAAAAATTGAGAGTAACGGCCTGGTGGATGGTATAAAACAACTAACAGGAATGGTTTCAGTGCTTTGCTATTTGGATGAGAAAAACTAAGGGTTAGATATTCAAAAAAACTGCAGCTTGATTAATTGGCCTAGGATAAATCAATAACTGAATGAAAGATGGCTACTGCGTACCTCCTCCTCGCTTAGTATTTTGAGGAATGTTAGAATTTTAATAATTAGAAGTTGACTCATTTATACTGGCATAATCTTCTAGCTGCAGCCAGATTTCTGTGAGACAAAATGAATCAATAGTTTTTAATAAGTAAAATTTTGGCCGTAGGCAAGACACTGTCTCAATGGGGTAATTGGTGGGTACCTACAGAAATTGCAAAAAAGTGTGTTAAACTACTACTCAGCTTCTAATCAATCAAGAACTAATCAATTTAACCAGATTCCAGGCAAAAAGAGCTGCTCCATCCAAAGTGGGATGGATGCCGTTTCTCCAGATCAGACCATGTTTTTTACCAAATGTTTCCAGTTATCAATGTAGCTCATATCATTTTCAGGACACCAACTAGACAGCCAGCAGTTGAATGACCGCATGCAGGTAAACATGTCGCCACTGGTCTGATCAGAGAGGGGACCAGAGAAAACGACGGAGTCCAACATTTTTTAGCAAACCTACTCACCAAAACATTAGTTTTAGTGACCTCTGATTGGCATAACGGGGTGTTATTACTGCTAGTGTGAATAACAATCTTACTATATATACACTTATAATTAGCCAGCAGGTTCAGGTGGGATTTGATGTCACCCGTTTTGACCCCTGGAAAACATTTCACTATGGTCGCTGGTGTCTCTAATGCCATGTTTCTGACTATGGATCTGCCAATTACTAGAGTCAGCTTCTTGGCAAGGAAAATCTCTTAGAAATGTACGTAGCCCACAGGTGGTGACCTGTGGGCTATGTACCGTCACCCAGCTGAGTGGGTTCGGCTGGAGGAGTGCTAAAATGAGCCCCCCTCAGTGGAGCTGTGCCTCCAATTCTGACGTCAAACAGATCCACCAAGTGCAACAGCCAAACTAGGAAGTAACACAATACATCTTACCCAATCAGTGTGGTTGTCCATTTGAACTTAAAGAAACTACTAAAATACAAGTGAAGCCTCATCTTTAACTGGAGCCCTGCAGCTTTCCACTAAGAATAACCAGCCTTTGGTTGAATCTCTTTCACTAAAAAAACAGAGGCAAGGCAATACAAGGCAAGTTTTTTTGTATAGCATGTTTCATATACAAGACAGTCCAAAGTGCTTTACATGATAACATAAGAAATGAACGGAAAAAAACGTTAAAAAGTGCATTGCAGTTGCATAATAAAGGAAAGTAAAGAAAAATAAAGAAACTCTAAACAAATAGGGTTTTAACCTTGGTAAAAAAAATAATAATAATTTTGCAGTTTTGCAGTTTTCTGGAAGCTTGTTTCAAATTAGTGGGGCATAATAACTGAATGCTGCTTCTCCATGTTTGGTTCTGATTCTGGGGATGCAAATTAGATTTTAGTCCTGAGTGGGCTAAAAGACTGATACAACAATCAATCTTTAATGTACTTTGGTGCTAAGCCCTTGAGTGATTTCCAAACTAACAGAAGTATTTTAAAGTGCCTTCTCTGAGATACAGGGAGCCAATGTAAGAAATTTAAAACTATGTGATGAAACTGGGTGATGTGCTCTACTTTGTCAGCTTTAGTGAAGACACGGGCAGCAGCATTCTGGATCAGCTGCAGCTGTCTGTTTGACCTTTTGGGCATATCTGTAAAGACACTGTTGAGGCAATCAATTCAACTAAAGATAAATAAATGGATGCGTTTTTCAAGATTGTTTATGGACATTAATCTTTTATTCCTGGAAATGTTCTTTAGGTGAAAGGAGGTTGATGTAGTGATTGTCTTCTGGAGCCTCTGAAGATTCAGGTCTGAGTCTATCACTACACCCAGAATTTGGGTCTTAAACTCTTGATCGCTCCTCCTTTGATCCAAAAACAATTACTTAAATTTGTTGGTATTTAACTGAAGAAAATTATGACACATCCATGCATTGATAATTTGTTGTATGCATCTACTTAATACTTGAATAGGTTCATAGTCATATGGTGACATTGTAATTCAAAGCTGTGTGTCATCTGCATGGTTATGGTAACTTATCTTGTTGGTTGTTTTGAGCTAAAGGGGGCATGTAGCTGTTGAACAGGAGGGCCCCCAGGATAAACCTTGGGAAACAACGTGTGATTTTTGGCAACTCTGATGCAAAGTTACCTTTTGACACAAAAATTTCCCTGTCCTTCAAGTGAGACTCAAACCAGCTCAAACCTCAAACCAAGTACTGTATCAGAAATCCGACCCAGTTCTCCAGTCCCTCCAGTAACATACAATGATCAACAGTGTCGAATGCTGCTCTGAGGACCAATAATACCAGCACTGTGGTTCTTCCATTGGATGCATTTATGTGACTAACACTAACAAGGCAGTCTCTGTACTGTGCTGAGCATGGACATCTGACTGGAAGACGTCAAAGTGGCTAGTCATTGTTAAGAGGGTATTTAACTCTTAAAACACAGCTTTTTCAACCCCATTACTGATAAATGGGAACTTTTAAGGGAGGTCAGTTGATAAATATTTTTCTAAGCTTTTGTATTTGATTGGGTAGAATTGTGTTATTTTGTCCAAATTAGTTTTGATTAGACACAACATTGGTTCTGGACTTGATATTCACCTATAAACTACCTTTCTAACCTTCTGACATTTCTCGGTAAAGAAGTTAGGAAATTCATTTCAGGCCCTGGTATAACCTCCTGAGACCCAGCAATTAATTTTTGTACACTGTAGTACACATTAGTTTGTTCTTAATTCCTCAAATGCTTTATATGTGACTCTATTGAGTCCTGATGTTCCTTAAAGAGGACAACCATAGCTTTCCAATGATATATCATGTGTGGGGGTGTGGCCATGCCAAGTAGCCTTTTCCTGTTTTTTGAAAATGGCTGCCATCTCGACAAGCACATTTTATGGAACAAGGAAAGGTAAGCATGATTTACATATCTAAAATGTTTTCCAATCTTATACTTTGATTGTTTTTAGTGAGTGAACATCTAAGGAACATTTTGAGTGAGTTTTCAGGGCTCAACTTATTAATTTTCATAGGAAAAATGACACATTTATTTAAGTTCACTGTAGTGCACATCAGGACTTACTTCATTTTTGTTTCATATTAATTTAGTAGACAGCTCTATGACAGAGTGTGAGAGGATTCTCAATAGAATCATTGAGGGAGACTCAGACATAGACCTTTCAGAAGAAGAGAGTGAAGAGAGAATAGCTGAGACAGGAAAGGATGATGCAGATGAGGAGCAAGATGAATTTGACCAAGACGCAGAGCCAGAGGAAGTTGAGGAAGACACAGACACAGCTGAAGTGTGCCGTCGTCCATTATGGGCCAAAACCAACACGTAGGCTTTTAAAACTATTGTTGAAATGAATACACAACACATGTTCAAAACTTAAATCAATCAATTGAGTGGGTTTTGCCTTTCCCTCAGGTTCATGCCTGTATTGGAAGAATGCAGAATTACAGATGATGGAACTCCAATGAGCCATAGAGACTGGAGCCCACAGCAGTGATTCCAGCAGTACATTGACCAGAAACTAATTAAGGATCTGTCCTTCTTCACCAACCCACGCATGGTACTTGATTCAGGCAGCAATATGAACACAACACCAGAGGAGATAAGAACCTTTATAGCAATTTCAGTGTACATGGCATGCCTTGGTTATCCTAGAATTAAAACGTAATGGGCTGCTAAAACAAGAGTGCCAATCATAGCTGACTCCATCCCGAGAAATCGTTTCTACAAGATCAGATCTTCACTGAAAGTACTCAGTGATCTGGATTTGCCAAATGAGGAAAAGAAAAAGGAGCCCCTCTGGAAAGTCAGACCAGTTCTGAAAAGAGTCCTCCAAGGTTGCCTCAACCTACCCAGGCCAACAAAGGTCTGCATTGATGAACAGATGGTGCCAACGGCAGGTGTCCAGTCCATCAATTTGTAACTGGAAAACCAAATACAACAGGATTACAGGTGTTCGTTCTTGCAAGTCCAGGTGGCCGAGTGTTGGACTTTGAAATTTACATAGGGAAGAACACCTTTGCTCGAAACCAAGTGGTGGGAATAGGTGGTAATTCAGTCATGCGCTCTACTGACACAGTCCCCAGAGGAACACTGGTCTACTTTGACTGGTGTTTCGCCACGATCTGTCTTCTGGATGCTCTTCGGGAAAGGGGCCTGCCTGCTACAGGAACAATTCAGAAGAATCAAATTCCAAAAGAGTGCCACTTGACTGCTGACAAAGTCCTGAGCAAAAAACCACGGGGGTCATCAGAAATGATTTTATGGAGAACTGATGAAATTGCAGTCACCATGTGGATGGACAACAAGCCTGTTGTGATGGCATCAACCGCCCATGGGATTGAGCCCCAGGATACCTCCTCCAGATGGTCCAAAAAACAAAAGTTCAAGTCACAAGACCTGCAGTGGTTGTAGAATACAACAGCAACATGGGAGGGGTGGACGTGTGTGATCATGTGCTCAGCTTCTACAGAATGTCTAGCTGCACCAAGAGGTGGACCGTTCGCATCATGCTTCACTTCATTGATTTGGCCATCACCAACTCGTGGCTTCAATACAGAGAAGACAGACGGGTCTTGCAACAACTTGCAATACCAATATGTGTGCCTGCAAAGAAGACATCTCAGTACCTGGAGTTCAAAATCAACTTGGCTGAGGAATTGATAACCCAGGGGCAGACAGGTCAAGGAGATCAGAGGTAAGAGTCTGACGCAAGTGATGAAGAATTCCATCTGGAAATAAAGAAACCCCAGCCAGATGAGAGCATAAGGAAATACGGTGCAATTCATCTGCCTGTAATGGTAAAAGTCCATTCGGATACAGAATGCCTGGGTGCAACAGTAAGTCGTATGTGAGATGTGTGAATTGCCAAATGTTCCTTTGTGTCATTAATAAATCACAGTGCTTTATCCAATACCATCAGTGAGGAAACTTGAGAACACCCTCACCCAATATTGCTTCATCATTTTGGAGTGTTGAATGAAGCCGTTGGAGAGTTAGATGCTGTTTTGTGCAATTTGTTAACACATTTTTAAATTTCAGTGGAGCTTTCCATAGCTGGCTTTGGTTAAGTTCTCATGCTCGACATCAATGAAGTCCTGTTGTTCCCCACAGTGCACATGTTGTAAAAATGTTATTAAAATTAAGTAAAAAAAAACCTTTGCAATGTGTTCTTTACCACCCTAACACTTAGTTTATATAAAAAATCTAAATTGCAAACTTTTTTTTTCCTGGGTCTCAGGAGGATATAGGAGTTCAAATGTTACAGAAACAGGAGGGTTTGTGAACCTGTATACCAAAGCAAACAAGGCACAAGGAGCATCATTGTTTTTGTTGATTTCAGAAAAGAAAGATTAGCTTGCATTTTTCAGTTGTAAGTTACGTCTGTGAAGTCTCACTTTATAGATCTCATAGTTAACCTTGTCTTTCACCACCTCCATTCAGCTTTTCAAAACTCCTTTTTTCCCACTTTGTATCAGTGGAGCATTTCTCCACAGTGATTTGTTATTTCCAGATACAATCTTCACCTTAATAGGAGCCATGGAATCAATGATATTTTAGCATGGAAGTTTTCTACAAGCTCAATTACTAAGTTATACGACAAAGTGGAAATGGAAAAGTAATCTTGGGTAAAGGCTTCCATTGCACATTCCTTAAAAAACGTTTTTTCATAATGTCTACTTGGCTAATTTAGTCAGTGGAAAAAAGCTTTCAAAGATAACAGAAAAGTGGTTAGATCGGGTGACGTCAGTCACAAAGACCTTGAAAGTGTTCAGACTCTTACTAAGAATTCAGTTTCCTTAATCCCTTTTTGCTTTTCATTTTAACTTGTTAAGTTAAACCAAAAGTTTTAGGTGTATCACATAATCATTTTGTCCCTTTGTCTTCGGAGTTGTCAACATGGATGTTAAAGTCTCCCAAAATTATAAAACAGTCGTAATTAATACATATCACAGGTAGAAGGTCATTGTAATTATTGAAATACTTCGCTTTGTATTTTGGAGGCCTGTAAACGCTCATAAACATAGCTCAAGCAGGGTCCCTTGCCTGGAAAGCTAGATATTGAAAAGTCAAATTTGCCCCGAAACACTTTTTTAAACTGTAATGAGTCATGAAACAAGGTGGTCATCCCTCTCTCTTTTCATGCTCTCTAGTCTCACTTAGAAAATTGTAACTGGGAGGCGTTGACTCTATCAATGTAGGTATCTCACTTTGTTAATCTGACAATGTCAATGTTAAAAAAATAACATCAAGATTATGCTCACTAATGAAGTCATTGATTAAAGATTATTTTCCTGAAAAAGATTTAATGTTTAATAGAGCCAATTTATGTGACCAAGTGGTTGGTATTACATCTGCGGCAGGTTTTCACTTGGCAAGGAATGGATATTAACTCTAATTTCTCTCTACTGTTTGTTATCGTATGAGCTTTCTTTTTTCTGTTATGCATTAGCATGGAGATATTACAGCATTCTTCCATTGGGGGCCCAAGCTTTTCCCGGAAATAATCATTGCTGGTAGTGTTATCACATGGGCCCTTTGCACATCACAGAAATGTTTCTGGAACACCGTGCTTGTTATCATTGATGTGAGTAGACCCGTTATGCACAGGAAGTTTGGGGGGGGGGGGCATAACAGCTTTTGGTAGAAGCTGGACGATGATGAGATTTGGGATTTGAGATTTGGGAGCAGGGTAAGTTGTATTCCGATCTTGACAAGGTTCTTCATCTTGTTGTGAAATCCAGGAGAGAAGAGTTTGGGCTTTGTGGAGATAATGGTGGGGTGGGTAAGGTCTGGGTTAAGGAGGTTTGGAGTCCTCTGTTGGGGCTAAGTGGGGGTTCACTTGTCCTGTTGGAGTATAGGGAGATTCCATTTGTTGTAGTGATGAAGAAGTCTCTTTTCATGTCATTTTTTTCTCCGTTGTTCAAGTTTTTTTCAGTAGGCTGCAGTTGACCTTTATAATGGCATTCTATCAGTTGTTGTGTACTTTGTTGTTTCCTGTTTGTGGACGCGGCAGCTGGTGTCTGATTTACAGAATAAAAATGTTGAAAGTAAAGAGTTGTACTCCAAACCTATTAAAACAAAATCAATCTTTCTTGAAAAGATCCCTACATTCCCAGAAAATCTACTGTCGGTAGATGTCCACTGAAAAACACCTAGATATTGAGACCATGAACTTTTAGCAACTGAATAAAAAAATCCTCTTCCAAGATTTTTTATTGTTGCTTCACAACATCAAAAGCTCCTGTGTGCGATGTTGGATGACTTTCCATGTTTCCAGTATTTCCAGTATTTTTCTGATCAGACACCATGCTATTGACAAAACTAAATACTTTCATGTTTTTCTTCCAGAATAAGTGATAATCTCATTTACGCCTCCTTTACACACTATTAAGGCTTTGTCTTGGTGGCTGACTCTTTCTGAAACTGTTCAGGACGAAACCGTTTAGAGCGTAATCTGTTCTCATACCTCCTGCTGGGGAAAGATGAGCTGTCATTCGGGGTGGCAGCCTTGTAGAAGTGGAGCAAATTTGTTTTCTTGTGGAATTCCAGTGTTTTCAGTTGGTTGCCTGCTACCATATGTTGTGAGAACAGTCCGCTGCTGTTCTGTCCTTGGCACTGGGGTCAAAGAGACATTTCTCTGTATTGGTGGCCAGACTGTTTTAAACTGAATTAAAGAAGTTTACTCCAACTTTTCTGTAGTGTTTGGCTGAGAGATAGGATGTTAAAGAGTAAAAGAATGCAAACAAACAGAGAGCAAGAGGAGAAACCATCTGAGCAAGTGGAGAGGCGGAAGCAAAGGTTACTGTTCTGTGTAAATAGGGGAATACACACTAGTAATTCAACCTCAGTGGGTAGCACTGTTGCCTTGCAGCAAGAAGGTCCTGGGTTCGATTCCCGGCTGGGGGTCTTTCTGCATGGAGTTTGCATGTTCTCCCCGTGTATGCGTGGGTTCTCACCGGGTACTCCGGCTTCCTCCCGCAGTCCAAAAACATGACTGTTAGGTTAATTGGTCACTCTGAAATTGCCCTTAGGTGTATGAATGAGTGTGTGCCTGGTTGTTTGTGTGTTGCCCTGCGATGGACTGGCGACCTGTCCAGGGTGTACCCTGCCTCTCGCCCATAGACTGCTGGAGATAGGCACCAGCTCCCCCGCGACCCACTATGGAATAAGCGGTAGAAAATGACTGACTGACTGAATGAAATTAAACAGTTAATGTTAATAGTTTTAAGTTTTTATTAGTACATTGTCAAGTACTCCATACTGCAAAATAAACAGTTTAGATAGTTTAATATGCTTGGAATCAGCTCTTTCTGTAAACATAATACTCACATGGATATATCTTCATTTAAAAAAATAGCTCAACTCACTTGAAAGATGGCTGCAGCAGTCATGCTGCAGCCAACATTAAATGCCAGTAGGGACTTTTCTGGAACTTTCAAAATAAAACGCATTAACCTACTTCCAGCACAGCCAGGAACAGGAACAAGAAGGGAGTAACAGCGGACTTCCCGTGACACCACTGTTTAAATAAAAACCCTGCGTTCCAAAACAGATCTTTTTCCATGCGGATTCCAGACGGAACCGGACAGGAGAGGTACCAAACAGCAGTTTTGTTTCACTGCTGGTAAGCAGAAATAACTCTTCAACTTGGATCCAGAGTGACTACGATCACATGCAACAAAGTTAAGTAATGATTTGCAGTATCCAGCAATCATTCATATAAAGGGTGTAATGAGACATGGTTGACTTGGCTTTTCTTTTGAGGCCTCCAGAAGCAACTATAATCGAAGCGGATTTCCCCCCCGGCCAGGAAAAGAAGGCTGGGACCGCATCGCATGCCTTCCTGCATGTACGTCCAGGTAGCGAGAGCTACCCTGCCGCATCGCGGCCACTCTAGGAGCCAAACGTGCCTTTGTTATACGGTTCAGCCAGGCCAGCTAAAAGCCCGTCCTCACAGCTACAGTGGTTAGCTGCAAGCTAACACTTCGGTACCCACACGTTGATGTTTCCCTCAATGCCCAGGGCAACTTCTCTTCAGCACGGTTCATGTAAGAGGTATTGTTTGGGCAGAGAAGATCAGTTTAGAGTTAAATCATCTAAATAATGTTCGTTTAATGCCGTTTGTTTTTGTTTGTGTTGAGAAACTCAGATAAAGATGTGTTCTGTGTTGTGTTTTGAAAGTTAAGACGAACTTTATTTAAAGGGTGGTCCACGCTTCTGCATTTCAGTCCTTTTATTAGTGGTATTTTAAAAGGTACATGTTCGATTCTGGTAACCAGCTATAAGCTTCTTTTGTTAGCTCCAACCACTAACGGCTAAGAACACATGCTCGCCCACTTTATGAGTCAGCTGAAGATCATTTACCCAGAAAGGTTGTTAGTTTCCAATATAGAAAGTCATATTTCCTTAAATACTATTTTACTAAAAGTGATAACTAATTAAACACAGTTAAGACCCATTTAACCAAAAAGTTTGGTTCTTATTCAAAATAATATTTCCTAAATATTATTTTAATAAAAGGCAGCTTATTAAACACAATTAAGACACATTTATCCAAAAGGTTTGGTTCTTATTCAAAATAATATTTCCTAAATATTATTTTAATAAAAGGCAGCTTATTAAACACCATTGAGAATTGGTCATCCAGAAGGTTGGTTTTATTCAGCAAATCATTCTTTAAAATGTTTTATCTGATCTTGCATTGTGAATGGTTGTTTAAAGGTATACCAATTACTGCCTAAGTTGGTTCCAAGACTAACTTATCTTCATATCCAGATTCTTCAAGATAGTCCTTGGTTCTCAAACATAAATATTGAATGGTAATGTTGCATCACTCTTTTGGTCATGGTTTTCAACCATCTTTGTTTCACTTGTTTATGTTGTACATAGCCCATTGGTCTTCCTTATTTTTTCATTCTGCTTGGTAGTTTAGTTGGGTTGTTTTAGCATAGTAAAGAGTTTGTTGATTGAAATATGTTTGACTTTGAGTTGACTTATTTTTATTAGTAAATTCTTGTGTTCTTTCTTTTCTTGTTAGAAATTGTGTGAATTCATTCTGTGTGTCCAGAGTTTCACTGTTCAATAATACCAGAGGTTGGCTCATCCCTTTTAATTTTGTCCTAATACCACCGCCTTATTGGGCTGGTATTTACAGGACAACCCTTAACAGACTGAATAATTATTTCATATAATATTAATGTATTAATATTAAATAATACATTCATATTCATAATCCTAACAATAGACGCACTCTTAATCTTAATTCTCATGTTTTGTAAAAGGTCTAGAGTCAGATTTCATCCGTTCAGTCGAAGTGGTACAAATGAAACCAGAGAGTTAAACTTAAATATTTGACTCACCACGTGTCACAGAGCATGGTTTCTATTTTCCAGAAACTGTTGCAGAAATCCAGTAAAAATCGCAAAAATAAACATTCAAATCCAGACCACAGTGTGCTTCCCACATCGGGATATGCGTGATGACATTGGACGATGAACTATAACATGATTTTCTTGCAAGCCAATGCCTGCAACAACCGGAAGTGATATCATTTCCTGGGTCTTTTTTCCTGGGAGACGTCTTTTTTTCCCGGGAGTGGTCTTTTCTCCCGGAAGTTGTAGTTTTTCCGCGGTAAACTTTCGCTTTCGTCTCGTCTTGTCTTTTGGTATTTATTGCTCTCTTACAAACACACACACACGCCAGACACTCAACACACACCTAGACACTGGCACACACATTTATGGAGCCGCAAAAAGCAGGGCGCACCAGATGGTATTTTATCTTGCCCGAAGCATTGGAGCTTATTACAGCACTGGATGAAGGCGGGATTCTGTCCACTCATCTGGTCTGGATTCAGCCAGCAATGGAAATGAAGCTGATTTTATTGAGGGTATCGATCCTTCCCATAACATGTATGTATGTGTTTATGAAATATTAGTTGTTTCTGAGTTAGATAAAACTAAGGAAAATTTACAACTGAAAAAATTTCACCGTGTTACGTATCTTTATCATATTATGCACATTATGGACACATCTATCACACTGTAACGTTTTCTGTGTGCAGTGTTGATGATGAGGGGGAGGAAGGAGAGACCTCCTACTCCCCTGAGGCACCCAGTGCTCTGGAGAGAGACAGAGGGAGAAAAAGGAGTAAGCCTTTAGGTAACAGGAGCTGCAGCAGTCGTTCCACTGGCAAGCAATTGGGGACAGGACCTGTCACAAGGCCTATCACAGCTCCACAGGTCAAATTGAAAGCTAATGTTTGACAGTGCCTGTGACTGCAATCTTTTAAATAGTTTATTGTAAACGGTTTTTGATGTTTTTTGTATCATGATAAAAAATATAATGAACAACAAATGATTATATTTTATGTTGTTTTTTGCACTTTTTGTTGTTTGAAGATGTTGAACATATATGTGTGCTCATGGGTATCTGGCACTCTTAGAGATCTGATTACACTTCTGTAAATAGTTTATTTTGATGTACATATCTATCTCAAATTGCTCACAATGTACATTTTATTTCCGTTTTTGTCTCGGTCACAACCCAAAGTTCATGGCCATAGGTGAGGGTAGGAACGTAGAGCGACTGGTAAATTGAGAGCTTTGCTTTTTGGCTCAGCTGTCTCTTCACCACAACAGACCTCCACAGCGTCCCCATTACTGCGGCAGCCACACCAATCCGTCTGTCGATCTCCCACTCCATTCTGCCCTAACAAGACCCCAAGATACTTGAACTACTACACTTGAGACAGGCCACCCTTTTCCAGGTGAGAACCATGGCCTCGGACTTAGAGGAGCTGATCTTCATCCCAGCCGCTTCACACTCGGCTGCGAACCGCCCCAGTGCATGCTGTAGGTATTGGCTAGTGGGGGCCAGCAGGACCACGTCATCTGCAAAAAGAAGAGACGAAATCCACTGGTCCCCATACCAGACCCCCTCCGGCCCTTGCCTGCACCTAGAAATCCTGTCCAGAAAATTTGCACAGGACTGGTGACAAAGGGCAGCCCGCCGAAGTCCAACATGCACCGGGAACAGGTCCGACTTAGTGCCGGCAATGTGGACCAAACTCCTGCTCCACTTGTACAAATACCGGATGGCCCCTAGTAAAGGGCCCCCGACTCCGTACTCCTGGAGCACCCCCCACAGGGCACCATGAGGGACACTGTCTTATGCCATCTCCGGGTCCAAAAAACACATAGGCCAGGGCACCACAAGGGACACAGTGCTTTCTCCATGTCCTCTGGTGTTGTGATAATGGGCTCAAAGCCCTTGATAATTACAATTAGTAAATTCTCATTAATAATTGATAATTATTAAGTCAAGTCAAGTCAAGTTTATTTATGTAGCGCTTTTCAGCAACAAGGCACTCAAGGCACTGTACATAGGGAAAAACATTACAATGATAACAACAGAGGTAATTAAAAATAAAATTAAATAAAGAGAATAGAATGATGGATAAGAAAATGAAAGGAAAATTGGACTGAAAACGTAACTAATAATGTTTAGATGGCACAGTCAAAGGCCACTGTAAACAAACAAGCAACTTAGGGTTTCAGCGCTTTTACAGTTTTCTGGGAGTTTATTCCAGATTAGTGGAGCATAAGAACTAAAAGCTGCTTCTCCATGTTTGGTTCTGGTTCTGGGTATGCAGAGTAAATTTGAGCCAGAAGACCTGAGAGGTCTGGGTGGTTGATACACAGACAACAAGTCTTTAATGTATTTCGGTGCTAAGCCATTCAGTGATTTATAGACTAACAGAAGTATTTTAAATGACTTGCTGCCATCAGCAGATGCCTGAACAAATTTACATTTTTAAGGCAACAATTTGAGTCCATAATCCTTCAGTGTAGTCAGAACCCACATTAACTGATCTTTGTGTTCCTGCAGTGTTCTAGAAAACAATTACTGTGTCATTTAGGAACACTAATACCTCTCGCAAATGCTTGTCACCTGCACACTTTTCCATAAGTCTCTGGAAGGTACTTGGTGCATTTATTATGCCTTGGGGCATCCTGTTAAACTCCCAAAACCCCAATGGGATGACAAAGGCTGTTTTGGGTTTGTCTTCCTTTTTGACCTTAATCTGGTAATAACCAGATTTTAAATCAAGCATAGTGAACTATTTTGACCCGGTGAGTTGTGAAAATGTCTCTTCTAGGTTGGAGAGCGTGTAAGCATCCTTAATAAGACCTCGCCGTTTCTCTTTTGCACCACTACAATTGGAGAAGAGAAAGGAGACTGAGACTCTCTTATTAAACCTGTAGCATGCAGCCCCTGCAGATGTTTTCTCACTGCATCTATGTCCTGAGGGTGTATGGGCCTAGCTCAATGTTTGAAAAACGTCTGCTTGTGAAGCTTAATGTGGTGCTTCACTTTGTCAGTACATCCAAAGTCTAGGGTATGCTATGCAAAAACCTCTGGGATTTCATTTAACTTCTCAGAGATCCGCTCTTTTCATTCCGGCAGTAGAGGAGAATCCCCAAAATTAAAAGTTATCCCTTTGGATGCAGACTCTTCAGGCTTACTTCTAGTTTGGACATTGTGCTGTGAGAGGGGCAAAAGGTAACAAAGTGACCAAAAAATACTAACCTTTTCAGGAAATTCTAATTTTTTGAGATGTACCTGTATGTGTCTTGTTCATTGGTGGTTGGGTTTCAGCCTGCCCTACCATAGCCATGTCTTTGAGCACTCAACATATGGTATTTCTGTGCTTTCCAAGTAGGTTGCAGTTGTGGGATGTGACAACACTGGAGGAGAACAAGTTTGTGCTAGCTGTATGTTTTATTCATCTCAAATAAGTTAATTCTTCTCTTTTTTTAACTCACTTTGGGAGCCTGTTCACTATTTGCAGTAAAATATTTGATGGTTTTGTGATCTGGGTGAGTTACCGGTTACCGGTTCGAATCTCTGCTCTTTCCGTCTCAGTTGTTGTGTCCTTGGGCATTTACCCGCCTTTGCTGCTGATGGTGGTCAGAGGGCTCGGTGGCACCAATTGTATGGCAGCCTCACTTCTGTTAGCCTGTCCCAGGCCACCTGTGGCTACAATGTAGCTTACCACTGTTAGTGTTTGAATATGTGTATAGTTTGGTGTATGAATGTCTCTCTCCTAGACATAGATACTGACTGAGCTTTTACTATAACTAATTATGTAAAATATGTGCTCTCTTTCAGACTCTAATCTTGAAAACTGGCTCAGAGTTTATCTGTTCTTTCTTTCTAGATTAAACGACTAAAGGAGCTACATCAATTAACATTTACTTTTCCTTCCCATAGAAAGTACTCCTGGATCAGTGCTTCTGTGTTCTTTTAGTGTCTCTGCTCTGTTCTCTCAAATCCTCAGTCGGTCGTGGCAGATGGCCGCTCACACTGAGCCTGGTTCTGCTGGAGGTTTCTTCCTGTTAAAATGGAGTTTTTCCTCTCCACTATCGCTACATGCATGCTCAGTATGAGGGATTGCTGCAAAGTCAACACCAGTGACTGTCCACTGTCGCTACATGCTCATCCAGGAGGAGCGACTGCTACAAGTCTCTGACTCGATGCAATCTGCTGGGTTTCCTTAGATAGAAAAGGTTTTTATCAAATTTGAATAAATAACTAACTCTGACTGCACTGTTCAACGGTTAGGATTAATTGGAATTTATGTACCTGACTTTTGTGAAGTGCCTTGAGACAACATGTGTTGTGAATTGGCGCTATATAAATAAAACTGAATTGAATTGAATTGAAAAACTCATCCATGCATTTATCTTTAGTGGAACTGATTACTGCAATGGTGTCTGCCAGTCATCAGACAGCTGCTGCCTGCGTGAGCACATCACCCCAGTTTTAAAGTCCTTACACTGATTCCCTATATCTCAGATCATTTACTTTAAAATACTTCTGTTAGTTTATAATTTCCTGAATGGTTTAGCGTCAAAATACATTAAGGATCTATTGCTGTTGTTTCAACCATTCAGATCACTCACGTCTTCTGGTTCAAGTTTACTCTGCATCCCCGAATCAGAACCAAACATGGAAAAGCAGCATTTACATAGTTCTTATGCTCCACTAATCTTGAACAAACTTCCAGAAGACTGAAAAAATGCTGAAACTCTAACTTCTTTTCAATCAACCTTAAAAACCCATTTGTTTAGAGTTGCCTTTACATCATGCCTTCAATCTGTAGTCCAACCCTTCTTTACTTATTATGCCAATGTAGTTTACCTTTTTTCCTGTTTTATTTAGTTATGTTTTCATCATGCAAAGCACTTGTCTTGCTGCTGAAAACTTGCGTTGCATTCAGATGCAATTTCAGAAACCTACCTCATGCAGCGATGTTCTGTTCCTTCATGTTTTCAGTTTGGAGCACCAGTGCTGATGATAGAAGTAGTCTGGAACCACCATAATTAGAAACCCACCTTTTATGAGATACCACTGTGGCTTTATCTATCCAGGTTAATTGTTTTTTTTTTGTTTTTTTTTTTTTTTTTTTTGCAAGTAAACAGTTTAAGTAACCTTAAAGTTATTTAAATGAATCTGTCTGCAACTAAGGATGATTTACCTTAATTGAACTTGTGTTTCTGTGTAGAATAAACCCTCCAGTTGTCCTGAGTAGATCAACATAGCTTTTGGTTTTGTACATCTTACATTATCTTGCTTTTCCAATTACTGAAGTAAATATTATGCAGACAATGTTTAATATAACCTGCTGACCAGTATCGTCCTTGTTCAAATTTTTTTTTATCAAGTTTTGTGAAAACTTTTTGTGACGATTTTTTTTTGTGATGATTTTTCTTTCACAAGCTCTGCTCTGCCAGATGGAAAGGGAAAGCTATAGCAGATTACTTTTCTAAAATGAGGACTCCCTTATCTTATTGACAGCTTCTGTCAAAAGTAAAAACATTTTTGCATAATGTCACATTACAACCTTAATCTTCAGTGAATTTTATTGAGACTTTAAGTGAAAGAACAATACAAATAGTACATCATTGTGAATTAAAAGGTAAACCCTACATTGCTCTCAAGATTTTGTACAAATAAAAATCTCAAAACTGCATTTGAATTTGGCCCCTCTTGAGTAAAAACTTTGTGGAGCCAACTTTCAATTTAATTACAGCAGCTAGGCTTTTAGGAAACAGCGCTAGAACTTTTTCACATCTAGAGACTAATATTTTGTCCATTATTTTTTGCAAATAGCTCCCTGTCAGATTACATGGGCAGCATTAGTGAACATAAGTTTTGAAGTCTTTCCACAGCTTCTTTTTAACACATAAATATGCTGTGACCATTCCATTGTAGCTGTGGTTGTATGTCCTGGGCTGTTGTCCTACTGACAGTTGTTGGCAGTGCTTTACAGCCTCTAAGATGCTTTCTTACTCCTGTCCAGGCCTACGGAAAGGTTTGCTGGGGACCTGGTGTGTGCGGCAACAACGGATGGGTTACGTGATGCTGTCCGATCAGGGGAGTTGGCGAAGCAATTAAAATAGGCTGTGAGCTTGACTTTGTCTTTGCCCTGAAAGGCAGACATCCACTCCCACATCGCTTTTGTCTGCTCCGCTCTGGCTTTCACACTGCAGACTGGGCACCGTCCCTGATCCTGGGCCCCGTTCCCTATCCTGGGCCCGTCGCAACAGACCCGTTGGTCCCCCTCTATTGGCGGGCCTGCTCTTATCACATGGCTATGTCCTGAGATACAGTCTACATTATTCCATCTTCACTGTAAAATATGTCATGTCTGAACAGTCTAATCAAGATCCACTTTATAGTTACCTTTTATTTTCAAGAAATTCAGAATTTCTAAAGACTTCAGAAATTCCAAAAACTTAGTTGTGAATTTTTTTTCTTTCCTTTGGTTACCTAAATATGTTATTGACTTAAATGTGTAATTTTAAATGTTTATCAAATGTACTTTATTTTTCTAATCTATATAAATATTTTTTAACAGTCTTTCTCCTAATGTTAGCAAAAAAGTATAATCAGGTGTACTCTAAGCTGTTCCCTTTCTACCACAGTTTCTGGATTGATTTTATATGAGGATGCATATACAGAAGCTCAAACACTCACTGTCCAACTCCTCTTCTATGTTCTTTTCCTACAAGGCACCTCCTAGTCCTCTATCAAGCAGCCTGAGGGTTTCTTCTTTGTTCAAGCAGTGGCTTGGCCTGCTCCCTCTCCTCCAGCTCCACTCCTCTCCCCTGCCGGGATAAGCTTTTAGCTGTGTCCTAGCTGTGGCGGCTAACTGCCACATAGCAGCTGTCTGCACTGTTACAGCAAAAAGCCACCACACAACATATAATTAAGAGCTCCGGATGGGTGCAGGCAAATGTAAAGCTATTTGCAATGAGGCGAGAGGAAGAGGGTGGGATGGGGTGGTGAGCCAACAGCACCTTCAATCTAATTGGGCCATATCAATTTATTTCACATTTCAGAAATGTCACGTCTTGACGTGGAGCAAAGTGGATTGGCATATGTGCAGCAGAATGTTTTTACTTCAGGAACAGTGTGGCGGAAATAAATAAACAGGAATAAATAGAGGAGAAGAAAGGTTGTTGAAAATGCCAGTGCCTTTTCCATCCGTTCAGGGTATGGAAAACTCTCCAAAACAACTAGACAGTGCAACACCTCATCTTTTTTCACAGAAAAGTGGAAGGAAGAACATTTTAAAACAGGTTATGGTCAGGATGGAAGGAGACAATTCAATTGATAAACCAAGTAGGGAATGTATCAAACACATAAGCAATCACCCAGCGGTAAACAACAACCAGTAAACAAGTTCATCAGCTCTAACAGCCAGCATTTAATGGTAAAGGTACTGCATTCACACAGCCATTTGCAACCTAGTTTATGAGCATGGTTGGCTTGTTTTAACTTTTCCAGTTAATGGTTTATGGATTCAAACCGTGCAGATGGATTGCAGAAACTGAGTGCACAGTTTATTAATCCGTGAGCACGGATTTCCACCGGCTTTGTTTTTTTTTTTTCTGTATCGGCTGACACTTGCCAGGCTCTTTGTGCTCAAAAACAACATACATAAATTATTTTTGTGGAGCTGTTTATAAAGGCCATTTAGTGATCAAAAATTTCACTTCAATTCATGGTGTTTTTTGGCCCACAACAAAATTGTCTGCTGTTTAAAACTTAATGTTTAGAAACTAGACTAGTGATATCAAGAAGGGGCGTAATCGTCCTCAGAAAACATGATTTTGGACATATCTGTGTTTTCAAAGTCACAGTTCAGTATGGTTTCTGCACAAAAGAATAAAGAAACAAGTGATATGTTCATTGCTACCAATTTTAAGCACGAAATACCTTTCACAAAACGGACGCAGGAAAATAAACAAACCCCTTGCTATTGGGAACCTCATAAATAACAAGGTGTAATAAGGCTGGATTTACTGTTCATTAAAGCTATGCTATTTAAACCCTTGCTTAAAACTAGGGTGTTTCTTTTATAGAGATGCATTACTAAAATGGCAGAATATTTATCATCAAAACGAATGTATCTATGTTTGAGACTCTTATTTTAAGTATTTCTCCAATTACCATGCTGTGTTTACTAGTCAGCTTCAAAATTTATTTTACACTTTGTGTTTCTATTTGTGAAAACAAGAAATTAGAATTCTGAGTTTTTCCAAAAATATTGATAACATCCAATTCTGTGTCATCTAGTTGTTGTAAACCCAATATTGTTAATTGGATGTACAGTCCCCCCACCCAGGCCACATGCCAAATAAATTTGATTATGTCCAAAACTGATCTCTCTCTTGATAAAATAATACAAAACTAAAAATGACTAGGAGTGTAGTTTATTTGCAAATAGACTGGCTGCAGCATGATGTCATGAGAACCCTTTGAACCTTTTCCCACTGATGGTCAAAACATCACCAGTGCACTTTGGGCGATGTTGTGATTGGTGCTGAAGTGACTCCAGTACCAGTGCTGAACATGCTCTGACACCGCTTTGTTGGGGAACCCTGTACATGAATTTCAAATCCATGTTAAATCAAGCAAATGCATAAAATGCCATATTATTATGCATATGCCTTACAAACAAACACCAGTAAACATGTTTCTAAATGTGTTGGTTTATATTTAATCTATTTTATCTAATTCTTGCGAACACACCACCACCATATTTGACAGTGGGGATGGTGTGTTCAGAGTGATGTGCAGTGTTGGTTCTCTGCCATACATAGCATTTGGCATTTTGTCCAAAAGGTTCAATTTTGGTCTCGTCTGACCAAAGCACCTTCTTCCTCATGTTTGCTGTGTCCCCAACATGGCTTCTGGCAAACTGCAAACGGGACTTCTTATGGTTTTCTTTTAACAATGGCTTTCTTCTTGCCACTCTTCCATTAAAACCACATTTGTGCAGTGCATGACTAATAGTTGTCCTGTGGACAGATTCCCCCGCCTGAACTGTGGATCTCTGCAGTTCATTCAGAGTCACCATGGGCCTCTTAGCTGCATCTCTGATCAGTGCTCTCCTTGTCCGGCCTGTAAGTTCAGGTGGACGGCCTTGTCTTGGTAGGTTTACAGTTGTGCCATACTCTTTCCATTAACTCTTTCCATTTTCCTAAGCCTGCTTTTAAATTCTCCACAACTTTATCCCTGACCTGTCTGGTGTGTTCCTTGGACTTCATGATGCTGTTTGCCCCCCAATATTCTCTTAACCAACCTCTGAGTCCATCACAGAGCAGCAGTATTTGTACTGAGATTAGATTACACACAGGTGGTTGCACTCAGAGTAAAGGGGGCTGAATACTTTTGCATACCGCACTTTTCAGTGTTTTATTTTTTAAAAACACTTTACAATTGCATACCACTTTGTGGTGGTCTTTCACATAAAATTCCAATAAAATATATTTATGTTTGTGGTTATAATGTGACAATATGTGGAAAAGTTCAAGGGGTATGAATACTTTTATAAGCCACTGTACATTTGTTTCCTATTTTTTCTCTTTTTTACTGTCTACATTCCCCTTTTTTGTCATTAAAATAGTTTATTTCTTGTTTTCGGATTTCTACTCTTCAATTCTGTTATTTTTGACTTTCAGTTCCTCTTCCTACTTTCATCCTACATTTACAGATTGTAAATTGTTTCTAGAATCAAACTGACTAGAAATTATTATATCACAAGAGCTTCAGGATTTCCCTCTTGATCTCTTAATGGGCATGTACTACGCTTGTGTTTGAAGTCATTACCAGCTGATTGTTTAGCAAACATCAGATAAGAGCAATTTGGCATTTGTCTTGGCAGGACAGATCTTATTGATTTTAAGGAATGTGTGTTTATGTGAATATTTATCAAACATTATAATTAAAAATCATGATTCAGAAAAATAATTCCTTAACCAAAATCATTACTTACGAATACAAAATCAGAGATGTCCACTGGTGTTGTGATTATGGGCTCAAAGCCCTTAATAATTACAATTAGTTATTTATCATTAATAATTGATAAATAATTAACCAAAACCACTAAATGTCACTATTAATTCAACTGCTTCACTGAAGGTGGGGGAACTTTGACCTTATTTTGACAGATAAATCAATCTTGCACGAAATAAACACAAACTCTTCTTTTAAATATATATGTGAAAATTTAATGAAACCATATAGCCCTGATATAATTACTACTCTGGTCCAAAAACCTTCACCTAACTAACAAGTACTATTCTACCTAAAAATAATAATAAAAGGAAAAATATGCCCATTGAGTGTCTATGGAAAGATCAAACCAGCAGGGTTATGAACAAAATGTGCAATTTGGGTTAACTAGGAAAGAGAAGACCACCTGGTGTGTTGATGTCTCGATTGTGGCGATCAGCTGGCAGACGGTGGGCCACTAGAAGCTGATTGCCCAAATCTCGAACAAAGGGTCGGAAAACTCCAGTAATAAAACTGGGACAAAGGAGTGGTCAGGCCACGAGGCCCAGACTGCAGCTGCTTTGAATAAAAAAACTTTAAAAGTCCAACTTCTAACTCATAAACGTGCCTTGCTGATCGCGTCCGCGCTCCACAATTCAGCACACTTGCACAGCAAATCAAAACAGCTCAGCATAAAAGACTTCAATAAGTATTGCATGTAACAAGTTGATACCCTGGATTAACTACTGGTGATTCTAAGTCACCCTAACTGTGCCTCATCGTGCCCAGACCTCTAAATGCACCTATCCAATTTAATATAAAAAAGAACGAAATTACTTTGACATTGATTTCTTCTCCACCTGTTGAGGATGGGTCAGGTCTGAAGAAAAATGAGGGGGGGATCAACTCAACCTGTGATCAACTCAAAAAAGAAAAAGGTAAACTTCTCATCCGTCCAAAATGGGAAAATATGAAAACCGTTAAGTCGATAGAATCACAAAGGGGAAACTCATCTCCTTGAAAATAAAACCTCTGTGGGTTTCCACTCGCGCCGGAGTGTTGGCGGGGTCTTCGATCGGTATATGAATCTTTTGACCTTCTTGTATCAGACAGATTTCCAGCTTTCAAGCTCTTCCGGTCTATCCCCCAAAATAAATGACCCCAACAGTACATACTGATAATAGTGATTTTTAGTGTAAGGGTCAGGGTTAGGCCATATAAATAAATAGAAAATTAATGGAAGTCAATGCAGTCCCTGGGAAGATAGAAAGACATTATATGTGGATTAATCCCTGATGGAACACCAACAATGTGTAGACCTTTTGCTTCTATTCTGTGCTAAAAGCGTTTTAACAAGTTGCAACAATTTTTATAGCAGTTTATAGTATGGTAATTGGTGTCGGGTTTGTTCACGGGAGTCTTGTTGTAACTAAGTTGTTCACATGAAAAGCGGTAATTATTTCCGGTGAAATGTTATGAACTGTACAGTATCATAGTTGCAATTTAATATATGGTCCAAGTGGTACTGACATTGTAACAACAAAACAAAATGTGTTAACTAAACACAGTTCATATAGCTGATACTACAATCAGAATAAGGTTTCATGTCAAAGTTTAACCCACTCAAGAAATAATCTGTAGCAAGTAAAGTCTACAGCAAAAGTAAAATCACGATAGTGTAAAAAGCTCATCTACTCTAAATTATAAGCTTTATACATTGTGTAAGTATTTTCAGTTTTTCAAAAAAGTTTCAATTTGGCCTTTTTTCAGGTTCTATAAGTTATGTAAATCTGGTCTTTATCTAACAAAACCTCACACCATAGAAACCTCACCCTCCTCCTTGAACTGCCACCTTAACGTGGTGGAGGGGTTTTTGTACTCGAATGATCCTAGAGGCTATGTTGTCTGAGGCTTAAATGCCCCTGGTAGGGTCTCCCATGGCAAACAGGCTCTGGGTGACGGTTTAGACAAAGAGCGGCTCAAGACGCCTTCATGAGGACCACAAAATTAAGGCACGTGACGTTGCCCGGTACGGCAGAGCCGAGGTCCCACCCTGGAGCCAGGTCTGGGGTCGGGACTTGTCGGAGAGCACCTGGTGGCCGGGTTGCTCCTTGTGGGACCTGGCCGGGCAAAGGCTGAGTGAGAGAGGCGAGGCCATCCCCCAGTGGGCCCACCACTTGCAGGGGGAACCATGAGGGAACGGTGCAAAGAGGATCGAGCAGCGGACGAAGGGGGAGACCTTGACGACCCAATCTTTGGATGCTTAGGCTGGCTCTAGGGACATGCGGGAGGTCGAGAGACATTGACTAGAAATAGTCGGGCTCAACTCCACGCACAGCGTGGGCCCTGGAACCCAGCTCCTCGAGAGAGGTTGGACTCTCTTCTACTCTGGAGTGGCCCGCGGGGAGAGGCAGCGAGCTGGGGTGGGTTTGCTTGTTGCCCACCATCTCAGCCATATCATGTTGGGGTTTACCCCAGTGGATGACGGGGTCGCATCCCTGCACCTTTGAGTCAGGGACAGGTCTCTGACTGTCTTTTCGGCCTACGGGCCAAGCGGTAGCGCAGAGGCGTCCCTGTCGAGGGTGCTGCATAGTCCTCCTCCCGGGGACTCCATTATTCTGCTGGGGGACATCAACGCCCATGTGGGAAATGACAGTGACACCTGGAGAGGCGTGATTGGGAGGAATGGCCTCCCCATTCTGAATCCAAGTGGTGTCTCACTACTGGACCTATGTGCTAGTCACGGATTGCCCATAATAAACACCCTGTTCAAGCATAAGTGTGTTCATCAGTGCACATGGCACCAGGACACCCTAGGCGGGAGGTCGATGACAACTTTCTTGTCATGTCTTCAGACCTTAGGCCCCAGCTTTTGGACACTCGGGTGAAGACAGGGGCTGAGCTGTACACTGATCACCACCTGGTGGTGAGTTGGATTCGCTGGAAGAGGAGAAAGCCAGACAGACTTGGCAGGCCCAAGGGTATAAAGAGGCTCTGTTGGGAACGTCTGGCGGAGCCCACAGCCAGGGATGTATTCAACTCCCACCTCCGGGAGAGTTTTGACCAGATTCTGGTCATTCCCTGGTGGAAGCAGAGGCTGAGGACACGGGGTTTGACTTTTTCATCACCCAGGCTGAGGTCACTGAGGTGGTTAAAAAGTGCCACAGTGGCAGGGCTTCAGGGGTGGATGAGATCCGCCCTGAGTACCTCAAGTCTCTGGATGTTGTGGGGCTGTCATAGTTGACATGCCTCTTCAATATTGCGTGGCGGTCAGGGACAGTGCCTCTGGACTGGCAGACCGGGGTGGTGGTCCAACTTTATAAGAAGGGTGAGCAGAGGGTGTGTTCCAACTATAGGGGGATCACACTCCTCAGCCTCCCTGGTAAGGCCTATGCTAGGGTATTGGAGAGGAAAGTCTGGCCGATAGCCAAACCTCGGCTTCAGGAGGAGCAGTGTGGTTTTCGTCCTGGCCATGGAACACTGGACCAGCCCTACGCCCTCTGCAGGGTACTCGACAGTTCGTGGGAGTTTGCCCAACCGGTGACCTGGAGAAAGCACTGTCCCTTGTGGTGCCCTGTGGGGGGTGCTCCAGGAATATGGAGTCGAGGGCCCTTTATTAGGGGTCATCCCTAGGAGATGCCTTTTGTCACCGGTCCTGTTCATAACTTTTATGGAAGGATTTCTAGGCACGGAGGGTGTCTGCTTTGGGGACCAGTGGATGTTGGTCGTTTCATTTTGCAGATGACGTGGTCCTGCTGGCCTCCTCTAGCCAAGACCTACAGCATGCACTGGGGAGGTGTCTGGGGAGAGCGAAGTCTGGGTCTCTCTATTGAGTCTGCTGCCCCTGAGACCCGGTCCCGGATGAAGCCTAAGACAACGAGTACTAGTACATTTTGTAGGTATCTTTGGTTTTAAGTATGTACTTAGTTTTTTAAAAAAGGTTTTAATTTCGCCTTCATCATTGTTTAATAAATAACAACATGCACCAATTTATGTTGTGAGGTTTTGTTAGCTCGAGACTTACATTACTTACATAACTTATGGAACCTGAAAAAAAACAGTCAACTTATGAACATTCCTTGACATAAATCATTGACTTGATAGAGGGTGTACTTTCTTTTTGCAATACTACACAGGTACACCTACATTTCTTTTGGATATATCAAAACTCAGTAATTCAGTATAAAATGCGAAACTCAGATTTTGTAGATTCATTAAACACAGAGTGATATATTTCAATGATTATTTCTGTTCATTTTGATAATTATGCTTCCAGTTCTCAGAAAATTAGAATTCTACATTAGATCGAGAGCCTCAGGAAGAAGTAAAGGCACAGAAGTTGCTGAAGGTCCAGTGTGAAGTTCCCACAGTCAGCAATGATTTTGGGAGCCATGTCATCCAATAGTATTGGTCCGCAGTGTTTTATCATGTCTAAAGTCAGTGCATCGGTCTACCAGAAAATTCTAGAGCACCTTATAATAACATGCTAGCTCCCTAAGATTTGGAAAAGACCCCAAATCAAGTGTTATTTACAGTCAGTGAGTTAAAAAACATCTGAAGAGACTAAAGCTCAATAATCCTAAAAACCTGTATTGTCTTCCACTATGTGTTGATCCTGCGTGAATATGTAGCTGTTAATTACAGCTCAACCTCATTTTGTCTTCCTACTTTGTCTTTGAAGTGGAGGTAGAAAGCTGAGCCTGGCATTAGTCATCTTGCTCACCCCGGGGCCCGACACTAATATGCGAATGCTGCTGAAATGAACAATGCAGCTTTTACATTCATTACACAGAGCCATCAGTCACTGGTTAAACTCAATATGAGGATGTTTCTATATGTGGGAGGAAGAGTTCACATAGAGATCACATAAACACACTAATGGACAACTTGATACTTGTACATACAGACAGACAGACAGACTTATTGTTCTTGACATCTATGTATGATACAGACACATTCTAACTTTACACTAAGACCTTTGTATGTTCTGTGTTCAGTAAAAAAATGCACAGCATCTCACTGCAGACAAGGAAGGTGCTGAGCTGTCTCAGGAAGAGCAGATGGCTTTGTCCTTTGCTGTACACTGTGTTTATATTGGTAGACCAATCCAGTTTATCACCTAATACCACCCTGAGGTGTTTGTAGAGCTGTACAGTCTTTAACTCACTCCTCACCGTTAATGCAGACTAACTGCGGCAGTGTTTTAGATCTAGCTCCTTTGTCGTCTGTTCAGGAGGAGAGAGTTCCTTTTAATTACTATTGCCCTTAGGTGTGCTTAAGGTCTTCAGCAACCTACAGTGTCATGCGACAGACGAGTCACCCCAAGATCTTTATTAGAATGCAAAGCCACAGTGCCAGCTCCACTGGTTGCCCTATTTAGAAACGGGGAGGTGCTGAGGTTGTATTAGAAGGATGTTGGTAGAAGTGTTGTTGGTATCAGTCACAGAGATGTGGCTAGGGCTGCAGTTACTATTAAAAGTTACTTTCAAAGGTGCAGTTGCAGGGGTGAAGGTGCAACAGGCCAAAGAAGGCCTGGAGATTGGAGCCACTGCAAAGGAGGAGGAGCGACTGTGTAGGGAAGGCAGAATGGAGGGGGCAGCAGCAGAGGTTAAAGAAGCTGTTGTAATAATAGTTAAAGTTGTTTGCTCTATTCACATCATCTTCCACAGTCAGAGTTATTCCGTTTGTACCCAGTGATGGCCCCCATGCCTCTCCAGGCCACTCTGATGTTGATATTCTCCAGCTGTCTCTTTACATTTTTTTATACTCCATCTTAGCTCGATGTAGATTCTTTTTGATGTATAGTGTATTTCTAGCACAATTTGTTCACTTCTCCGCTTATCATTTTCGTCTAGAACAGCTCTTGGAGTGGACCAATATGCAGACAAGCTGGAGAACATTGGTGAAAATAAAAAGGTTTAATAAATAAACAAAAACCTACGGGCGGGAAGGAGGTGGACGAAAACATGGAGCAGGGACAAAAAGGCTTGAACATGAAACTGGCTTGGCTTGGCAAAAATAGTTATGGACAGTAGAGCAGATAAGATGAATAAACCAGCCAGGAACAAACAGAAATGAAGAGTATATATAGGGCATGGGACGGGTGATGCAAGAACACTGATTGACAAAGTGCAAGACAGAAGGAAGCTGATTGCAAGCTGACTGTGGCGGGGGGTGGAAGCAAGACATAGCTGGAACAAAACAGTAATACAAGGACACAGTCAAACCTAAGGAACATCTTACAGATAAAGCAGAACATAAACTGAAATGCACTATAAACAGAATACAAGAATCATAAGAAATTAAACCTAAGCAATGAACTAAAGCACCATCTGGAAATCAATGATCAGAAGCAAGATCCAAAGCACAACAACTTGTAGAACATTATCAGAATACGAGAAAAAACCCAAATCATTACAATTAAACCTATTATGTTAATAATGGACTTTATAGTTATCAGTGTGCATATATATATATATATAATATATATATATATATATATAGTATATTCTCACTGCAACTGGTGCAGTGGTGTTTATTATACCGTTTCAATGTTAAAGTTTTTTAAAACGTATCTTGTTGAACGTTACATTTTTACAAAAGCTGAAATGATAATTATTTACTATGATTGATGAAACCCTGTTATTTGTTATTCCATTTCAGAAAAAAACACTTCTGTACAGTTCTTTTGCTGTAATTTATACATGTTTTATAAATATATCGGTAATAATTAGCACACACATAAGTAATTTGAGACTGCAATCGAATTCAGAAATCTATATACAATATTACAATCTCACTTTCTGCAAATAAATGTAGACTAAATCTTTTCTATGTTAGGTCTGTTAGGACTACCAGAATTATCTCTGTTTGCTAAATGCCAGAATAGTGAGCTTTTGTGCATGCTTTCACAAGCTTCTCACAATAGTTTGCTAGAATTTTGGCATATTACTCCCCCTAGATCTTGCGTAACTGAGTCAGGATTGTAGAACTCTTGCTCAAACACATGGTTTTAGCTCTGCCTACAAGTTTACTATGTGGGGCTTTGCCATAGATACTCCAAAAGATGTGATATGATTAGGGTCATTGTCCATATGGAAGACCCATTTGTGTCCAAGCTTTAACTGCCTGGTTGATAACTTAAGTTGTTACTTACCGGTTGGGATGTGGTTCTCTGCCTTGCAAGCTTCCCACTTGTTTCTACAAATGTAACCAAGGTCATTGTAATGAATTTTTGTTACCACATGCTTTGCGACTCTAACGTCATGCTTTTCATTTGCAATTGATGTACTGTATGTTTGAAACACTTGTTGGACTATCATTAAGAGGCAGACCTCAATAAAGTCTAGCGCTGTTCAAGAACGTGAAGATAAGACCAGTAGAGATATTTATCTATACACTTTATAATCTCTCAAAGCACTGCAACTTTCAGGTAAACAGGAGTAACACATCAAAGAATGGTTTGTTGTAGGTATTGCAAATAAGAAACTTCCAGAAACTGCAGTCGATGCCGGATACCATGCTGGAAGCCACAATACAAGAGGTAAGGTTGTCAGAGGTACCTCTGCAAATGAACCAACAAGGAGAGCTGACATTCATCTTTAAGGAGGGTGAAGAACAACACGGCAGTGGCCCTTAGACTGAGCGGAGATAGCTAAAACAATACTAGAATAAAAGAAAGACACAAACAAAGACAGCAGAAAATGTGGACAACAAAACAGCTGGTAGCTTCTGAGTTTCTCATAACTTCACCTCCTCTGGTTAATTATGACCAGTGCTCCAAGAGAAGCACGGTAAGTCTCGGCAGAGAAAATCAGCTTTAGGTTTGGTGGTGTCCTGCTGCAGGTTCAAGGTGTGGACATGTACACAAAACTGATAGTTATTTGCATCGCTTGCCTGCATTTAAGCTAATAACAGACCAGGGCAATGTATCCTGGAGTGCAGTGCATGCTCCTGGAAAGACCCTGGTCATGGCAGATATGGCTAGGCAGGTTTATTTTTATAGATCAGATTGTTCAAGGTGCTTTACATGGTAAAAACATAAAAGAAAACACTGAAAAAGTACACTGCAGTGGCATAATAAAGGAAAGTAAAGAAAAGTTGGACTACAGACTGAAATTAAAGAAATTAAACAGAACAGTCAAAGGCAACTCTAAATTAATGGGATTTTAACCATGATTTAAAAGAGTTCAGGATTTCAGCATTTCTGCAGTTTTCTGGAAGTGTGTTCAAGATTAGTGGAACATGGGAAATGAATCCTGATTCTCCATGTTTGATTCTGATTCTGGGGGTGCAGAGTACACTTGAACCAGAGGACCTGAGTGGGTTGGAAGGTTGATTCAACAACAAATCTGTATTTTGGTGCTAAGCCAGAAGTATTTAAAAGCCTATTTTCTGAGATACAGGCAGCTAGTGTAAGGACTTTGGAACTGGGGTCATGTGCTCAAATTTCTCTGTGAATCTGCCTTTGATCAAATGGTGTTCCATTTCTCTCCACAGGGTGCCACAGGCAGGTGCAGCTACACAGCTGATCCTCTTCAGGAGTCATTAGGGAGCTTTTCATAAGCTGCTGGAACGTTGGACTAGGCATCAGGTTGTTTGCTCCTCTAGAGTGGTAATCAGATTGCTTTCAGAGAAATCTAGTCCTGGATTACCAGTTGTGGTTCTGCCTCCTGTCTGGTTGGTAAATGCTTGGATGAATTTACCTCAGTTATATGACCTCCCTGGATTTGCTGGATCTAATAGTAGTGTTGCTGTTCTTCTACCACGTCCTGCTTGTCCACCCTCCAACACCACTCATTATCTGGAGAAGTTCACCCACACAGCACGCCGACCTGTCAACCTCAGTCTCCGTGGCTTGCTAATCTCCTTCCGGAGCTCTTTCCTCCACCTCCAATTAAACGTTTAATTACCTCAGCAACAATCTAATCATCCTCTCCATTACTTACTGTCATATCCTTCCCAGTGATCCGCTGAGACTAGATACCTACTGGATCCTGAGTCGGGGTGTTCTTTCAATAAATTTGTTCAAACTTTATTTCTGTCTCCGTGATTGTGCCTGCACTAGAGTCCCCAGTTTATTATAGAATATGACAGAACAATCTGACCAACAAGACAATTGCACAATTTGGAATGGCACTCTCTCAACAGGGCATCCTGCTCAGACAACATAATTCACTCCTCCAATCTCTAGATCATCAACAGGCCGCAACTAATCAAGCCCTGATGGAAATTTCTAGGAGTATTCAAGCCAACCATAGCAGACTACCTCCAGGGGTGCCCGACCAACCGAATGTTCTTCTTCATGGTACCAGCCCGAATCCTATTCCTGCCCACTCCACTTATCGAGGTGTTCCTCCCCCGACACCTGAACCCTTTTCAGGAGACCTGGAAAAAAGTAAGGGTTTTTTGCTACAATGTACTCTCATCTGTCAACAGGTCCAAAAATGCTTCTCCTGATGATACCAGCCGCATAGTTTATGTCATTGGATTACTCCAGGGACAAGCGTTAAAGTGGCCAGAAACATTAATTGATGAAACTACCATCCATTTCTTTTCATTGAAAGAATTTTTGGACCTATTTAAACAAACCTTTTCTCTCAGACACAGCAACGAAACCCTGGCAAGGAAGTTATGGAACCTCAGACAGAACAAAAGGTCTGTAGAAAAGATGAGTTTTGAATTTCACACTCTTGCTGCAGAATCTGGATGCAATCAACCGGTTCTTAGAGGGGCTTTCCAAAATTTAATGAAAATATCAAAGATGAATTGGCCAGCCGGGACGAGTCTGAGACCCTGGAAGATCTTTTAGCAATTTAGCAATCAGAACTGATAACAGAATCAGAGAGAGACAACATGAAAAGAGAGATCAAGGAAAAATTGGATCGGTAAGTCATCCGCCTGTCATGACATCAACAAGGACTAAATCAACAGTTTTTTCTCCTCAGATTGAACCCATGCAGCTTGGCCAGACAAGTCTCACATCCGAGGAGAGGAATAAACGCTTAACCTCTGGATGGTGCCTATATTGTGGTGACATGGGGCATTTTCATCAATATTGCCCTGTTCGGCCAAAAGGGAGAGCCCACCAGTAGAGAAGGGGTTACTGATGGGCCATTTTGATAACCCCCGATTTCATCTCCACTCTCTCTTATGCATTGAACAGAACCAGCATCCGGTTCTGGCTCTCATCGATTCTGGTGCTGAACAAAATTTTATCAACCCAGATTTAGTCAAAAAACTGAATATCCCCATTCAGGGCCTTGTTAATCCCCTGAAGGTGTCTGCTCTTGATGGTATTGGCTGGAAACCGTTAATCTCCAGACACTTCCTCTCCACCTTTTTACCTCCGGGAACCGTCATGAGCAGATCTCATTTTTTTGTTTTTCCCAGCAAGGAGGCTTATGAAATATTAGGACTTCCCTGGCTAAAAATCCACAATCCACATCTAAACTGTGATGATTCTCGCATCGAAGCCTGAAGCGAATACTGTCACATTTCCTGCCTTCATTCAGCCATTCCTGCCAGTCCTGTTCTTTCAGACTACCCTGAAGATCAACCTGATCTTTCTCAGGTTTCCAGTGAGTATGATGATCTCAAAATAGTTTTTACGACTTACATTTGCTTCCAGGCGCCCCGTTACCCTCTGGACGCCTGTACAATCTCTCCAATGCAGTACAAAGAACCATGGAACACTATATCAATGATTCCCTGAAGGCAGGAATAATTTGTCCATCCTCCTCTCCTGTCGGTGCAGGTTTTTTTCTTTGCTGAAAAAAAAAACAAAACCTAGAGGCCTTGGATCGACTTTAGAGGACTTAACTAAATAACAATAAAAAACAAATATCCACTTTCCCTCCTAGCTTCAGCCTTTGAAACCATCCAAAGATCTACCCTTTTCACCAAGCTTGTCCTTTGCAACTCCTACCATTTGGTCCGCATCCGAGAAGGGAACGAATGGAAGACCGTTTTCAAAACACCAGTAGGCCATTTTGAATTCGAGGCTTCCTCCCCATCTATCTCGGATCTGTAGTCCCCTGGTTCTGATAGAATATGACATCACTCACCAGTGTTGCTAATTTCAAACTTTTCAATAACTCTTCTGTCAAAGTCCAATATTCCACGAATGAATTCATTTTCAATAGAATGCACTTAACCTTTGTTGCCCATGGTGTTCCATGTTAATGTATTGATCCTTTTCAGTTTTGAAATGTTCCTTTCTGACTCAGCAGTGGTCATAGGTGTTGTAATAACAATTTTTAGCAGTGACACAGTCTCAGATAAGGCCTCCTGTAGGTTGTTATCATAAATCAACTGCAGCAGACAGGGCATTTTCCGCATGCAACTCTGTGACTGTACAGTGACTTCAGTTCAGTTTCGAGCTTACCTGAATTTCTAATTGGCCAGATTTTGGTTGCATATTCAAATTCATCGCGTGGAAATTTTTTGCTAAACTTACTGAAGAGTGTGCAGTCCACAAGCTGTGCTGCTATAAGGTGATCACTCTTGCAAAAACTGTCCTCCACCTGAGCTATCACAGTATCGTAGGCTTCCTTCATAATCGCAGCTGTGTTTTTTTCCCCTCCTTTTCAACGGCGCAGCTCCTCTTTCTTTCACAATGTCATAGACTTTCTCTCCTAGTCGACACACGCTGTCTCTGAAGCTGCCCATGGCCCGTTTGATTGTAGCTGCATTGACATTTCAGTTTTGTAGTGTGTTATACAAAATGTCTATTACAGACATCTGCTGATAGAAAAACTGCAAAAATGTCTCATCCTCCAGGTGCATAGCAAGACCATATGGCTCACGAATAGTAACGCTGTCCCATGCAGGTTCTGTTCGGATTTTGTCCAGACACTTCTTGATATCTGCAAGGTTCACCCAAACAGCATTAACAGTTCTGCTTTTGAAATTCCACCTGGTGGCTGGTGGCCTTGGAATGCGCCGATCAGATGTCTCCGACAGCGCGGCAGTTACTTTTGGAGAGTTGGAGAAAAATTTAGCAAAAGCAGACAAATCAGCAAAGATATTTTTAGATCAGAAATTCTTGTGGAGCAAACTTTCTGCAGAACCAGATTTAATTGATGTGCATAGCAATGCACAAATTGCGCATTTGTGTATACCTCTTTCATCAATGTCTGAACTCTACAGATGTCTCCACTCATGATCCCTGAAGCCTCAGAAGTTTGAGCAATTAATTTTTCTTTTAAACTTAATGGCTCCAGGGATTCTTTTATTGCACTGGCAAGAGCAGGTGCAGTTTTATCATTCACTTCAATGAATCTCCAAAACCTCTCTTTCACTGTTGTCCCAGTCATGTAATGAAGCACAAATACCATGGGCAATTTACAGGAGTCTGTTGTTTTGTCTGCTTGAACAGACGGAGGGAGAATCTGAAACATGGTTCACAACTTCTTCCTGATATACATACTGAACATAAACCCCAAAAGTTTATTTTTAATTGTGGCTGAGGTCCCTCTTAAGTAGGGCTGTGATTTGTAATGTTGTCTTAGTCTGGAGTTACCCTCACACATAGTCTCAAAAATTTTCCTGAAAATCCCGGGGTTCACTGCAGCTGCAGATTCATCCCGGCCCTGTAAAGCAATTTCACATTTACTGCAAAGTTTTAGGCATGTGATAATTCTTCCAGGCACAGGCTGTTTTCGTCAGTCTGTTAGTTGTGTAGATCACTGACACGTTTGTGGGCGGAATCTATCCGTACCGCGATTTTAGCGCTGCCAAGCAAGCCCAGTTTAAGAAAATTTTCAACATGTGAACCACTATTCTCATGTCTGGCCAGATGTTACGAAAACCGTTTCAAATCTTTGAATCCCGAAGTGGGTAAGTGGTATCTCTTAAAGAGAGGAAAGGAAAGCGGGCCCAGTGTTTTTTGTAGAAACATTTCCGTTAGAAATTTTTTCCCAAAATCACTCTTTTTAAAAGAGCGAGTTTGCCCTTTTTCCAGTTTAAATTTAATTTTTAAAAATGGGGTTAAACTTTGTCATTTTTTTTTTTTTTTAAAATTGGCGAAAGTGCTACATTTACCCTTTCCCACCCAAAAAAAGTAACTAATTTATTTTTTTTGGCCCTTGATAGCTAGAAAAGGGATAACCCAACACAAAGGGGGGTACCCCACGGGGGGGGAGTGGACCAAAAAAGGGCCCCAACCCATTTTTGGTTTTGGCAGCCCCCCTTTGATTTGAAAATTTGATATGTTGGGGCCCACTAAAACATAATACAAAATATTTTAAACACATTGTGTTGTTTTAAAAAAATTTTAAACCCCCGTACCCCTACAGGGAAAGAAAGTAACCATTTTAAAAAGGGGTCCACAGTGAGGAAAAAATAATTTCCCTTTTGAAAAAAAAGGGGGGCACACTAAAGTGGGAAAAAAAAACAAAAAGAAAAGGGTTGAGAGAAAAAGAAATCCAGAGACATTCCCCAGCCCCTTAAAAATGGCACACGGGTATTCAGAGAATAGATTTAATCTCCCTAATTCAAAAAAATTTGAATGGCAGTTTTTGTTGAGAGTCCCCAACCCACCCAGAAAACCCTCGGGTTTTTGGGGTTTTCAGCTCCCATCCCCAAAAAACAGATGAAAAATGGAAAAGGGAATGTAAAACAAAAATTGTTTGGCATTTGATTTGAAAGTGCTAAAAATTTAAAAAGTTCTTTAAAACAAGGTTAAAACCCCTTTTTTTAAAAATTTGCCTTTGACTTTTTCTATTTCCATTTTTATTTGAAAACCCATTTTTGTCTGTGGGGCCAACTTTTTTTTTTCCCTTTTATTAGGGCACTGAAATTTGTACTTTTTTATATCTTTTTATTTCTTTTCCCTATGTTTTTTATGTATAGCCCCTTTTTGGGAATTCCCCTTATTTTTTAAAAATTTTTTAAAACAAATATATTTGGGCTTTGAGAGAAACCAGACAAAGTAAAAAAACTTATGAGATCAGAAAAACGTATATTTAAAAAAGGGTTTAGGTGAAAGAGAGAGATGTTTATTTTTGTATTTCCCAAATTTCCCTACTTTAAGGCTGCTTTCCCCCTTTGGTACTCTGGAGGGGGACTTTTTAGACAGTTTTAGTGAAAACTGTTAAAAAATGCAATTTTTTGGCCAAAAATTTTTTAAACTACTCTTCAGATTTTTGCCAGGACTGTATATATACCAATTGCCTGAATTACTTTTTAAAAAATCCTGTTATTCATGTAAAATTTTTTTATTTCCATTTTTTTTAAAAAAACAAATTTTGGAAAAAGAGCTTTAATTTTTTTGTCGGTCTGATTAAAAAATTATTAAAAAAATCGGGATCTTCTGATCAAACATTTTACTGTCATTTGATTTTTGGAGGTAGGCCCCAAACCCAGAAAAAGGGTTTTGAAACGAAAAAAAAGGTTTAATGAAAAGTAAACTTACAAAACTTAAAAAAGGGGACCAGGTAAAAAAACTCAGGCAGGTGAAAAACAAAAATTGAAACAGGTGCATGAAAACCCAGTCTTTTAAAATTTTCCAGAGTTCCCGTTCATTCTCCCTCACTTTGAACAAGACCCCAAATATTTGAACCTCCCCCTTTGGGCAGGAACTCCCCTCCAACCAAAAAGAGGACAAGCCCCCCTTTTTTTCCGACCTTTCAAACTTGGAGGGGTGATCCTCGTCCCAAAAACCTAAACCCCAGCCCCAAAACTCCCCCCAGGAAGGGCCATGGGTTCCTGGCCGGGTTTCTGAAGGGCCTTGGCTAGGGGGGGCCCCAAAGCAGGAAAAACCCCCGGTTTTGAAAAAAGGACGGGGGAAAAACCCCAATGGCCCCCAAACGGGCCCCCATTGGGCCCCTTGGCGGGAATCCTGTACAGCAAGAAATCCTTTACTTTAAAATTTAAATGAAACAGGATCTTTTGGAAAAAAAGGGGAAACCCTCCCAGAGCCCAACATGAAAGGGGAAAAGGTCCCAAACCAAACCCTGCCCGTTGTCAGGGGAAACCGGTTTGGGTCCAAAAAAGGGGCCCTTTTGACCCCATACCCTGGACCCCCCCCGGGAAAAAAAAGGGACACAGTCGAATGCTTTCCCCGGCCCACAAAACACATGGGACTGTTGGGGCAAACTCCCTTTAACCCTCGAGACCTGTAGAGGGTTAGAGCGGGCCCTTTTTCCCACGGCCAGGACGAAACCAACTCCTTTTTATGAAGCCGAACTTCGACGTGCCCGGATTTTTCCTCCAATACCCTGGCATAGGCTTACCAGAGGGGTTGAGGAAAACTGTCAGAAAGAGGAGGATCAGATAATTTAAAAAAATTTTTGTTTAAAGAGTTGTTTTTTTTCTTTTTTTGAAAAAAAATTCAGTTAAGTGCTAGCAGACTAGCTGTATTAAGCCCAATTTTTAAAGCTGGGTTTTTTAAACACAGATTGCCCAAAAGTGCCCCAAGCTTTGCATTTTTTAGCCTTTTATTTTAGGATTTTTAAAGATATATGTCAACCTAAAGAGTTATAGGGTTTTTTTCTAGTTCACCCGCTAAGAAAAAATTAAATAATAGAAAACAATATTTCCCCCAAAAATTATTTATAAAGTGATAGCAAAAAACCCCCAATTTGAAATTTTTTACAAAAAAGGTTTTTTTTCTTATTCAAAATAAATTTTTTTAAATTTTTTTAATATTTCCTTTTAATATTTCCTTAAAAATTATTGTACTAAAAAAGGCGCAATAAACACCAATAAGAATTATTATCCCGAAGGGTGTTTTATTTAGAAATCCTTCTTTAAAATATTTTATTTTAAAAAATGTTTTATCTGATCTTTCATTTGAATGGGTTTGGGTTAAAGGTATACGATATTTTTTAATATATTTTTAAAAGTTCCAAGACGTTAAAATTTATTTTTAAAGATAATCTTTTTTCTCAGGGCATAAAAAAACATTTTAAAAAGGGAATATTTTATCACGTACGGCCATGGTTTTTTAACCATCTTTGGGTTCACTTGTTTATATTGTATAAGTGGTTTTTATTCTTTATTTTGTTGGTAGTTGTCGAATTTTTACAATAGTAAAGAGTTGTGATTAAAAATGTTGACTTGAGTTGACCCCTTTTTTTTTAATAAATTCTTATATTTCAAAAATTTTGTTTTTTTAATTGTTATTGTTTATTGTGTAAAATTTTGGGCAGAGTTTTTTTTTTAGAAAATGTCAGAGTTTGGGCCTCCCCCCCTTTTCACTGTTGTCCAAAATCCCATTTGCCTTATTGGGCGGAAATTCCCCGGGACAACACAGCCCAAATATAGTTTTATCAATAAAAAATATATATAATTGAAAATTTAAAAATTTAAATAATTATAATATAATAATTCATTTTCAATCAAAAAGGGTTGGATCTGAACCAAGAGATTAACTTAATATATTTTTGTGTGTGGCTGTTTGACCTTTTTAAGATACTTTTCTTAAAATAAATTTTTATAAGCAAGAAAAATTACCGTAACTCCACACGTGTTCCCACCAACAAGCACATGCTAATCTTTATTTATTTAAATTATTTTCAATGCGCAAACACACACACACACACTGGGATTGATCCACACAAGGTTAAACGGACATGTGCACACATGCACAACACAAACACCTGCTTGGATGGATCAGGTTCAGTTCTTCAGAAAGTCGACATGCCGACTCATTCTTTCTCCTCCCTAAAATTTACCCTCCATCTCCTTTGTTGTCTAACTTTTCTCCCCTGTGAAAAGACTTTAGCCACACAGACATGACAGCATACACACACACACACACACACACACACACACACACACACACACACAAACTCTTTCTGTCTTTTTCGCTGGTGTAAGATGTCCCCCTTGGGCGCTTTTAATTTAAACAAAAAAGGTCCCTATAGTTTTCTCTCCCCCTTTTTTCCCCAAAAAAGGTCGGTGCATGTTGTAAAGGGGGAGAGGCGGGGTAGAAAAATTGGGGTTAGTGTTGTTTGGCTGTGAGCTACTCCTTTTGTTGCTTGTCAGTTGACTGAACTTTTTATGCAGGACCATGGGTACGTGAGGGGTGGGGGAACTGATGTTGGGTCTACATAAAGTAAACCCTTTCAAGAAGGGAAAATAATAAAATGCTCACAGCACTTTACAGAAAATAATGACAACAGTTTTATTCTATTGAGTTGACAAAATAAAGCCATAAACGCAGTCGTTGTATTTTTTTTCAATATTTATGTTTAGGCTGTTATTAATATTTTTTAAAGTCAGCAATATCTTTATTTGACTGGATGAAATTTCCCTTTAACCGAAAATCCCTGCAGAGGAAGTAAGATTTTTTTTTTTTTAAATATGTATTTATATACTGTATATATAACACCTTTTATTCAAACATATCTGGATTAAAGTGGTTTATAAAAAAACACTCATTGAAAATAAAATTTTTAAAATCCAAGCAAGACAGCAGAAATGCTTCAAGCCCAACATGTAAAAAAACTAACACTAAATAGAATAAAGTTAAAAATATCTTCAAACAATCTATGGTACAATCCAAAATTGTTGTTAAAGCTAGAATTAGAATATAGATAATAAGTGAAAGGGGACTTTTAAATGAACCTCAGAGGGAGTGATGACAGACGCCATCTCAAAATTGTTTAACACAGCTTCTTCTAAATATGACTTGAGTGCGATGAGTTTATTTGACAGACCTTTTGACTAGGTGAGCACCAGGGAATAATGATCCTCAAACAGGTTTGAGGAGCTTTTCAAAGGGAATAATGTGGCATGCTTTGGATGACAGCATTTCACCTCGAAGGTGGCAGGCCACTGATAAAATCAAGAGTGATGTGAGACTGCGGATGTGCAGAGCTTAATGCAACCCATCAGTGGGACAATACTGTTCTCTGAATGGCCATGATGTCTTTATTGATGGAAGGTGACCTCAAAGTATTTAGTAACGGAATTACTGTTACTAGGAGAACTGTTGTGAAATTATTAAAGGTTTTAAAATTCCTGGAGCCAGGACACTAAGTGATAAGTGAAAACAATATAAGAAAAAAGATAATCACGACTGAAATGGGTTGAAAAGTTTGAGAGATTTTATAATAGGTACTTTGTAATAGTGGACATTTGCCCCCTCCAGGCAAGCGTCCCTATGCCTCCAGCATAAGCTTAATAACCAGAAGCCATTTGCAACACACAGTATAATTTATATCAGCTGTAGAAAGGTACATCAACTCACATAAATTTACCTTCACAACAGGGGTCGCGTTAACTGCATATTTTCTTTTTTTGACCGTTCTTTTTTTTATTTACTGATGTAAAATCTGAAGACCATCTGTCATTTTGACAGATTGGAATTCACACCCCTGACCACTTGGTGGTGAGTTAGCATATTAATTAGCTGTTTGCTCCCGTGGGGGCGCTGAAGCAGAGTGCTTGCCGGATCAGGAAACCCCCCATTCGGAGCGTCCATGTGGACCAGAAAGAAGTTGTGAAACTGTGTTCAGGTCACAGCAGGTGTTCTGTTCATATTTTAAGTGCAATCGTTTAATTTCATTGTTTATATGTAGTTACTGGGACCATAGTCGGTGTTTGTTGTTACTGCGGAGAAAAAGTTAAATATATTTATCTGGTTAATGTGGATTATCTGTTCAGCTTGTTTGGACTGAATATTAATTAAAAAGTAATGGGTAAAAATATATGATGACCGTATTTTTATTACCCTGTCAGTCAAAATGATGGACAACGAAAAAGTCTAGCATAACCTCTGCTTCACAATATAGTTCTGTTTAGGTTATGGCAGAGCCAAAGTAACGGTAAGGGCGAATATTTGCCTCTGAGTCTTGTGACCAAATATATATGGATAGGAATGTTAAGTGGAGCAGTGATGGTATACGAGTTCTGAAAATTGTATATCTCTTCTTTCACATACAGCTTAATTTGCAGAAGTGATTGGAGGACTTTGCATGTGTTGTAATGTTATTCATCAAGGACTTTTTAAATAATCAGGAATTTCATCAAGGTGTATAATTACAAAAGTCTTTAACCCTCCTTGATAGGGATTGAAAAACTGCTGAGATGTTTCTTAGCCCCAAAGGCATGACTTGATAATCATTCTAAGGATGTTTTGAATGCAGTTTTTAACTGTGCCCCTCTGAGAAGACTGTTTGGGTAGGTTTGGTGATAGTAAATTAGTTTTGTACTTGCTCAAAACCATTTAGCAATTAGATTTTTTAAGCACTAATGAAAGGTCCATAGGTATAGTATCAGAACAGTAAGTTTCAAATAGAAAAAAATGCAAACATTTATACAGAATAAATAAGATCTGGGTCTCAATACATTTTACGAACCACTCTTCAGGTAAGTCTCAAGTCTTTCCACTCAAGTGCCAATCTGAGTCCAAAGTAAAGACATGCAAGTCTGAAACTTTTAATTTCGAGGCTTAAACAAGTCATTTGACCAATTATGTAATTTAATCATAGAGTCATAATTAGTTTCTTAAATTTAAATATAATTTTTAAAAAGTGGATAAGTTTGCCAAAACAACCAGCAAGAGGACAGGAACTTCAAAAACGTTTTATAGAAAATATTAACCACTAATATCTACTAAGGCATCAACTAAGAAAATAAACAGCAAATTTATCCATCACAAAACAATGGATATTTTTACCAAATTGAATTCTATTAACCAAATAAAACAGTATAAACCTGCTTTTATGAGGAATATCATTCATAATATAACAAATCAAGCTATTTATACAACTGGGCAAAAGTAAGCCTTCTGATCAAGTTTATTTTAGAATTTATTATTGTGGTGCTGCTATCTGCCAACCTAGATTCAGTGACTTTGCAGTACAAAGCACAGAAACTTGACGTGCATATTTATTTTGAATTAATAACGAAAAATACTGGTAATGTTAGCCTATCTCAACATTTTCAGACTGCTTTGCTAACCACCTGATTTAAAGTAAATTTGTCATATTTTTGGAGTTTATATCTGAGTGAGAAACTGCAACCCTTTGACCATGTATTCAAAATGATATAATTACCAGGTACAAAATAAAACAAATAACTTTAAGATAACATTTATGACAGAACAGTCACTCTTTTACCTTTGACTCTTTGTACTTGTCACTTAAATTTTAAATGTTAAAAGGAAGTTAATACTGTTGCCTTTCTATTCATAATTTTTGGCCTACATGTTTTACTTACTGGGATTTACATTTGTATTTTCTTTTTGATCATCTTGTAATTTGAGCAACCAAATAAAATTACACATATTTTTTTCTCTGTTGTGTTAAATCTCCGGATTATGGGTAATTACTACAAAGTATAGTACAAAATTACAATTTGTAACAAACACTGGGCTATTTTGAATGTATTTTATTTTACATTAAAAATCTTGAAACTTTGCACGTAAAAATTGTTTTTGCTGTTCAAAACAAAGGAAATTTATATAAGTAGTTCCAACCCCACCCAAAGCAGCTCAATGTTGTAAATATTAGTAATTTTCAACAAATTATATAGTCTTTTATTTTATATTATAATGTTGCTAAAAGCTTTATATCAGTCACATTTTAATGTAATTTAAATCATAAAGACAAAGAACACATTTGCTGTGGGTCACCCGCCTGTTTGACATGGCGGAGAGGTTGGGATATTAAATAATATTTTTTTTATGTGTTTTTTAAGAGCAAAACACTTAAATTGGATCTTTTTGGATCAAATCACTGGTGCTCTCTATTTTAGGGCACTGTGTGCCGGACTAGTTACAAAGTCCAAATACTTGTGGCAGCACACGCACCGCTGTCTCCAGACTTGCAATTAAAAACGTTAACTTCAATTTAAAATATTAGTAAGTGTCTTAACATTATTGTCCAGAGATATGTTGCACACTAGCGTAGGTTTTGCTCTGGTGCAATTCAAACAGTTTTTTTCTTTTACTTTTCTAACTATTCACACAGTTCTTTGATAGCACCTCTTTGCCACTGTTGGCTTATTTGCTGCTATCATAGGATGCAGAAAGAAACCAAGCAAACAACATAGGGGATCCAGCACTCATGTTGCAGCAAGAGGAGGAAATATCGGCAAAAAGCCAGAGGCACATAGCAGGCTGGTTTGTGCTCCAGGCATGGCTCCATGATTGGTGTAAGATATCAAATATTTTTAGGCCAAACGGCTAAAATCAAAGTAAAGACACGAGACATTGGTGTGAAAGTCCGAGTCAAGTCATAAATCTATTGTGATTTTATCAAGTTGAGTCCAATGTCCTTAAATTTGTGACTAGAGATGGGCTTCAGTTCCAAGTCACATGACTCGAGTCCACACCTTTGTTGTTTATGTTGACTATGCTGTTCTAATGAAGTTTTACAAAGATTCAGAGGAGAGTGCAACATGAAAATTTTTGTTGTCTATTTAAAGCTAAAATATTCTCTAAAGAATGTTGGGCTAAAATTTGGTGTATGTATAATTTTATTTTGTGCCTGAATCTAAAACCACTGTCCAGATTAAAAAAACAAACTTTTTTGCATGTGTTGCTTTTAAAAGTCCCCTGTATACGCAACAGTTTTTCTCAAAAAATCTAAATTACCTTAACCCAACCTGCAGTAACCATTCCAGCCCTGTATGTGGTAAGGTAAGGAAAGGCACTGAAATACACCAAAAACAATGAAAATGCACATGAAGCTTGCCGCTGTTACATCAAGGGTAAAGTTAGAAGTTATGCTATGACATCATTTTCAAATTGTTGCATTATGGTTATCTGCATTAAAATTCCAATAAATTCAAACAGCTCACACTAATGTGGGATTTAAAGTTTTATTTGGAAAATTAAAAAAATATATTGTTTGGAAAATATCAACTGATTGAAAGCTAAAATTATTCTAGTGCCTCCAAAACCTCAAAGGTTTTGGGCTACCGCCTTGGTAAGCCTTTACTTAAGTCTGGCCCTTCAGCTATAAGAATTAAGGTATCCTGGTGAACAAAGAGTATTGCTGGAGACAGAAGATGGGATGAATCATCTGGAGTTATTGCACCAAAAGGTATCCTCTCAACTACTGCCAGACTCATTCATTTGGCTGACTGGGAGATGAAGAAAATGATGTGCTATTCCACAGAATAAACACCTGTTTATATATACTGAGTAGGTCCCAAAAAAGCAAGTACCAGGCCGAAAAAAAGGGTTATGGAAATGCTCACAAAATAGTAAAGTGGAGCTGGTCTGAGTAGAGCCCGTGGAAAAGGGATAACAGTGATGCTGACTGCAGCCCAATAACCATAAGATGGCATTTGTTGGACAAGGGGTTAAAGAAGAAAAAACATCTCCAAAGGCAATATCTCCTTCTACACCACAAATTTGTCCACTCTGACTTTGCAAGCAGGCACCAAACAGTGGAAGTGGAAAAGTGGAAGAAAGTTTTATTCACTGCCAAGAACAAATTTTATCTAGATGACACTGATTGTCTCCAATGTTACTGGTATGACAACGAAATTCAGAGATGTTTTCCAGATAGAACATTGGAAGTGGCTCTATCATGATCTTCTTTACTTGCTTTAATGGCACTGGCTAGTAAGATGTTGCAGCGGGCATCCCTCTTGACTGATGGCCCTTGTTTGTTTGGTGATCCGTGGGTATTTCAAAAGGGCAACAATGGAGTTCCAACACCGGTCTAACATTTGGCCATCAATAAGCATTCGGCATCCACTTTTTTACAGTTGCCACTGTTGACACCTGTGAGTCACCCTTTCTTATCTTGACACTTGACCTCTCATGTTGTGTTCACAGATCCTGGTTCTGGTTCGGACGTATGCACTGCTGTCAGTTCTATAACAGAAATTGCAATGGTTATCAATAATTCCCTCTAATTTTTAAGGTCAACAGGAGTGTCCGTGCTCCCATGTGTATCTATTTTCAAATGCCTGTAGAACTGAAATAAAATAAGATAGACAATTAATTTTTTTCTATATAAAGGAAGAGTTACACTTAAATATAATGCATCCCCACCATTTTAGATTGCTGTTCCTACCACTAGTGGGTTGGCAAAAAAAGGTTCAAATACATAGAAAAAAACCATTATCATCCAGATGCAGCAACTTTATTGATCTAATCAGCTGTTTATCGCACCTCCAACGATGGGATAAACATTATCACACTGTCAACATGAGCTATCGCAGAGATGCATGACAAAACTTTGTTTAAACTCTTAAGCCAAGGGTCTATTTTCCAAAAAATGCATATGGCATTTCTCAACTTCTACAACGCCTAAACTGGTAATCTTGGTATCAATTAACATAAAGTTTCTGGAGGATGATGGGAATTTGGAGTAAATGAGGTTTAAATGCCAAAATGCAAAAATAAATTCTGCCTAGCAAAACACAGATGTTTCCTTACTTTTGCTGTAAAGAAGGAAACACAATAAATTAAAACATCTGAGTGACGTTGTGTCAACACAACAAGCAATTGAAATGTTAGACACACTTTTTTGCATGGTGTTTGAGCTGTGGTCAGTGGATATAAGAATGAAGTAGATACTTTTGTAGAGGAGTCTCAGATAAGGAGCTGGACAAGTGACAGGTGTGTGTCAGTCTCTGAGTTAGTTAGCTACGAGCTAAAGAGGCCAAGCGCCCTTGTAAGGGGACCCTAGGGCTTAAGGGGTTTAAAAAAGTGATGTAATTTTTGTGGTTGTTTTATTTCCTCTGCTTGTAGTCACAACTATCTCTTGTTTTATTTCCTGTTTTTTTTTCAAAGTTCTTGAACAAAACAGCCCCACATTTCACACACTTACCACAGTCTCTACACACTCCCATGCCAATATTTAAAGCTGCGGACCTGTAGGTTTCTGATCAATCACATGGTTTAGGTTTTGTCAACAGATGAAGCTGGCTTCATTGAAGCAATAGATGTGTCCTATGAAATATATACATGTATGTATATTGATGGCATTTTGTTTTTTTAAGTTTAAGAAGAGTAAGAAAAAACTGAATGTTTTTCTGAAAAAAGTGTGTATGCTTTGAACCCAGTACACATTTAAATATTACTTTCATGCTTAACAGATCTAACACATCTTGTAATATATGAGTACATAGTTGATGATGTTGGAGAGGAAGAAGTGTAGCTGTCCTGCTCCATAGAAACCCCTGTACTGTGGAGTGAGGGAACATGGAATGGCAGAACAGGTCAGAGAACCCGTGAAGATGTAGAAAAATGAAAAGGACATTTTTTTAGTCAAAAGAAAACCAGGTGTGCATTTGGTTTTATTAGAATAAGTGGACAATTCGACTCCATCTGAGTTGTTCAGGATATACTGTAGTTAGATCAGTCTGCCATCTAAACTGTGTGACAATATATAGAGAAAAAAGAAAAATAACATCTATAGGAATTTTTTGCCCACTGCAAAAAATTTCCATAGATTGAGCTATAGACTGAGACTGAAAAGTATCAGTATACTTCAATAACACTATTTATGGGGATTCTGAAGCTGAAAGTCAAATATATAAAACAACTGAAACTGAAATATCATGTTAAATCGAAAAGCTTTTTTGATGTAAACGTAAGTTGTCTTTGTGCTTTTGCGGTTTTCTGTATAGAAGTTCCTCTGCCACTTCAAACGTAAAACTATTGGAAAGAATTACAGAGTTTCTTTGCAAATTCTAAACATTATGTATTTTATTTCAATATTTGCTACAGTTTATAAAAATATGTGTACTTGTACTCGTCGTCTTCCACTTCATCCGGGACCGGGTCACTCAGTAGAGACACCCAGACGTCCCTCTCCCCAGACACCTTCTTCAGTTCTAGGGGGAAGCCAAGTCTTGCTTTTTCGATCCAGCTCTCTTTCTTCACTCTCAAGGGCCAGCACAGTGTCACCATGTACTGCTGGACAGACGCACCAATCCGTCTGTCGATCTCCCCTCAATTACTCCCGCACTTCGGAACAAGGACCCCAAGTACTTGACTCCTCCACTTGAGGACAAGGAAACTCCGCTCCAACCAGAGAGGGACAACGCCACGCTTTTACTGGTCAGACCCAAGGCTTGGACGTAGCTGATCTTCAACTGCCCAGTTGCATGCTGTTAGGCCTGGATAGAGGGGCGCCAGAGGGACAACGTCATCTGCAAAAAGAAGCAGACGAAAGCCACTGGTCCCAATCCGACCCCCTCTTGACACTTGGCCTGGACCCTACGAAACCGTGTCCATTAAAAGTTTATGAACAAGACGGGTTTGACAAAGGGGGCAGCCCTAGCCGGAGTGCAAAATGCACTAGGGAAACAGTGCAGGCATTACGGACCAAACTCCTGCTCCGTTTGTACAGTAAAAGGATGGGCATAAAAAGGGGGGCCCTGGGACCCCATACCCCGGAGCACCCCCCACGGGGCACCCAAGGGACACAGTCGAATGCTTCTCCGGGGCCCACAAAACAAATGGGATGGTGGGCAAACCCCCATGAACCCTCGAGTCCCCTCGAGGAGTAGAGCGGTCCATGTTAAAGGGACCGGGACAAAAAAACCCACTCCCTCCCCCTGAAGCTGAGGTTGACTATTTTGGGCGAACTTTTCTTCCAATACCGGGCGTAGGCCTTATCAGGGGGGCTGAGGGTTGATTTCCCCCCATAGTTGGAAAAACTCCCTCGGTCACCCTTTTTTTGAAGGGGGACCCCCCCCCCGTCGCCCGCCCCAGGCACTGTGCCCACCGCCAGCAATGTTAAATCAACCAGACAAACCCCCCAACATCCAAAGACTTGTGGTACTCAGGGCGGATCTCATCCACCCTCGAAGCCCTGCCACCATGGAGCTTTTTAACCACCTCGGTGACTTCAGCTTGGGTGATGAAAGAGTCCAACCCCGAGTCCTCAGCCTATGCTTCCACCAGGGAATGTGTGATGGCAGGATTGAGGAGATCCTCGAAGTATAATGTCCCCAGTCGAGGTCAGCAGCTCCCCACCCACACTGTAAACATTGTTGGCGAAGCACCTCTTCCCCCTCCTGAGGCGCTGGACGGTTTGCCACAATCACTTCAAGGCCAACCTGTAGTCCTTCTCCATGGCCTCCCCGAACTCCTCCCAGGCCTGGGTTTTTGCCTCTCTCATAGCCCGGGCCGTGGCACGCTTGGCCTCATGGTGCCCGTCAGCCGCCTCAGGAGTCCCACAAGCCAACCACAGCCGATAGGACTCCTTCTTCAGCTTGACAGCATCCCTTACTGTCCACCACCAGGTTTGGGGATTGCCGCTGCGACCGGCACCGCAGAACTTACGGCCACAGCTATGGGCAGCAGCGTCGACAATAGATGTGGAAAACATGGTCCACTCGGACCCTATGTTTCTAACATCCCCTGGAATCTGGTCAAAGCTCTCCCGGAGGTGGGAGTTGAATACATCCCTGGCCGAGGGCTCTGCTAGACGTTCCCAGCAGACCCTCACTATGCGCTTGGGCCTGCCAAGTCTGTCCGGCTTTCTCCTCTTCCAGCGGATCCAACTCACCACCAGGTGGTGATCAGTGTACAGCTCAGCCCGTCTTCACCCGAGGGTCCAAAACATGTTGCCGAAGGTCTGACGACTCGACAACAAAGTCAATCATCGACCTCCTGCCTAGGGTGTCTTGGTGCCAAGTGCAATGATGAACACCCTTATGCTTGAACATGGTGCTCCTTATGGACAATCCATGACTAGCACAGAAGTCCAATAATGAAACACCGCTTGGATTCAAATTGGGGAGGCCATTCCTCTCAATCACGCTTCTCCAGGTGTCATTGTTGTTTCCCTGGCGGGCGTTGGAGTCCCCGGGAGGGGCACTATCCAGCACCCCCGACAGGGATGCCAAGAAGGCTGGGTACTCCGCACTACCGCTCAGCCCGAGGCCGAAACGACAGTCAGAGAACTGTCCCCAACCCGAAGGGGCAGGGATATGACCCTCTCATCCACTGGGGCAAGTCCTAACACAAGACGGCTGACCTGGGGTGCAACAAGCAAACCCACCCCAGCACCGCCGCCTCTCCCAGTGGGCCACTCCAGAGTAGAAGACAGTATATCTAATAAATTTACTAATATTTATCAGTATATCTAATAAAAAAAAACCTTTGTAGTCACTCATTTTCTGTAGTTTGAAAGAATTTTTGTGAAAATCTTTTATTTGACATTTTTGTGGGATTTATCTATCAAATGTCAGTCTCTTGAAAAACTATTTTCTGTTTCTTTATATTGCCCTTTTTAGCAATACGTTTCTTGAGTTAATGAGGACATATTACATAGATGACATTAAAATTTGGATTGTAAGGGTAAAATTAATTTTACCAAGTTGAAAAGCCCAAACAATGGCACAATTAAAAATGTAAAAATAATTCTAGCAGACTTTTACTATTTGTAGTTTTTAAAGGATGATTCATTCTCATTTTAGTTCTTTTAAAATTTGTGTCAGGCTAAATAAAAGTGTTTTGAGGCCAGAGGTTCCAAATCCTTGACAGGGTCAATTTCTTCAACATGGATTTTTGCTGAGTATAATACAATTGTGAAGTCTTGTAGACTTATGCAGCATTATTACCAAAAATCTATACTAATCTCTTACATTTTGATAACATGAATACAATTTGAACAGGTCTTTGCACAGCCGTTCTCTGTTCTTTCTTCTCTCCCTTCATCTCTTCCCTTGTCCTTCTCTTCCTTTCTCCTTCACTTGTTTTTAATTTCTCAGTCTTTTGCCACTCCACCTGTCTCAGTTGAGCTTTGACATCTGTCTTCTCCCTCTAAGTGTGTGTGAGTTTTGCTGGCTGACGCTGGCATATTGGTTTCACAGCAGTATTTTTCTTTCACTCCTTCGATGCTGTGATGCACGGTCAGTAGATCTGGGAAAATAACTATTGTTCTTTGACTAAGAATCACAGCAAATGTTGTTTGTGTTTTCACACTTTATCAGCTTTCTCTGTTTGTTTTAGTTGGGGCTCTGTTTTCCTTCCCCTTCAGAGCAACAAACAAATGCAGCAAGCATTTTCTACATTTTTGTGTATTTTAATAATGTGTTGCCCTCAGTGCTAAGCTTTCTCCTTGGTAAACAAGTGAAAAACAAGTAGGGCCAGTATTATCAGATGTTATTGTTGCCTTGTACATAAACTAAACAAACCTCTAAATCATACTCTGAGAAACAAGGAACAAACTGTTCTTTATTTTACTATTTTCATTATTTTCTCTGCTCTGCTGAAATACAGTAGGCTTAAAGTTGCACTTTTCACACCACTAATTTTATCAGGTTTCGTTACACAACCATGATCATTACAACATACTGAACAATTAAATAAGTTATGTTAGACTCAAGATATCCAAACAAAAGAAACTCAAAACTAACACCTCTGAAATTACAATGACAAAAAGTTCCATTTACAAAAGAAATGAATTCAAATTCAGTTTAATAATTTATTTAAAACTTTAATGACAAGAGAAAACATGTTTTTTCAATAATCATCTTTATTGTATTTAGTAAATGGAAAAAAATATAAATTAAATGTATGCAACACATTTAGTATGATACAGGCACGTTTTTAGAACAAATAAGCAAAACCTGTCAGTCAGCAGGTGAGGGTTTCAAGATTAGGTAAATAAAGACACTCTTCAAGACACTCTGCTTAAGAGAGTCTTAGCCGGGTCTTCACTACTTAAAACACTCTTAGGCTCACTAAATGTCCTCCTCAGTACTCTTAACATTTGTTCACCTTAGGAGCTCTCTTAAGGCCTAAGATGCTTCGTGAATAACTTTGTGAATGATTTTTCTTAAAATTGCATCACTAGGGGCAACTTTTAGTCTTAGGATTCTTTGTGAATACCAGCCCTAATTGACATGAATCGTATCCTAATTATTTTTGGGCTTCCAGTTGATACTGTATTAACTAATCTGCCTCATGTTACAATATTAGCTTTTACATCCCTTTTAGGCAGGCGTTGCATTTTACTCCTTTACAAAGGATTAGGGTTAGGGTTAGGGTTAGGGTTAACCCTAACAAAGGATAGTTAAGAAATAGTGGCTTAATGTGTGTTACTTGTATAAAAAATACAGAAGGAAAGTGGATTACATTGAACTTGTAATGAATATTGTATGTTTCTTTCCTTTTCTCTCAATAAACAGATAATTTAAAAAAAGTATAAAGGTCCAGAACAACTAGGGGGGAGCAAATCGTGATACTTACATTTGCTTACAACTTACAAGCAAAACAAGTGTCTATCTAACATTGAGGTTGATGTAACCAATTACAAGAGTTCAATAGAAAAATAACCCAAATGGCTAAAAGTAAATGAAGACCTATCAGTATGCCTAGAGTATGCATTTCCAGTCTGCTCCTCACTTTGCCTTATTGGTGACATCCCAAAAGTAGTAGGAAGCTATCAGATGCTACATCCTTCTTGCAGTTGTAAGCATTGCAAGAAAGGCAAAAAAACAAATACTTAAGAACTGGAACAATAAAAGGAGTCTTAAGGGCAGAAGATAATCGAGCGTACTGTGATCCGCAGATGTGCGTGTGGTCTCCCAGTTTTGCGCAAAACCCAAAAAACTGCTCAGCAGAAAAAAAGTCTCCACATTAAACTTTTTATCTGTTTTATGTGTGATACACTGCTTTGAGCAACCAGTCGCTAGTACATGCAGCGTCACTGTCCCTCTTTGCTCTGCACAGGTGTATTCTTCTTCTTCGTTCCTTAAGCTGCACAGACAAATAAGCTCTGCCTCCCTGTCCAATTACGCAATGGCAAAAAGTGTAAGAAATGTAGGAATTTGTCATCAGAAATGTGAAAACTGGTATGCTTGACTATGAAAACCCAAACGTACACGGACAGTGTGCAAGGAGTCTGTGCTGCTCAGAGTACGCCCAACTATTTTCTGCCCTTAAATATAATGAATTCCAAAAATATGTTATTAGAATTTGTTTCCATAGAGAGAATGTCTGCTTGTAAGCAAAACCAACAGAATAATATGGAATTGCTTTGGTCTCCAATAATTGAATGCATCACCTAGTGGCGTTGGGGGTCAGGGGGTATGGGGATTGCTGGTGCCAGAGCGATGCTTTCCCAAGGCAGACTAGGCATTTGGGTGTTGCCCTGGAGTGGTAGTGGGTCTGGCATGGAAGTGTCGGCAGTGGGGCTGGGCTGGGCCGTGGACCACTGTGCCCGCTTGGCTGGCCTGCTTCTGCTCCGGGTGGCTTGGGGCCTGCTGTGGCTCCTAGTAGTGTGGATGCCTGTGCGTTGGGTAGGGGGTGCTGGCCCGGATTCCCCTGGACTGCTCCTACTGGTGAGGATGGCTGCTCTGTGTGGGCTTCCCCTCTGCCATATTTGCCCCCATCCTGCACCTTAATTTTAATGCACTAGAGACATTTATGGCTTTGAGGTTGGGGAGACTCTGATCTCAACAAACAGTGGGGTCCCATTCCCTCCAGCCACAATCCCAATTTTATGCACTTTAGACACACGCCTGTGCATTCATCACAACACTTCACATTGCCACAGACACACACACAAACATGGGGGGGCTGTGCACAGGGGGCATGGCATGATCCCGTGGCTTGGTCCCCATAGAGCCTGATGGCACCATGTGGGTGTCCAGAAGGGGGCTGCCCCTCTAGTGGAGTGCTGTCTGTGTGGGTGTCTGTTTGGTCCCTGTTTGGTGGCCAATGGCTACCGAGGGGTGTGTTGGGTTGGTTGAGGGCTGCAGAGGCTGCGCTAGGATCTGGTGGGTATCCCTGTCACTAGGCTTCTCTAGGGGTAGCAGTGTGGCAGGGTCAGGGTAGCTCAGTGCCTTGAGTCAACCTATGTGGTAACTTCTAGTTCTCTCTGAAATCTCTCCCTGCACCCTGTGGTCTCCAAGGTTTCCTCCCCAGCTGAAAACTCTCCCGTGTAAGACTCAATGGATCTGCTCAGCTCATCCCCTCATGCAATAACTTTCTGGACAACTTACCCTCAAGATCAGCAACTGGCAGCTTCTACTTCCTGGAATCTCCAACCCTCCACCTGTCCGCCTTTTAATGCTCTACTAAAACCTGCCTCAGTACCCTTGCTACTGGATCCAGTTCACCACGCGGAGAAACACTTCTTGGAGAATGCTCATTCCTCCCTATTGTTAAACCCCAATAACTGAACAGTAAGAACCATGAAAACAGTTAGATCCTTCCAGCCAAATCGCATCACTCACCTCTCCTCCTCTTCCTCACAGCAATCCACCAGTCAAAGTTAAAGGAACAGCTTGGACCAAGAAACATTCAAAATATTTTATCCAATAATATTGTCAATATAAAATCCTTCATAGAGTGCACTATACAGCTTAATGGATGTTCAGGATGGGTTTTGCACCGTCTAGTATGTGCTTACAGCGCACAGGAAATATCCCTGACAATTGCATCCACCCACTATGGTTTAGTACACTTGTTCAAAGGTTCTGGTGCCGGATATGTGAAGACTTCTCAGAGTGCCTGAGATGTAATATTTCAACTTTCTACTCATTTTCTTTGTTGGGCAACTTAGATGATGTCATCATGGAGACAAATGAAAATGGTATTAACCAGTACAGAGACCTTTGTGTTGGATTACATAAGTCTGGAGACAGCCTTTGCCTCCACATCAGCTCAATCTCTCTGTGCTCCTTTGATTGGCTCGATCACCTAACCCATTGGGGGTGGGAGACCTTTAGCTTCTGTGGTGCGTTGTTGCTCATATGCGGGTGTGTCTGGGTGTGGGGCATCTGGCATGTGCCTGGGTTGGGGTCGCTGGGGGTCCGATGCCGGGGCCTGTGGCCCCCACCAGGGTGGGCCCTTGGTGGCTCTCATGGGTGGGGCTGGGGTCCTGGCTGAGCTTTGGGGGCTTAGGTCCTGGTGAGTATGTCGCTTTGGTTTTTGCCCGGTGCATGCGCTGGCGCCCGGCCTTGGGTCGGGGTCTGCTGTCCATTAGGGCTAACGGGCCTCCTAAATTGGCGGGGAGTTACCATCTGATTGCAGGTGCTCTCTCCTTCAGGGAGTGCATTCTGCTGGTGGGACAGAGGGTTTGTGGGAGGTGGTGGGGCAAAGTCAACCTGGGGTGTCTAATGACTTATGCATTCTGGGAGTTGTTATTGGGACGGGTGTAGTTTTTGTTTTGGGGTGGGTGGTTGGCCTTGGGTGGGGACAGGCATCATTTGGGTCTGGGCAGTTCCGGTTCAGATTCTGGTTCCTTGTTTTGGTTCCGGTTCCTAATGATTCTAAATTCAGATTCTGCCTGGTGGAGGGGTCGGATGGGTCTGCATGGTTTGGGCGTGTAGGCTGGCCAGAGTTGTTCCTGGGTTGGAGTGGTCTCAGCTTCTCAGTGGGATGTTGTGGGTCCTCTTTTCACGGGGGTGCACTTATTTTTTGGAGGCTCGTGGGGGGTGCATTTGTGCAGTTTGGGCTTTGTGCACTTCTTTTGTTTTGAGTGATCTTTGCTGTATACTGTTTTCCGCTGTATGGCATGCTGTGGTGGTCCTGTGCAGTGCAGCTCTAGCCGTTGTGTGCGGATGTTGTGGGGCAGGCATCGCTGTGCTTAGTGGTTGCGTCAGGCTTCTCGGCCTTGTACTGGGGTCGGGTTTGCTTGTCTGCTGGATGGTTCCTGTTGGGTGGTGTGTGCTTGGGCTTGGTGGTTTTCACCGTGTCCCTACGGACGTATGGAAGGTTGTGTGGTGTCGCTGTTGCTGTTGCTCTGGCGATGGCTCGGGGGGGCTGTTGCTTGGCTTGACTTCTGAAGACTGGAATCCAGGTTCACTGTGACATCTATAAAGACTTTGAACATATATGTTACTACTAAAGAATGAAAATGAATCCTTCTTTTCTAAAATCATCAACACAAACATTACTACTGCCCATGCCTTCTTTACTATGGTCGATAGGTTAACAAACACTACTGTGTCTTTAGCATTCCACTCTACTAGGGCCTGCAATGAATTTGTTAACTTCTTTACTGAAAAAATTCAGAAGATTAGAAGAGTAGTCTGTAGATCAACATCAAGTCCAGCACCTATGCTGTGTCCAACAAAACACATTTTGACAAAATGACACGATTTTACCAAATGAACTACAAAAAAAGAAATTGTACATCCACTAAGTTCCTCCTCCTGCTGTCTCAATATCTTACCCACAGCTTTTTTTAAATGTCTTGCCTACCAGCGTCTGATTTATTTCAAATAATAAACATCCCTTTGGTCAGGTGTTTTTCCCCAGGCCTTAAAAACGGCAATTTTCAGTCAGTCAGTCATTTTCTACCGCTTATTCCATAGTGGGTCACGGGGGAGCTGGTGCCTATCTCCAGCAGTCTATGGGCGAGAGACGGGGTACACCCTGGACAGGTCGCCAGTCCATCGCAGGGCAACACACAAACAACCATGCGCACACCTAAGGGCAATTTAGAGTGACCAATTAACCTAACAGGCATGTCTTTGGACTGTGGGAGGAAGCTGGAGTGCCCGGTGAGAACCCACACATGGACGGGGAGAACATGCAAAGTCCATGCAGAAAGACCCAGGATGTTCTTGCTGCAAGGCAACAGAACTAACAACTGCGCCACCATGCAGCCCAGCAATTTTCAAACCACTGTTAAAATATAATAATCTGGACAAGTTGCTATTGCAAAATTACATGCCCATCTCAAATTTCCCATTTATCTGTGAGATTATTGAAAAAGCTGTGTTTTAACAGTTAAAACCTTCTTATCAAAGACCAGCCACTTTTACGTCTTCCAGTCAGGTTTCCATGCTCACAACAGTACTGAGACTGCCATTTAAGGTGTTCAATGACATCTGCATAAATGCAGACTTTGGAAGAACCATAGTGTCATGGAGGATAACCAGGTGACTCTAGTTCAGGCAGCAATTATGGAGGCAGAGTTTTGGTTAAACTGGTTAAACTGGTTTATTGACAAACAAGAATTTACAGTGGGTCATCGAGGAGTCCAGTTTCTGCTGGTCGGTTTAATGAGAGACAGAGGTGAGTGAGTACGGATGAGAGGAGGGAGTGTGCAATCTTGAACTGAGAGATGAATTGTCTCACTGTTGGTGGGGATGTTTCCAGGGAGGGAGATGGGTCTTGCCAAGGAGACTAAGACTGACAGAGGAGGCTGTAGTGCAACGGTTGTGGTTCTCTCTTATTTTGTCCAGGTGGCGGTGTGTGGAGTAGGCGGGTAGACAGGCAGGAACTTACAAGATTGGTTCACTGGAGAAGTGGTAAGTACTTTCCTTGACATGCAGTTCCCAGGAAACAGAAGGAGCCTCTCGGTTGGGTAAGCACCATGAAGTACTTCCAGCTAACTGCAAACTTGGACAGAGACCATCTGCCGGGGAAAATGCAGGTCTGGGTCGTTGGGGTAAAAATCCACTCTGAGAGAGAGAGGTGCACAAAAAGGCAAGAGACACCATCTGGAAAACAAGAGTAACAGAACTAGTCTGCTGGTCTGATTATAACTCAGGTGAGATAACAGTCTGAAACCTTCTGGGCTCCTGCTGCTAAGAGCTCTTCCTTGATTAGCCCTGATGGTCCTCAGCAGTGGAATAGCACCTGACTGTTGCAACCAGCAAGAAGAGGTAAGAGAGAGAAACTACATACACAACACTAACCTGTGCTCAGCTTGAATCTTACTTGAAGGACGTTTTCTGCCAATAGGTAACTTTACATCAGAGTTGACAATCACAGAATTGCAGAATTTCCCGATCCATCCCCCCCCCACCCCCCCCACCCCATTCAATATCTACATGCTCCCCCTAGCTCAGATTTTAACACACAACAAGAAAAGTTACCATATCTATGAAGACGACACACAGCTCTGAATTACAATGACACCAGGTGTCTATAAACCTATTCACACATTGGGTAGATGCTGAGAACAAATCAATGTATGGAAGTGCCATAATTTTCCTCAGTTGAATAAAAACAAAACTGAAGTAATTACTTTTGGACCACAGGAGGAATGATCAAGAGTCGGCACACAGTTATTACAGCTAGGAACTACAGATCAGGCCCAATATCTGAGTGTAGTGATGGACTCAGATATGAACCTTCAGAGGCACATGAAGACAATCACTAAGTCAACCATCTATCACCTGAAGTACATTTTCAGGATTAAAGGACTAATGTCCCAGCAGGATTTTGAAAAACTCATCCATATGTTTATCTTTAATCGAATTGATTACTGCAACAGCATCAATCAGACTGCTGCAGCTGATCCCGAACACTGCTGCCTGCATCCTCACTAAAACTAAGAAAGTAGAGCACATCACCCCAGTTCTAAAGTGCTTACACTGGCTCCCTGTTCCTCAGAAAATGGCTTTTAAAATACTTCTGTTTAGAAATCACTGAATGACTTAGCACCAAACAACATTAAAGATTTGTTGGTGTATCAAACTTCCATACCACTCAGGTCTTTTAGTTCAAGTCTACTCTGTTTCCCCAGAATCAGAACCAAACATGGAGAAGCAGCATTCAGTTCTTATGGTCCACTAATCTGGAACAAATTTCCAGAAAACTTAAATCAAGGCTAACAACCAAATTGTTCAGTTTTCTATTTAAACTGTTAACTAAAGCATATTGGTAGAAGTTTCTACTGGGATAAAGGTTAATTAGGATTTTCCATCTTGGAACAGACAGCTTAAAAGGACCTCACGGACCTCAATGAGAAGCAGTTCACTGAAAAAGACCCCTCCCCGACAGACCGTGGCTGAGCTCTCTGCTCTCCTATAAGAAGTTAGAAGGAAGGTGCAGAGCACAAAGAAGTGTCTAACTCTTGTACCTGGAGTGGAATGGTTTTAAAAGGAATATTCCCCCATTATTGAGACACATGATGCGTCAAAACAGTTTAAAGGAGTTGCCTCGTCCCCAGGGAGAAACGCTTCATTTCATATTAAGAAAATATTGGCCTAAAAGCACAGAGTGCATTATTTGCTAAATAGTTCGAAATGTTTTTCTTTAAACAAAATATAACCAAAGGCCTGAAATCAAAATTATTAAATATTTAAATTATTAAATTCTCTTCCTGGAGGTTGCAAAAGAACGCAGAAAGACTGTAAAACACTGCAGGCCTCACTTGTCTCAATAATGGTAATGATTTAACAATAAGAATGTAACTGTGATAAAATGTCATCCATAGAGAGACTCTCTGGATGACATACTCCAAAGAGTACCAAGGCCATAACCTAAATGATTGGTAAAATATTATGCAGTTATGAGACAAACATGAAAGAACAACACACCAGTATTCAAACATGGTGGTGGAAGTGTGGTGATCTGGGCCTGGTTTGCTGCTTTTGGAATCCGAACAATTGGCTCTAACTGATGTAGCCATAAATTCTGTTTTCTACTAGAATGTCTGGCCATCAGTTTCTGACATTACGTTCAAGTGCACTTGAGGACAATGATCCAAAGTACATCAGCAGGGCCACCTGTGAATGGTTCTAAAAACCAAAATGACACCAAAATGATAAGGTGGCAAATAGTTTTTGTGGGACTGCATGGTCTCTTTGTTTCTTTGGTATCTTTGTGTCCGCCTGGCAGTAGACAAAAGCTTTGTTAATGGGTAATCTTGCTTTCTTCTTCTGAAGTGATGCAGACATTCCAAAGCTCCATGATCATCTGCCCACGGTTTCTACAAAATTTGGCTGAAACTCAGTCCTAGCTTATTTGTTGATATATTTAAGGCCTAAGTATGTGTGTGTTGTTCTTTAACAGCTTCAACAAACCAAGTGCTCTCTTCTTCTCAATGTGTGTTGACATAGTTCCTACCTCTGAATTACCTGTGCATGGTTGTGGAGCCTTCTCCCTCCCATACCTGACACCCAGGACCAGCTTGTTTACATACTTTGTGGCTCTAAGTACATGTGTATGTTTTCACAGTGCTTCCTTTCTTTGACTACAACAAAACAAGCACTCTTCTCTTGAACATGACAGCTCACTCAAAAGCTGGTGGTGCCCTCAGAGGCCAAGGAGGGACGTAGAGATGATTCATAACGATCTGTCATTCTGTCAGCACACACACACATGCACACATACAACTAAACACACACACCCACACACCCACACACGCACACAGAGTCTTAGCCTGAGGGGACAATAATGCTGCTGCTTTTAAGAGTCCAACCTCGATCATCTTACATTCTCTTGCTCTCCCTCTTTTTTGTTTCCCTGCAAGTCATTTGTACTTTCCCCTCTTCCTCCCCTCTCTCCTTCTCCACCATTAACAGCTAAGGTTACTCTTCCTCACTCCACACCTAAGCTCCCACGCCTAGTCCAGGAGATCCTCCTTCCCTATCCCTCAAAGCAAAAATGTTCACATTTTTTCAATGTGCGTCCACACATATTTATTACTGTGAGAAACGTTGAGGATGACAGAAAACATCTGAAAATCAGCCAATAATTTAGACACACATTCACAACTGTAAAATAGTTTTAACCCAACCTACAAATTGTTCCTGAATTTCTCTAACATGAGCACAGGAAGCAGCAGAAAAGAGTACCAATACTCACCACACTGAATTAGGCCTGTTTTCTACATGCTTCTTTCTACTTTTTTGCTTGTTTACTTGCATCCAATAATTTTACCCTGACATTGAAATGTTGTTATGCACCTCAAATGACCTCACATTAGTGTTTTAAAGAAACAGAATCTTGCAAGAATTACATTTATCATGTGTTTAATATTGTGTTGCCTGCGGGTTTTTTTTAAACGTACTTATAGGTAATAGTAAAGTTAGCATTTTTACATAGGGTCATTGCTTTTACAATAATTGACTTTTGTTTTTCTCTGTTTTTTTGTGTCTCTGCTCAGTTCTCTCAATTCCCCAGTCGGCTGTGGCCGCTCACACTGAGCCTGGTTGTTCTGCTGGAGGTTTCTTCCTGTTAAAGGGAGTTTTCCTCTCCACTGTCGCTACATGCATGCTCAGTATGAGGGATTGCTGCAAAGTCAATGCAAGCAACTGTCCACTGTCGCTAAATGCTCATCCAGGAGGAGTGAATGCTGCAAGTCATTGACTCGATGCAATCTGCTGGGTTTCCTTAGATAGAAAAACTTCTAACCAATTTGAATAATAAAGTGAATCAGACTGCACTGTTTGATAGTTAGGATTATTGGATTGAATGTCTTTGACCTGGAATCTGTATGATTGGTTTGAACTGACTTTGTAAAGTGTCTTGAGACAACTTGTTGGGAATTGGCACTATATAAATAAAACTGAATTGAATTTTAAATGTTTACTTTTGTTTTTTAAACTTGACAATATCCTTAAAAGTTGCCCTACAACGGCTTTTTGAAGAAACCTTCATGATATGATCTATACCTATATATAATATAAATAATTTCCCTTAAGGGAATAACACATTTTTTTTTTATTGAATAACTAGATTAGTCCTGCATCACATGTGTTTTGTTACTTATAAACACAGTCTTATTCCTTATATTGCTCAAATGAACAATTTATTTACTTTTTAAAGAATAATTCGATTAGCAGTACAGAATGCGACCCATATACGGAGGGTTCAGTCTTCGACGCAGCTCTCCTGGGTTCGAGTTCCGCCCCTGAAGTCCTGTGCTGCATGTCTTCCTCATCTCTCCACCCCATTATATGCCTAGTTTCGAAAAATAACAAAAAAATAAAGACCACAAGTGCCGCAAAAAATAAATTAATTAAAAAGTAAAACCAATTTCCCAAGCTATGGTATACTGTTGTATAATAAACTACACATTCTGTCCATTGTTGGCAAAAATTTTGCAACATATTTTCAAAACTTTGAAAATAGTAAGATGTTAAATTAAAAACATGCCACATTATAAAGACTGCTTGCACCTTCTTATAACATTGTGCTGTTGTTCTCACAGTTAATGAGATCTGTAAAATGTTACATCATATTTATGGAATTTATGCAAATATACTATCACTATACTCTGGAATATAATGTGGGGGGAAAGCACTACACCTTAAACTGGTACAGTCATACAACAATCTTGCCATCTTTAAATGAAATTAAATAAAAATATCAATTCAGCAATTTTTTACGTAATGCTGTTGTGTTAGTAATATTGGAGTGGAACACCCTGGACAGGTCACCAGTCCATCACAGGGCAACACACAAACAAGCAAGCACACACTCATTCACATACCTAAGGGCAATTTAGAGAGACCAATTAACCTAACAGGCATGTCTTTGGACTGTGGAAGGAAGTCGAAGTACCCAAAGAGAAGCCACGCATGCAACCACATACCCCAATAACCAATTTTTCCAATAGATCATATGAATAAACCCTCACTTACTAAATTAATAGAGGATGTTAGTTACATCCACCTCTGCTTTGCCCTGTCTACAAACCAACAGGCTGCAAGAGTCAGGGTCAGTCAGTCTTAAATGACCCCTAAAATTTGGTACATAAGGCCTGTCTAAACTGTCAGGTCCAAAAATCACCTCATCACTATCTTCTACTATAAGCTGGGGTCAAGCTACAGATTTGCAGTCTTTTCTTCCTGATTCTACACTGCTATACAGCTCGAGGTATGGAAGACAATGTGCATCCCACTGTATTATTCCATAGGGTTAGTCTAGACTGCCTTAATGAGTTAAGCACTGTGGTGACCCAATGCAAATGCTCTGCCCAGTTGTTATCACCATTAACTCTTACATTATCCTGGCAGGTATAATGTAGCCTATGCTGCATTAATTACAAGATGGTAGGATATGCAAGATGGCGCCGCTGATGGCAGCCTCGGAGCTTTGCTCTCTCATCTTTTGTGTATTTTTGTGGTGCTTTCTGCCACCATTCGGTGGTTTCTCTCACCAGAGAGGAACTTCTGAACATCAGATAGTCCTCTCTTGGCATTTTTTCACCATCATTCATCAACGCCAGCTTTACTGTGGCTCAGTAGGAAGAGTAGTCGTCTTGCAATCAGAAGGTTGTGGGTTTGATTCCAGCTTCCTCCTGCCCTATGTCGATGTGCCCCTGGGCAAGGCACTTAACCTCAAGTTGCCTACCGATCTGCGTATTGGTGTATGTATGTGTGAGTGTTAGTGAGTGCGATTGGGTAAATGTGGCTCTAGTGTAAAGCGCTTTGAGCGGTCTGTATGACTGGAAAAGCGCTATATAAGTTCAGTCCATTTACCATTTACTAAGATCCTGGCCAGTGGAATGGCAGCTCTCTATGGAATTTACCGCCAGGGATGGTGGAGGAGAGGAAAGAGAGCCGGCATGTTCGTGAAGCTCCAACAATGCGGACTTATCGGGAAAAAAGCGGGTTGACGGAAAATGCTTATACATTAACAAAGGTTGGTGCAGAGACATCAAAGTGTTGAAGAAGATGTGTAGTCCTACCCTGGAGTCATTTCTCATAAACTGTAAACCGTTTTCTTCACCGAGTGTTCTCCTTGTTTGTATTGGTTGGCGGTTACATACTTCCTCAAGACTCCAATTTATATGCTGAAAAACAACTGGCTGAGCTGATAACAGACATGAAGAAAAAACATCCAGACTCTCTCGTCATTATTCATGGGGATTTTAACAGTGCATACCTCTCCAATGAACTTTACAAATTCAGACAACACATTAAGTGTCCCTCCAGGGATGAAAACACTCTGGACCAGTGCTACACAATGTTAAAGGATGCATATCATGTTGTCACCAGCTGCTTTATCACCATGCTTCTTTGGGACTTTTTGACCACTCTTTGGTCTATCTCATCCCAACATACAGGCAGAAATTAAAAGCTTCCAAACCTGTGGTTCGGACTCTTAAAAAGTGGACTGATGACTCAAAGCAGATGTTACAGGCCTGCTTTGACTGCACTGATTTAACTGTTTTTGAAACTTCAGCCACTGATTTAAACCAACGCACTGAAGCGGTGACATCATACATTAGTTTCTGTGAGGACATTTGTGTGCAGACCAAGACCTTCTGCACATACAGTAACAATAAACCTTGGTTCACTTCTCATTTGAGGGAGCTGCGCAGGGATAAGGAAGCGCAGTGAGGACTCTGCCCTGTATAAGCAGAAACAAACTGACCAAGGAGATCAAAGCATTGAAGGGAAGCTACAGTGAGAAGCTAAAGATAGAGACACTTGTGGTTTGGAATGGTTTGAAAAACCTAACTGCCTACAGGAGACATTCCCCGAACTCTGAGCAGAATTCTCATCTGGCGAATCAACTGAATGGCTTTTTTCTGCAGGTATGAAAAGCAGCAGTTAACACCTCAACCCAACTCCTCCACATCGCATTCAGATGCAAATTCTTGCCATATACCAACCACCCACCTTCAGACCCCCTGCCTGCCCTAAGGATCTCAGAGGAAGATGTAAATAGGGTCTTTCAGCAGCTGAAAACAAGGAAAGCCTCAAGACCTGATAATGTCTCCCCATCATGCCTGAGAGCCTGTGCCGACCAACTGGCCCAAGTTCACGTGCTTGCCTTGTTGATGTTGGCGTTGTGCTGGTTTGAAGCTGCTAGAACCTGTTGTTGTTGCTGAGGCAGCCTAATTCCTTAAGTATTTGGCACTGAATATAATAACATCCAAACTCTTATAGAATTTCCTGGAAGACACAGCTCCACAAAAAACTTTACTCATTATTAAACGTTTACTCTATTTACAAGGACACACATATAATACGTATTGGTTCATGGGGAACCAAACCCTCCTCTTTAGACAGCCCCCAGAAGAAGTTTTCCACCTCTCAACTTACTAATGCTGATCAGTTTCCTCTGGCACTGTATTGTCTCAATATCTCCTCTTACAGCTTTGCAGGAACTACAAACCATTACAGTGACATTGTCACGTTTTCATAAAATGAAATGCTTTAAATGACCTCCGATGTCCCTGTCCAGCTCTCCTGTCTCCTGGAATCTCCTCCATGCTCTTGGGACTGTGCTGAGAGACACAGCAAACCTATGGGCAAAGGCACATATTGATGTACCATCCTGGTGGAGTTGGACTGTCTGCGCAACCTCTGAAGGGTCCAGGTATTACCTTAATTTCATTAACACCAAAACAGCTGACACTGATTAACAACCCCCTCTGCAACTGAACTGACCAGATCAGTGTTCCAGAAGAACCGACTTGATATTGTGGTCTCGGGCCACAATTCGGTGGTCTCATTCAGTAGAGAGGAACTTCTCAACATCAGAGAATCTTTCATCCATCCGAGGTTCACTGAGCTTCTGGCAAGCGGAGCGGCGGCACTCTACGGGATACTGCGCCGGAGGCGTCGGAGGGGAAAGCGTGCTGGCGCCCTGGTAAACCTCCGCAAAAGAGGACTTCGCACACCACTGCCTTCAATCCACCTGGCAAATGTCCGCTCTCTAAGCAACAAGATGGACGAGCTACTTCTTCTCACCGGTAAAAACTCGGACCTCCGCAGATCAGCGGTTCTCTGCTTCACCGAGACATGGCTGAGTGACAACATCCCGGACCACGCACTGCTCAGAGCGGATCGCAGCGCGGAGCTATCAGGGAAGAAGCGAGGAGGCGGAATCTGCTTTTATATAAAACGAAGGTTGGTGCAGAGACATAAAAGTGCTGGGGAAACATGCAGTCCGGATCTGGAGTCATTTTCCATAATCTGTAAACCGTTTTAACTCACCGAGAGAGTTTTCACTCGTTCATAATAATCGGCTCATATTTTCCTCCGCATGCTGCACTTCTGCCGCGGAAAAAACATCTTGCTGAGCTGATTACAGACGTGGAGAAAAAAACACCTGACTCTTTCATTATAATACTGGGAGATTTTAACAGCGCTGATCTCTCTAATGAGCTCCCAAAAATACAGACAGCATATTAAGTGTCCCACCAGAGACAAAAACACACTGGACCACTGTTACACAGCTTTTTAAGGACTCATATCATGCTGTTACCAGGGCTGCTCTGGGACTTTCGGATCATTGCCTTATCCACCTCATCCCAACTTACAGACAGAAACTAAGAGCTTCCAAACCCACGGTTCACACTGTTAAAAAGTGGACTGAGGAATCGAAGCAGACGCTACAGGCCTGCTTTGAATGCACAGACTGGACTGTTTTTGAAACCTCAGCCACTGATTTAAACGAACTAACTGATGTGGTGACATCATACATCAGTTTCTGTGAGAACATGTGTGTGCAGACCAAGACCTTCTGCACCTTTGGGAACAACAAGCCATGGTTCACTCCACATCTCAGGAATCTGCGCAGGGACAAGGAAGAAGCTCACAGCATTGGAGATTGGGCGCGGTACAGACAGGCCAGGAACAGACTTACAAAGGAGATCAAAGCAGCCAAGAGAAGCTATAGGGAGAAGCTGAAAAACAGCCTTTCTACTGGTGACACTTCGGCTGTATGGACTGGTCTGAGAAACCTGACTGCCTACAGAAGCCCCACCACCCTTCCTGAACAAAGTCCTCGCCTGGCCAACCGTCTGAATGGCTTCTACTGCAGACATGACAAGAAGCCATTCACACCTCAAACCAACTCCTCCACATCCCATTCAGGAACAGGTTCGACCAGCAAAGCAACCAACCCCCTACCTTCAGATCCTCTGCCTGCACTAAAGATCTCTGAGGAAGATGTAAACAGGCTCTTTCAGCGCATGAAAACAAAGAAAGCTGGAGGACCTGATAATGTCTTCCCATCATGCCTGAAAGCCTGTGCAAATCAACTTGCTCCAATCTTCACCCGGATCTTCAACAAGTCACTGGAGAAGTGTGAGGTCCCCTCCTGCTTCAAACGATCCACCATCATCCCAGTGCCCAAGAAACCCACCATCCTAGGATTAAATGACTACAGGCCTGTAGCCCTGACGTCTGTGGTCATGAAATCCTTTGAGCGGCTGGTGTTGAAGCACCTGAAAGACATCACAGGCCCTCTACTGGACGCCCTGCAGTTTGCGTACCGAGCAAACAGGTCGGCAGATGATGCTGTTAACTTGGGTCTACACTTCATCCTGCAACACCTCGACCACCCAGGGACCTACGCCAGGATCCTGTTTGTAGACTTCAGCTCGGCCTTCAACACCATCATACCAGACATCCTCCACCAGAAGCTCACCCAGCTCAACGTCCCAGCCTCCACCTGTCAGTGGATCAACAGCTTCCTGACGGACCGACAGCAGCAGGTGAGACTGGGGAGCATCTTCTCCCGAACCAGATCAATAAGTACTGGTGCCCCCCAGGGGTGTGTTCTATCCCCACTCCTCTTCTCCCTCTACACAAATGACTGCACCTCAGCAGACTCGTCCGTGAAACTCCTGAAGTTTGCAGATGACACCACTGTCATTGGACTGATCCAAGACGGTGATGAGTCTGCATACAGACAGGAGGTGGATCGGCTGGTACACTGGTGTAGTCAGAACTGCCTGGAGCTAAACCCACTCAAGACTGTGGAGATAGTGGTGGACTTTCGGAAAGCACCACCTCCATACACCCCCCTCACCATCCTCAACAACACCGTGTCGGCTGTGGATCACTTCAGGTTCTTAGGAACCACCATCTCTGAGGACCTGAGATGGTCTTCACACATAGACACTGTTCGGAAGAAGGCCCAGCAGAGACTGTACTTCCTGAGGCAACTCAAGAAGTACAACCTTCCACAGGAGCTGCTGGTCATCTTCTACACTGCCATCATTCAGTCTGTCCTGTCTTCATCCATCTCCGTGTGGTTCGGTTCATCCACAAAACGGACAGGTCCAGACTGCAACGAATAATCAGGACTGCAGAGAGAATCATCAGGGCTGACCTTCCCTCCATCCAGGACTTATACAGGTCTAGGGTCAGGAAAAGAGCTGCTAAAATCTCTGCAGACCCCACACACCCTGCACATAAACTGTTTAGAGTTCTGCCTTCAGGCCGCGACTACAGAGCGCTGTTCACAAAAACCAGCCGCCACAGAGACAGTTTCTTCCCCCAGGCTGTTTCTTTGTTGAACATTCAATAAAATACAAAACAACAGCATACAGATGTTGCAAATGCACCTTTTTATTTATATATGTGTATATTGTACATTGTAAATATGTATATTCTGTAGTGCAAAAACGAAAACCAAAGAGCAAAGTGTACCGGAGTCAAATTCCTTGTTTGTATGTACAAACTTGGCAATAAAGCTGATTCTGATTCTGATTCTGATTATGCTTGAATTGAAAAGTCTTTCTTTCAAAATTTTGAGCAAAAAGTTGAGGTGGTTTTGACGTGGTTTTATTGGTATATTATTTTTTGATAGCAAGACACATAAAAGGTAAGGGACACACACTGTCGCATCAGTTTAGCATGTATGGGTCTGGATGAATGTAACTTTTGTTGTCTCTGCCTATTTTGTAACTGTGAAGCTTAAAATAATTTTCTTGGGTTCAGATTGACCAGCTGCTGCTGACTGGTTTCACTAAACACGTTCTATAATCACTGACTGGTAAGAATCTTACTTTGGTAAAAAAAAATAAGTTATTTTTAGATTCCCAAGAACAATTTTTTAATATTAGTTGTACTTATTTAAAAGAAAAAAAAATTGAAAAAGGGGATAAATAATTATTAGTTCAAAGAACAGACACACCACTGTATTGGTGTGTTTCATGCGTTTCAGGCTTTGTATTAGGTTTATGTGATAAAGCATCATGCTGTTTATGCATGTGTTCTGGTAAGGGAATGTCATCTGTCAGCAGCCTGGAAGCACAGAACTGTGTCAAGGGTTATCAAGCTGCACCCCAAAACTGCAGAAGTGATCTAGTCACATAAACACTGATATTTCAAAGTAAAAGAAAACACTTAGAAGAGGCCATGGGGCTAGATTTTTCCCAGAAAATAATGATATAGTTGATCTTTAAAATATTCTTACATTATTTAAAATAGTACATCAAGCATTTGCATTATAGTTACTGCTAAACAGCCTCTGTATTTTGCCCCACCTTTTGTGATTTTAAGAATTTTAGTTTTGATACAGCTCTAATCCTGAGTGAACTGCTGCCTGTTACAAGCATGCATTAAACAGGAATTACTGCTTTACAAACTCAGGATTGCCTCATTTAAAAACTTAGAAACTGTTTATCAGAAAGTAACCCTACCTAAAATCACTTATTGAGTGTGGCTGGGTAAATGTGGCTTTTTTAGTGGACGGAATGACTAGAACACTACTATATGTTTCAACAACGTATTAGTTTGCACAATTATGCCACAGAGTTATAGCTGCCTTTTCATTCATCACAGATTTGCTTGTCTGTTGTTTGTACACAATTTTTACATCACTTTATTTGTAGGAAAATTACTTGAAGATCTGTTATTATGGTCTTTTACATCACAAAAACCTGACATTTTTACAGGGGTTGGTATACTAGATATACATAATTTATTCTGGTTTTATGTTTGGTTTTTGTATGTGATGTGATTCTTAATCAAAAACAACCTGTATTTATTAACATTTACAGGTACTGTGAAAAGGTACTGTGAAAAGAAACAATAATGTCAGCACAGTTTGAGTAGCATGTTTTATATATATATATATATTTGCAGTGAGAACAACAAAACTGAGATGTTCTTCAGGCTTGTAAACATAAGGAACTTGCATTCAAAGGCAGGACAAAATTACATCTGTTTATTTAACTTTTTTTTTTAAGAAATTTGGATCTCCTGCTTTCTGCAGAGTCATACCTCAGAAGAATTCACTTCCTCTGTCCTTGATTAGGTTTTGTTCCTATCTTTTTCTCTTCCCCTCACAAGAGAACAAAGCAGACAAAACTCACACACACTCACTGAGAAGGCTGAAGCAGCAGGAAAGAAGATATTTACAGAGGGGAAAAAAGAAATAGGGGGGGCTTTTTACTCTGGAGGTTAAAGGTCAGGGGCCCTTAAACCAACACTTGGCCCTCCAAAGCTCAAAGCAATTACCTCTCATGGGGAGAATAGGTTCAGTTCACCAACAGCTCCAATTAATGGTGCTGGACATGGCTGAAAGAGAGAGGCCACAGACACAATCACAGACACTTATTGAGGGGCCCTGGACCCTTCACTCACTTTCTCACCTAAATGGAGAGAGAAAGAGACAGAAAGACAGAATACGAAGGAAGAAGAATTAAAAGTGCAAATTAACTCTTTTTTTTACGTTTTTCCCCATGTTGGGGCAAGTCTTCTTTTCAGTCAGTTAATGAGGCTGTCTTTACTTGGCAGATCAACCACATAATACACACATTCATGCCACATGACACACTTGTCTCACCTTCACTGCACTGGCCACCAGTAATTGGCTGTTGCACATGCAAACGGATGTTGATGGCTGCTTCTTTTAACACAGGATTCTGCTGCAGCTCAGGATGCTATCACTTTAAGTCAGAAAGAAAACATATTTACAGAATTATCAGTGGTATTTCAACTGTGTTGGTTTTTGATAGTGCTATATGCTCTCATTGATATTTATTTAAAAAGATCAATTAATTTGTTGCTAAACCTTCAGGGAGGTGTTCTATAAATCAGACTAATTCTGTTGCTTTATGACTATAATCAACTAGTCTGGTTTGTGAATGAGCAACTTGGACATTAGTAATAGCTGTACTTCTCTCAGTAAGTAAAACACCTGTCTCTGGCTTGGGTCTCAGTTTACATTCACCAGCTTTCAGCTCCACTTGTCAAAAACCTTGTTGAATTTAAACCTGTTAACCACATTCCTCAGTGCCACAATGTGTCAACCATGAGGCTCAGTGTATGAAGCTCAAAGCATTTTCTCTTTATAAATTACACGGTACAGTTCAGTGTCCTACCTCTGGTCTTTCATCATTTCACAGTGTATACAAGCATATGAGCTTATTATGGCCTAGTGCCTCAGAATGACACGTCATAACTATCACGAATAACTTAGAGTGACATCAGTATCCAAATAAAGATTTTCTCTCACTTATAACATTTTCATGACATTCAAATGTAGGGCCTTGGGGGTGGGTGCGCTCAATGGCATCAAGAGGGAGTGTATTTTATAAACCTCATCTCTGGTGCCTGCGCCCACTTCTAAGGGTTAAGTTGCATGTTCTTCCCCACCTGTTTGTCTTTTTAAATGCACACTACAACAACACATATTAACACCACATTTTGAGCGGGCGGAGGTAGGCTTGGGGTCTTTTCACACCCCCGGTCGCTGTTTGCCGAGGCCTTCTGGTCGGGGTCTGGGCTGGGGGATGGGGTTCGGGTCTTGGGGGTTGATTGGTGCTGGGACTGGCGTTTCGGCTTTCCCTGGATCACTGGATTTCTTTGGATCTCGGTCCCTGGCTTCAGTGCCCGGTCAGTCGGCGGGGGGGGGGGGCGCCGGGCTCCGGCGGGGAGGTCTTGGCCAGGCTGTGTGTGGCTCATTGCCACAGTTTCTTCCTGTTAAAGGGGAGAAGTCAACGACACAATGCAAGGGACAATTGACTATCAAGGAGCAGTGAATGCCACAGGTCAGTGATTCCACGCAATCTGCTGGGTTTCCTTGGATAGAAAACCTTTTAACGGCTTCTAATTAAAAACTGAATTTGACTGCATTATTTGATAACAAGGACATTGTATACTTGTTTTGATTGTTGTCTGTACGATTATATTGACTTTTTTGTAAAGTGTCTTGAGATTACGTGTTGTGAATTGGAATATATAAATATATAAATAAACTGAATTGAATTGAGGTGGTCACACACACATGATCTATCGGTCAAGGTCAATTGATCAACAGCACCTGGTTGCTACTTTCTTTAAAAAGGAAAAATGTGGCCTTTTTTTTTTTACACATTTTTTCACACACAGATAAAAAATTACAGATGTTATTTCGTTATGAATAGGTGGTTTGTATACTCTAGTTAGATTAAAATTGTTTTAAAACCCAAAGAAGATTATTATGACATGTAAAATCCAATAACTACTAAATTGTATTACTGCCGCATAACACTTAGATAATGGATAATAAGGAAAGTATGTTTTACATAATAGGACCAAATTGAAAGTTTTTGACTGGCCTAGTCCAAGCCTGGGCTTAAATGAGATGCTGCGGCAAATCTTTAATAAGCCATCCATGCTCAAAAACCCTCCAGTGTGGCTAAAGCAAAAAAATTCTGCAAAAAGAGTGGACCAAATTCTTCCCTAACAATCTAAAAGTATTACTGATGGTTATCACAAACTCTTAAAAAGTTGATGGCCCCTAGGGTGGCACAACTAGTGATTAGCTTTAGAAGATATTTTTCCACATAGGGACAGGTGGGTTTGCATGGCTTTTTTCCTTGAATAAATTAAATCAGCATTTACAAACTGCTTTTAGTACTAACTTGTACTTTGATATTTATTTTTTTTTGATGATCTAAGACATATAAGCTTGGCAAAGAAGGAAACTCAGAATAATTCTTTAAGGTAGCAAATACATTTTGACAGCACTGAAATGTGGATTTTACTAACTAATCAGTTTCATTTGCTGTTTATTTCATTTATTTATAATTAGAATGTTAACAAGTATTAGCTTGTGGCACTATACAAGAGAAACAAATACAGTCCATTGTAATGCAAATGTGAGTCAATAGACTACATTCCTATTCAGTTTTAAATCTAATCAAATAAAGTCTAAATCCATCAAATTCATTAATCTTCCGTATTACAAATATTACCCAGTTAAACATAGTCAAATTCAGATAGTGGGCAAGAATAAAATGCCACACTGTAAAAAGTGTCTCACTAAAACATTCTGTAGTTCTCTAACACTACAAAGTTATTACTAAATAAAGTACACAATCTTTCAGTTGTAGGGTTTTATATATATCAGGATGCACAGTTCTCTTAAAGTTTGTCTACAGAATTTTAGTCAGTTTGAAATCCGAACTTTGAGTCATGGCAATAAGTTGATTCTTTTTTTTTCTTTTGTAGATTTGTTGTGTTCAGATTCTTGTCTTGTTCCATTACCTAATTTTGGCCAAGCTTTAGCTCTTGGACAAATAGCTGTACATTTAACTCCTTATACTTTGTTCATGGTTGACTCAATAACTGCAAGGAGTCCAGGCTGCAAGACCATACCAGATCATTCCCTGCCATGTTTGTCAGTTGCTATGAGGTATTTGTAGACCTGATGCTCAGTGTTTGGCTTTCTTCAAACACAATGCTGTATATTGTGGCCAAACATCTCTTCTTTGGTTTCATCTGATAAAAGTTCATTGTTCCAAAGTCTTCTAAACAAGCTATAGTTGTCGATCCCCGCAGCTCCTTTGGTTTCAACTTTTAAAAAAAATGAGCCCGAAAACCAGATCGAGCCCTACATATATATTTCTATATAATAACATTCTTAACTCAGGAAGAATTTAGCAAAATCTTAGGGAAAATTTTAAAAATAAATCCTCTAAAAAATATTGTGTAGTTAGCTGTATAGGCTTAGGGGTGCTGGGGGACATAATACCACTTTCACACTTGCACATTTTCACACTACTCTCCAACTTTGGGGATTATTTCTGCTATTTTTGTTTTTAAATTGTTTCTCTTTTCTCTTCCTCGAAGCTACCCTGGCCTGACTCTGTGTCACCTGTACACCTTTTGGGGGGGGAGCACGTCCAAGTTTTTGCTGGCAAAAAACTTAATGCTCACCTTCAAGATATCCACTTGGGCCCCCTCTTTCAGTGTTTAAAAACCTTTCTCTCTCCTAGATAACAAAAGACTGAGCTTTTAAATGTAAAATAATTAATGTGCTCTCTTTAGACTTTTACTTGAAAACTGGGTCGAGTTTATCTGTTTTTCTTTCTGTGAAACGCTAAAGGGGCTACATCCATTAATTTACTTTTTCCCTTCCATAGAAAATACTCCTGGATCATTTTTTTTTGTTTTTCCTTTTTGTCTCTACTCGTTCTCTCAAACCCCCAATCGGGCGTGGCAGTGGGCTCACACTGAGCCTGTTCTGCTGGGGTTTCTTCCTTTAAAAAGGGGGTTTTTTTCCCTCCACTGCGTCATGATGCTCTATGGGGATTGTGGAAAGTCAACGCCCGGGCTGTCCCCTGTCCTCTGGTCATCCAGGAGGAGTGAATGCTACAAGTGTCTGACTCGATGAATCTGCTGGGTTTCCTTAGATAGAAAAACTTTTTTATCGAATTTGAATAAATACTGAATCTGACTGAACTGTTCAATGGTTAGGATTAATTGGAATGTATGTACCTGACTTTTGTGAAGTGCCTTGAGACGACATGTGTTGTGAATTGGCGCTACATAAATAAAACTGAATTGAATTGAATACAATAAACTCCAGGAACATTAGACTTTGGATGCACTTACTCTGTATCATTGAAGGCTTTGTGTCTCCAACCAAGCATCAAATTAAATCTGAATAAACTGAATTGAATTGAATTAATGTTTTTTCTCTATTTAAACTCTGCCCTCAATCTCAAGCACTGTACAAACCCACCCATTTTAGGGATCCAGAGCAAAAACCCGCTGATTTTTATAGAGAAGGTAAGTCAATCACTTGCATTTGATCAGACAGGCTAAATCAAGGACCAACAGATGGACAATCTGTTTTATTAAGATACATTTAAAATGTGATTGTGTGTGATTGCTTTATCATATTATTTTGATGGTTTTAATTGATATTTGTAACAATGTTTTCCCTTGAGTCTTCATTACTGTGTTGGCTACTGTTGCAGAGTGATTGTTTCTCTGACTGTGTTTCTTATGTTTTTCACCTTGCTGCAAGGCAAATCTCCCTACAGGGACAATAAAGTGACACTGATACTGAGCAGTACGGACTGCTAATTTCCCTGTTAAATCCTATGGAAATACCCATAGTGTACATGGTCTTTCACATTCTAATTCTTCTAGTGGTTTTTATTCTCATTGAACAAATAAAAACATGATGTAATGTATTGATGATTTTTCTACACTTCAGGTTAGATTTAAATAATTCTAGAACCTGGTTAAGACCACATTGTCTCGAGACATAAAACTTTACAATAAAGGAAGATATGCCATATTGTTACCATGATTGTTTATCTGCATTTCTGGTAAGAAATCTGAATCAGAAACAAAAATAAAAATTCTAGTAAAAACCAAGTAATTCCTATTTTTTATTTTATTGCAAAGTAAGAATTTCTTTCCTTCTAAACCTCACTTCATCTATTAATTCACATCCTTTCTTATTTTCAATCCCACAACACATTCCAAAATAAGGATAGAAAAAAATGTTTCACTTTTGCATCAATCACTCTGAAACAGCTTATCTAAAATATGGTGCCATGTAAATTTGCTTCCTTAAGGTATAGCATGAAAAGGCCTGATTGTCAACAAATGTCCTTTAAACAAAAACTGAACATGACTCACATATTCTTTGCATTTACAATGCATAACATTCTAAAATCTGTTAAGGGTTTGAAGGAAATTTTAGTCAACAAATATAAAGAGAAAAGGTCTAACACTGTTTTTTTTTACAAGCAGTGAGGTGTTTGTGCTCCATATCCCTGCTTAGGTTTCTGCTTACCTATGCCCTCTGCATATTCTTCTTCTCAGATACTTGTTTTCGTTTTGGGGGGGGTAGAACCTCATGCCTTTCACATAAATGGACTTTTTTTGAAAGTAGAAAAATACAATCTACTGTATGATATATAATGCAAGTTAGAGTTTTAGAGTTTTCCTTCATTTCAGTTTCTGTAGCTTGTAGATTGATGAGGGTAAATGCTGTCAAGGATGTCCCAAGGATGCTGTTAGACCCAGTATCACCACACATCTGTGCTGAGTGACATAATTTGTTCACAGCATTTGTATAAACTTTTTCGGGAGGAGGGCCAGATTCCCCTCTTTCCCAACCCCTTTTCAGAACCCACAGAAACAACCCTGTTTAATTTTAAGATATAAAAAGATGTGATTTATCATTTTCCCAAAAGGGTCCCCGTTTTAAAATTCCAGAACTTTTCCCCGGTTTTTGGTTTTGGGTTTATGGGGGGAGGGGAACTCTGGGGATTCGCCTCTTTGGGTAATCATGCCACAGTACTGTTAATACTGAGGTCAGGAAGAGGGAAATGTGATTAACAATTATCCCAAAACCACAATGACATTTTATGATTTAATTAGATTTAATTTGATGTTTCTGAGACCAAAACCCTTAAAATGATACAGAGTAAGTGCTCCAAATCTAATGTTCCTGATTTTTTATTGTTTAAATTCAATTCAAATTCAGTTTTATTTATATAGTGCCTTCACAACACATGTTGTCTAAGGGCACTTCCAAAATTCAGGGACATACTTCATTAGTCCTAACCCTTAAAAGTGCGTCAGATTCATTTTTATTCAAATTCGATAAAAAGTTTTTCTGTCTAAAGAAAAACCCAGAGTTTCAATCCCTCAGTGACTGCGCATTCCTCCTCCCGAGAAATGTAGAACAGTGGACAGTCACGGCTTCACTTTGCACAAACCCTCATACTGAGCTGCATGACGACAGTGGGGAGGAAAAACTCCCTTTTAACAGGAAGAAACCTCCATCAAACCGCTTAATGGCGGCCCTCTGCCACACCGCTGGGGGTTAAGAGAACAGAACGAGCACAAGAAACAAAGAACACGATCCAGGGTACTTTTCTATGGGGAAAAAAGGAAATTTTTGATTTTGCTCCTTTTTTCGTTTCACCTAAAAAAGAAAATATAAACTCTGAGCCGTTTTAAGGTTTTGAGTCTGAAAGAGAGCCATATAAATTTGTTCAGTAAAAGCCGTCGGGAGGGAGGACGGGTTAAACACTGAAAGACAGGGCCAAGTGTATCATCAGTAGAAGGTGAGCATTAAGTTGTTGCCAGCAGAAGCTTGGACGATGCCCCCCCTCATGAAGGTGTCACAGGTAGACACAGAGTCAGGCCAGGTGAAATAACAGCTGAAATAACAGCAAATACTATGAGAATGTAGCGAAGAGAGTGAAAGTGGTCATTATGTCCTCCAGCAGCCTAAGCCTATAGCAGCATAACTACAGATATACAGGGGTTGGACAATGAATCTGAAACACCTGTCATTTTAGTGTGGGAGGTTTCATGGCTAAATTGGACCAGCCTGGTAGCCAGTCTTCACTGATTGCACATTGCACCAGTAAGAGCAGAGTGTGAAGGTTCAATTAGCGGGTAAGAGCACAGTTTTGCTCAAAAAAATATTGAAATGCACACAACATTATGGGTGACATACCAGAGTTCAAAGAGGACAAAATTTTTTTGGTGCACGTCTTGCTGGCGCATCTGTGACCAAGAAGCAAGTCTTTGGATGTATCAAGAGCCCACGGAAATCCAGGGTAATGTCAGCATACCACCAAGAAGACGAACCACATCCAACAGGATTAACTGTGGACGCAAAGGAAGCCTGTCTGAAGGGATGTTCGGGTGCTAACCATAAATGTATCCAAAAACATAAACCACGCCTGCCCAAATCCGGCAGAATTAAATGTGCACCTCAACTCTCCTGTTTCCACCAGAACTGTCCCGTCGGGAGATCCACAGGGTCAATATACATGGCCGGCTGCTATAGCCAAAGCTTTGGTCACTCATGCCAATGCCAAAAGTTGGGTTTTAATGGTGCAAGGAGCGCAAATCTTGGGCTGTGAACAATGTGAAAAATGTATTTGTTCTCTGATGAGTCCACCTTTACTGTTTTTTCCCCACATCCGGGAGAGTTACAGTGTGGAGAAGCCCAAAGAAGTGTACCACCCAGACTGTTGCATGCCCAGAGTGAAGCATGGGGTTGGGTCAGTGATGGTTTTGGCTCCATATCATGCATTCCCCTTGGCCCAAATACTTGTGCTTAGAAAGGGCGTGTCACTGCCAAGGACTACCGAACCATTCTTGAGGGCCATGTGCATCCAAATGGTTTTTAAAAAATTGTATCCTGAAGGCGGTGCTGGTATCAGGATGACAATGCACCAATACACACAGCAAAAACTGGTGAAAGATTGGTTTGATGAACATGAAAGTGAATTGAAAAATCTCCCATGGCCTCACAGTCACCAGATCTAAATATTATTGAGCCACTTTGGGGGGTTTTGGAGGAGCGAGTCAGGAAACGTTTTTTCCCCCACCCGTATCACGTAGTGACCTGGCCACTATCCTGCAAGAAGAATGGCTTAAAATCCCTCTGACCACTGTGCAGGACTTGTATATGTCATTCCCAAGACGAATTGATGCTGTATTGGCCGCAAAAGGAGGCACTACACCATACTAATGAATTATTGTGGTCTAAAACCAGGTGTTTCAGTTTCATTGTCCACTCTAACTATAAGCTTTATCAAAAAGGAAAGTTTTAAGCCTAGCCTTAACAGTAGACAGGGTGTTTGCCTCACGGACTAGAACTTGGAGCTGGTTCCACAGGAGAGGAGCCTTATAACTAAAGGATCTGCTTCCCATTCTACTTCCAGAGACTCTAGGAACCATCAGTAAACCTGCAGTCTGAGAAAGAAGTGCTCTGTTAGGAATATATGGAACAATCAGATCTCTGATGTATGATGGAGCTAGATCATTAAGGGCTTTATATGTGAGGAGGAGAATTTTAAATTCTATTCTAGATTTAACAGGGAGCCAATGAAGGGAAGCTAAAATAGGAGAAATATGATTTGATTTTCATCAGAACTCTTGCTGCAGCATTTTGAATCAGCTGAAGGCTTTTAACTGCATTTTTGTGGACATCCTGATTGTAAAGAATTACAATAGTCCAGCCTTGAAGTAACAAATGCATGGACTAGTTTTTCAGCGTCACTCCTGGATAGGATATTTCTAATTTGGCAATGTTCCGGAGGTGAAAGAAGTAAATCTTAGAAACCTGTTTAATATGGGATTTAAGTGACATGTCCTGGTCAAAAATAACACCAAGGTTTTTTTGATTTTTATCGGAGGTCAGTTTAATGCTGTCTCCATTAATTGATTGACTAAGCAGTTTCTTTTTTAAAGACTCCGGTCCAAAGACGACAACTTCTGTTTGAATTTAGAAGCAGAAAATTTGAAGTCATCCAAGTTTTTATCTCTTCAAGACATGCTTGTAGTCTATCTAACTGGTTGAGCTCATCAGGATTTATGGATAAGTAAAGCTGAGTATCATCAACGTAACAGTGAAAATTTATCCTATGCTGCCTGATAATTGTCAGGTTCAAAGAACCTGAAATACCTATAACATCACACAAAAAAGAGAAAGACAAGAGAATTAGTTTCTTACTCACTGCGAGGAGAACGGACAGAGATGTGCTTCAGTTACAAATCTCCTACCGCTCTGAAACACATCTCGCCAATCCTCTTTTGATTTAGGGTGGTCCCTAGTTACTTGAACGTTGCTTCTCTAAAATTGTGGAGGAAAACAAACAGCAGCAATGTGACATAGGTCATGCACACCATTATCCTGTACAAGCACGCTTGCATAGTCTCCATAATCTTAAGATATGTGCGACCCTTGCTCAGCACGATCAGCTCTTATCCTCGTGATGAGTCCCCAACTGTGACTGCATCATCCCGATTTCACTCTTCCTCCTTGCCTGCAAAAGAACTCATCACATGTTTCCTTACAGCATGAAAGGTTATAAAGGTCAAATAGTAAAGGTAATAGAAGAGGAAATGTACGATAAATCTATATACTATTATTCCAACAATAATTTTACCTATTGGAAGCATATATATAGTAAAGAGAATTGGCCCAAGTACTGAACCCTGTGGTACTCCACAATTAACCCTGGAGTTTAAAGATGATTTATCATTTACATGAACAAACTGGAATCTGTCAGACAAATAAGATTTAAACCAGCCTAGCGCTGTTCCCCTGAAAAAACCCTAAGGGTCTTCTAACAATAAAGAGTAACACTCTAACCCTTAACTAAGTTTGTCAATCTGTCAAGGATACTCTTGCTCCCAAGAGGTGAAACCCCCAAAGCCCAAATCAGATCCTCGGTTAAATGACAACACTTGATTCACCTGAAGGGAGTGCAGGAGGAAAGAAAGAAGGAGTAATGAATTGCAAAGAGCACCCAAAATTTAAGCCAGACACAACAGATGAAAGTTTAAGGGTTTATTGAAATCTGTTGTCGCAGAAAAGCAGAAAGCCACCAGCAGTAGGATCAGGAACCTTTGAGGACAGACAGATATGTTATTGACTGATGAGAGTACTGTGGGCAAGGTGAAGCTCGGAGAAAAAAGCCACTAACCTTCTCGGAATCCGTGGGAGAGCGAGGTAGCTGATTTTCAGCTCCTTGGTGTAGTTAGCAGGGGACAGCGTGGTGACGTCACAGGGGGTTCGAGGGATTGTGAACGACACTCCTCAGCTTGACTATATGATCAGATCCAGCACAGCCACAATAAGCTCACACAGGAAGGGAACTTCAGGTTTACTAACCCAGGGAGTTGGTTTGATTTGGTGCACAGGGGACAGAAACTGGGTCAGAGCTGGGAAACAGAGAACAGGTGACAATATTCAAGGACTAGGCTTGAATTGGTAGCCAAAACACAGAAGCAAGGTCAGACAGAGGGAGGCAGATTCAGGTTGACAGATCCAGGAGTTAAGCAGGAGGCTGTTGTCAGGAGGCAGAAGCAAGGTCGATGTCCAGAGATCTGAAGCCAGGGAAATATCAGATGTTGGCAAGTAACAACAGGAAAATCCGGGGGGCAGAAACGAGATTGAGATCAGGCAGACAGACAAGGTAGGAACGCCGGACATTTATTCACACGAGGCTTTCGATAATCTGGGGCTGGTTGTCAGCCAGTGAGCAGCATATAAAGCCAGGTGGGGAGAGTGAGGCATGATTAAGGTTTTTTCATGAGTTTGAGCTTTTATGGTTTAAATCTGAGCGATTAAAATTAAATCACATTTAGCCTCATACAATAATGTAACACACCAAAGAGAATGATGGAAACAAAAAAATGTCCCCCCCCGTTTATCTTATATTCTCATATCACTTAAACAGCCACTTCTTTTGGATTTTTAACTGTAAGATCATTTTTCATGAGCACAAATATAATTACACTCAGAGGCACTTACTGACATTTAAACCACAGAATCATATAGAGATGGATCTGGGTACAGGTCAGAAAAGTGGTCAGTCGGATCTCCATCATCCTCATCATCCTGATGTTTAAGTAACGGATAGAGCTGGGTAACTCTGTCTTCCATAGGAGAAAAAGCTGTGGTGATGAGACGGTTAAGAAGAGAACAAAGACAGGGAATACAACAACATCCACACAATGTCAAAATTGCAGCAAACACTGCAAAGGAAATCATTACTGATGATACTAAAACTTTATACTTCCCAAACACATCTAGCCAGGAGTCCCACATCGAGGTGTCTACTCCAGAATGCTCCTTCATTTTGCCATTTAAAGATCTCAAACCTTCTATGGCTTTTAGTTAGGCTGTTAGTTAGGTGTTGTTAGGTATGAATGTGCAGTATTGTTCTCCAAAAATTGCACAAACTCCTCCTCTTTCAGCTAACAACATGTCCAAAGCAATTCTATTCTGGAATGCCATCAGGGAAGTTGAAGCCAATTGGTCATGGACAGCTTCAAACCCGCTTTGTGTCCAATTTCCTAGTTTTTGAACACTGTAGTGAATATAGTTTATCCTGTCTACGTTTTTGTTCGTTGTACACCACCAACAGATACTTGATTCAAATCCTGCAGCTACTTGATCAGCTAATTTATATGCATCTGGCACCCCTCGAGGTACACCTATAGCATCGATGTACATAGGGTCTCCCTCAGTCTGCCAAGCTGCAGCTCTACGCTTTCTTTTGCGCCAGTCATGTGGGATTACACTAGATAGTCCACGTGTTACTTCATCTACTGACATAGGATATACTGAAACTAATAACAATAAAGTAACTAGAGCACAGAGTCCCGTTACATTACCCGAAGGTAATCGATCAAATAACCTGTCGTCACCACACCACCACCAAATGTCTCCTCTAGAGACTGGTTTAAAATACTGATTTACTTTTTTTTTTTTTTTTTTTTTTTTTTTTTTTTAACCGTGTCCTGTCCAGCAGAGTAGCGCTCAGAATTGTTGTCTGAGTGCCAAGAAATTGCCCAACAGATTTACTTTCACAAGCGGAGCATCACAGCTATTGCTTTAAGGCTCTGCTTGATATTTATAAAAGAAACTTTATTATGAACTTCTTTGGGAATATTTCAATTGTTACGGACACGGAGACTGAAATGAAAAGGAAAACAGAAGCTTGACAAAGAGAGAGATGGGGCAAAAGGGAAAGAGGGAAAAAGGAGGAGAGAGTGGAGGAGAGAAAGAAGGATGAATAGAATAAAAGATTACACCCTGCTTGCTTATACGCAAAATAACACACGGTATTTATGAATGTAAAATGTACTTGGTGAGAAGTGCAGCCCAATATAGATCATCTGTGTATCTATCAACACCTGTGTGGATGCGCTTTGTATACAAGGTTTCTCCACAGAAATATGCAATAGCGAGTGTGAGGACCCACCGACCTGCCCCGTGGTCCCCGGCGGACACTGAGGAGATCCGAGCAACAGACATCCAAAGGCCCCCCAAGGCACAGGAACCCCAGGAGAACCACCGCCGGGACTACCGCAGCCCCCCCAGAGAAGAGCAGTGGAGAGTCCCAGGGGAGCCACCCAGCAGCGACAGTGCAGAAGCCCCAGGGAACCGCAGCGACGAGCCCACAGGCCCCGCCGGCAGCCGTCCACTCCCGAGCAGATCCAGCCATGGACCCAGAGACCCAAGACCCGGGACACCCCCCCCCAAGACAGAGGCCCGACAGAGCCCAGGGGTCCAGGCCCCGGCAGGCAGCCACCGGGAGTGAGCCAGCACACACCGAAGCATCCAGCCCCGGACACCGAGAACCACAAGTACACCAGCGGGCAGAGACTCCAACCACCGGCAGGCAGGGTGGCGGGAAGGAAATAGGCCCCCCATAATATTGGGGGGCCTAAGCTGATCCAGGAGAGGGAGCAGTCCAAGACCCAACCTGTCACAAAAAAAACAGGCACTCACAGTCACAGTCACCCACTCCCACCCTCATCCACACACATAAAATCACTCGCTCCCAACGTAAAGACAAACAACAATGGACGTCCTACACTCACTCACACTCCCCATGCATACTTTATACTCCAAGGTCCGGGTGCCGGCAGCCCCTAGGGGCAACCAGCCCACGGACCAAGGAGGTGGTCCCCGTTCCTCCCGGGGCAGAGACAAGCAGACAGGCCCAGACCCCGGGTGGTCTCGGCCCGGCCCCCGCCCAGAACCCAGTCCCCACCAACCCCCATCCACCCCCCGGAGAAGGGCTTTTGTACAAAAAGGGGGCCAATGGCCCAAGCCCGCCCCCAACCA
>JAHHUM010000436.1:0-181951 GCA_036173005.1 Crenichthys baileyi | reverse complement strand
TAAAACTTAAGTATGTGTAAAGCATTGTATTTTTCCTTAATCTGGAATATGTTGCAGAAGGACAAATGAATAACACCAGGAGCTTTTCTCGCTCATACTGTTTTCATATTTTTTTTTTGTAATCTATTCTGCTGTCTTTTAAATTAAACTTTTACCTTGTCCTTGTTTTGTTTTTGGGATGTACAGTGTCAGGCTGGGTGACATGTTTCTTCTCTACCTTAGCCTTTCTGTAATATTCCGAGGAAGATTAGTATTAACGTTTTGCACTACTGACCAAAGTAGGCAGAAACTATTTTGGCTATGAAAGGAAATGGATGCAGACTTAAAATATGACTGATGATGTGGTGTCGTCTTTTCTGTCATGAAATCGATGGCTGATGAGTGGAGCGTCGCCGCAGGAAGCTTATTCAAGGACCAAGACTGTAGCACTTGTACGAACGCAGCACACATCACGAAGACTTGGAGTTTCATGGGAATCCTCGGCAGTGTAAAAAAAAAAAAAAAAATCATGAGTGAAGCAAACGGATCCAGAATTAAAAAAGAAATGATTTTTTTTTTTGTACTAAAATGATTTGTCCTCCTCCCTTGTCCTTTGGCAAATGTTTATTAAAGAAATGCCAACAGTGTGTCTTTGGCTGTTTTTTTTTACACTTAGATTTCTGTTTGATGTGCACTTTAAAATGAAATGATGAATCCTACCATGGGGGGGCAGTGTCGGGTCAATCTTCTCCACACAGACGTTCACTGCAGCAGTGACTGAGATGCACTGACTTCTTGCTCTTATTTAAATCACTTGTGACCTGTCTGCAAACTGAGATATTAAGGGAGTTTTTATAGCAAAGTATACAGGTGCATTTCAATAAAGTAGAATACAGAAATCTTTTTCTGTAATTCAAAAAAACTCACAGGTTCAATTCAATTCAGTTTATTTATATAGCGCCAATTCACAACACGTCCCAGGGACTTCACAAAGGTCGGTACGCATTTTTAATCCGGGAAACATAAAAAATGCAGCAATTCGTTATTTATTCAAATTGGATAAAAAGTTTTTCTATCTAGGAAAAACCCCGAGATTGCATCCCCTCAGTGACTTGCAGCATTCACTCCCCCTGGATTAGCCTTTGAGACAGTGGACAGTCCCTGGGGTTGACTTTGCAGCAATCCCTCATACTGAGCTGCTGTGCGACAGTGGAGAGGAAAAAAATCCCCCTTTTAAAAAAAGAAAACCCCCGCAGAAAACCCGGCCAGGGGGAGCGGCCACTGCATGACCGTGGGGTTTTGGAAACAGAGTAGAGCACAAAGAGAACAAAGAAGCACTGATCCCGGGTCCCTTTTTTGCGAAGGAAAAGTAAATGTTAAGGGTGTACTCCTTTGCGTTTCACCAGAAAGAAAAAACAGATAAATCTGAGCCCCGTTTTTTAAGGTTAGAGTCTGAAAGAAGCCATAGAGTTAGTTACAGTAAAAACTCAGGCCCTAGCCCTGTCTAGGAGAGAAAAGGGTTAAACATGAAAGACAGGGCCATGTGGATCATCAGTAGAGGGGGAGCATTAAGTTTTTTGCCAGCAGAACTTGGAGGATTCCCCCCTCCCGAAAGATGTTTCAGTAGACACAGAGCCAGGGCCGGTGTACTTCTAGGGAAAAGAAAAAGGGGAGAACAAAGTTAAAAATGAAATACGCAAATAATACAAAATTTAAGATAGGGGAGAAAGAGGAAGAGGGGTGAAAGTGGTCATTATGCCCCCCCACCTAGCCCATAGCAATAACTACAGAGATAGCTAGGGAAAACCCAACCACTCTAACTATAAGCTTTATCAAAAAGGAAAGTTTTAAGCCTAGCCTTAAAAGTAGACAGGTTGTCTGCCTCACGGATTAAAACTGGGAGCTGCTTCACTAAACACACTTGATTTTGATAATTATGACTTGCAGCTAATGAAAACATCTGGTCTCAGAAAATGTTAATACTAAGAGAAAAACTGAATCTTAAAAGATGTTATGGCCTACATGATCAAGCTGGCTGTTTACAGAGTGTTGTATCCAAGCCCAAAGGAAGTTGAGTGGAAGGAAAAACTGGGACTATACCATAGATGTCAGAGCTCTTCATGCCTCAATCTGTTGAAAATTTAGAGTTGCTGTTTTCATTTTCTAGCACGTCTTGGCACTGGCCTATACTGCCAAAGCTAACAATAACTTCTTTTATCTACATGGTATGACTGCTTGACTGGCCAGCAAACTTGCTACACCTGAAACCCCTCAGAGAATCTGTGGGGTATTGTCAAGTGGAAGATGCATATTGAGGGAATTTCAACACTTCAGCAGTGCCACAGTGATGCAGTAATTCATGCTAAATGAGCCATACATACTGAGAGCATAAACTGTAGTTGTGTAGTTCATGAACATGCTTATAAGTAACATTTCTGTATTTCACAATCCTCTTAGGGCCACACTTATCTCTGTTGTATTTGCACCTTTTTCTTCCACACTTCTGCCTTCCACTAAACTTTCCGGTAATATTCTTAGATGAAGAACTGCCAGCGCTTTTGACAATAACGTTTTGTGGCTTACAACTTGTGACAAAATCTTTTTTTTTTTTTTAACCATTTGTTATTGGTCTTACAAGCATCCTCTTCATGAGACTGTTGTACAACAACAGAGTGTCTTCAGTCAGAGGCTTCTTCAGATCCGATGTAAGACAGACCGCTGCAGGAGATCCTTCCGGCCCACAGCCATCAGCATCTACAACGACTCTTTGAAGAATAAAGTAAGCTACAACATTTAATTTCCCTTTGGGATTAATGAAGTATTTTTGAATTGAACTGGATTGAATCAGGTAATATTCTACTTTTCAGAGAAACTCAATTTTGGGGTTTCATTCAGAATGACCAGAAATAAACACTCAACATAGTATTTAATAATTACATCACTCTTAGTGTATTGATTCTATATAATGACTTTCATTTTTTCAATTACTGAAACAGGTAAAATTTTCCATGATATTCTACTTTACGTATTAGATTGTTGGAAACAGACCTTCAGATTGAGAATCATGGGTCTCGCCACTTGGATACAATCAGCTTAATTTCTGAAATAAAGATATTTCATTTTGGGGGAATCCTTATGCTTCACACTGGAGGCTGGCATTACAACAGTAACTGTGTTATAACAGGGATACTATTAAAAACACATTAAACTAAAACTTCATGATATTCTAGGGAAAGATGAACAAAGAGTTCTCATAGGTTTGTTTTGTTTTACTCAAATCTGAATCAGATTTTTTGTTCACTCATTTCATTGCTGGTTATAAAAAAGCCATTATGTCTTGATGGGATCTGTTCAGCAAAGCTGATTCAGATCATGGACAGCACAGAGTCTGTGATTAATACAGCGTGGATGATTGATTGCTGAAAGATTACATTGCCCTCAGTGAGACTGGCGCCACCGTTCCGTCTCGAGTAGAATTTAAAGAGCTGGTGTCAACAGAGGAGATACAGTCAACTGTGGCGTTTTCGTCATTTTTATCACATTATAAACCCACTCACAGCTTGAGATGTGTGGGAATTCATTACAGAGCATATGTGATGTTCAGTTTATAAGGCAGATTATTTTATTTATTAAAATATTTCGTCTCCTCATTACCTTTAACTGAAGTTTTGCTTTTGTTTTTTCTAAGTTAGTGCTAGTTGCAGACCTGAATTCAGCAAATGCTCGTCTGTCTAGTTTATCAAAAAACTTTCACATGGACCTTTGAAGTAATTCTAACCAGAAGAAAGAAATGTGCACAAGGTGCATCACTCAGTTACTTCCTGCCAATTTTTATTTTTAAATCACCAGGAACTGGAACCCCTACACAGTTTTAATAAAGACTAATATGAGACAAAGATTGAGCTTTTTGGCCACAGCGATTAGACAGGTTTTTGGAGGAGTCAAGGTAACGCTTTAAAACCTGAAAACACTTAACTAACTCTCAAGCATAATGGTGGCAGCATCATGCTGCAGGACTGTTTTGCTGTCAGTGGCAGTGTGGATGAAATAATGGATAAAATTCTTCAATTTCACATTAAATTAGCAACTAGACAGTTGAAATTTGAACACAACTGGGTCTTTCAGAAGGCCAGTGAATTTAAGCACACATCAGAACTGGATGCTGTGGTCATTGGAGCCTTAACTTGGGTCACTTTAGGCCCTTTAAACTTCCAAAGAATGTTTTTTATTTATTTCAGAACATGTACAAATACAACAAAAATTGCCTTGAGTGAATGCTGTTTTTACTCTACTATAATTTACCATTAGATTAAATTGCCAAAAGTATTGGCTCATCCAACCATATAATTGAATTCAGGTGTTCAAATACCTTCCATAAGTGGATGGGTCAGGATTTCCACCAACCCAGCGTGGAAAAGGAAGAAGTTGTTGTTTTTGTTCTGAAAAATGCATGAATGGTTAGGAATCAGAACTGAAGCAGACTCCATGGGTCTAAAGACCGGACAGCAAGCGAAAAATGTGGTCTTATTATTGGCTCAAAATTGAACTTTTAACAACCAAATAAAGTTTATCAATACATCAGCCCGCTACCACCTTAAAATCATTGCCAGAGTAAACATTGTCTTATTAAAGCAGGACACCGAAAAACTGGAGCATGCTTTTACCTTCAGTAGGTTATTTAGCGGGGTCTCCACAGGTCTCTGTAAAAAATCAATCAGGCAGCTGCAGTTCATCCAAAAATGCTGCTGCTAGAGTCCTGTCCAACAGCAGTCCTTAAATCACTGTGCTGAACCATGAAGACCCTTTAGGTCATCAGAAATTTCTTCAATCTGTGTTCCCAGGGCGAGGAGAAAACAGGGGAAGATAACATTTGATTTCCGTTCTCCTCAGCTCTGGAACCAAATGCCTGAAAATCTGCATCGTGCAGAAAATGTTGGTCCTTAAATCTGGACTAAAAACATTACTGTTTACATATGAAGGCCAAAGATTATTGTATCATTTGTATCATGGTTTAGCTTTTGATCTGCTTAAAGTTTCTCATTTTATTGTTTAATTCTGTTTATATGATTATGTCTCGTGCTTTTATACTTGTATGTGATGCTGTGTTAGTCTTTTTGATGTGTCAGGTAAATGTCACACAGCCGACTGTTAGTGGAATTATAACAAAGTGAAAGCAATGGGGAACAACAGCAAGTTATCTGATGTGGAAGGTCACATCAACACACAGAGCGGCGTCCGCGGATGCTGAGGTGCCGAGAACCTCATACCATCCAGACTTGATGTGGCTTTCAGATTAGTTCAACAACAGTATGTAGAGAGCATCATAAAATGGGTTTTTACGGCAGAGGAGCTGCATCCAAGCCTTGCATCACAAGTACAATACATCGTGTTGCTGCAGTGGTGTGAAGCATGCCGCCACTGCACTCATAACGGTGGGGACGTATTCTCTGGAGCGATGAATCATGCCTCTGTGTCTGTCAATCTAAAGGAAAAGTCTGGTTGTGGCTGTTACCAGGAGAATGCCACTTGTCAAATGGAAATTGTTGCAGAGGGAGTTGGACTCAGCTCCTCATTTCCCCAAAGATGATGAACTGCTTTGCGTTTGTTTATTATGGAAAATACCAATCAAAACAGTTTTCGCCTGTAACATCACAAACGTACAAAAAAGCTCATGACAATACTTTTGAACGTCACTGCCTCTCTCCACGCTTGTTGGGCAGGCTCTGTTTCTATCAGCTGTCATGCCCCGGTCAATCCACAGTGTGGTGCTGCAGGACAGGTAGGGAAAATGGCCATCAGGAGCTCCTCATTATAACAACAAAATGTAATGTATTTCATAAAAGTGTTAAAAATGTGCTGTACCTCTCGTCCTTGAGCAATAACCAATGAATTTAAACATTTAGATTTTTGTGAAAGAAGGGGCTGCATAGTAATCCCCAATATTGTTAAACCTACTGGTTTATGGGTGGCAGAGTGGTAAAGCTGTCTTTTAAATTCTTTAAGAAACTTGGTCAATCTTGTTATAATCTTTAGGTTTATAATCCCAAGGAAACCCAATAGCAAGAAGAAACGCTACCTACCAGGATGGTTTGTACTGAAACGTGGAAGGAAAATAATTAGGAGTCCAGGGTAATTTATTGCGGAATAAACATGTTGACCTTGAATAAACCTTTGAGATCCATAGTACGAGAGTGCATCCTGGTGCCAGTGGCTCCTTGAAGGGGTGAGTCAGCTAAAATAATGGGAGCTCTACGACTCTGGGTCAAGCCTTGTTTTCTTTGTGTGCGTGTGTGTGTTGAGAGAGAGGTACAGAGAAAATGCATTCTTGTTTTATTTTCCAAGCAGTTTCCCTCCTGGAGCTGCGTTCACTTTTATGTTTATTTAATTTTTTTATTTTTTTAATAGAATTAAAACACAGAATCCAAAAGTAGTGGCGAGGAAACAACGATGGTGCAGTCTTCCGCATGCATGCACAACCAAACCTTTTTATGGTGTGAGTAATTACTGTGTGATGTATATTATTAAAGCTTGCGTGCAACACCAGTCACTAACGGCACTGCATTACGGGGTGTTAATCTCCTCTAATAAGTGGCCTGGTTTTAAAGGAAGTGTGCCACAGATAGAGATCTTGGACTGGTTTGATATTCTCCTAGCGAGGAGCCTTCAAAGCCAATCAGGAATGATGGAGTGTCAAAGAGCCACCTTTGTTTCTTGGTGGTGTGCGTCAGATCTATGTGGTCAGCAGCAAGGCGACACTTCTTAAAAGGTTATGCTGCCCCAACCTTTACCGTGCAACTGAAGAAACTGACTCACATGGTGGCAGAGATAACCACCAGTTACTCCAACTATCACACTAAAAAAAGGTCAGGATCTCTAAAAAACGTTTTTGTTGATGAGGGTCTCCTTGTTTTGCTTCACAGAATGTGTTATCTTGCATTAGATCAGGGTCTAACGTCTCACTGACATCTCCATTTACTTTATAGAAGAAGACAAAGGACTGTCAAATCATACACAGCAGATATTACCTATAAATGTCACACTCAACCTACCTTTAGACTTTACTTTTGAAGTGTAAAGTCAGCATAAATCATTTTGAAAGTTAACCTGCCTCTGCAGCAGCAATGAATAGCTGACACTCCTTAAATGAAATGGAAAACTCAACTGAAAATCAAACAAGTCTTCTAGGGTAGATTTAACAAACAAAAAGCTGCCATAACCTACAAACCTTAAACTTATCTGCTTGAGATCAAACCAGTCATCATCATAGTGAAAGTGACAAACCAGGAATTAAGGTCAGGTGTCCCAGTGGGATTTTTTCACGCTTGTTTGCATCTTTAGTTAAGGCCATAGCTTGCAGGGAGGTTACAAAGGATCCGGAAGATCTCACTGTAATAAGGTCCTGGTCAAGAGAATGGTACAAAGCATTCTGATGGATTTTATGCTGGGACAATGGTGGGATAAAAAGAAAACAGACGGGAACTGGTCAGCAATCCTATCAATAGGCCGACACTGAGGGAGCTGCATGAATTTCTGACAATTACTGGTCATTTCCAATCTTTATCTTATTCTCCATAGGTCTAGAGATCTAGATTAAGGAGTGGGGTTTCCTTTTCTTGAAAACAACAACCAAACAAACAGCCTGGGCAGCTGAAATTTCCAAATATGTGTTACGATCTGATGAAACCCAACTTGAACGCTTGGGCCACTGTTCCAAAAGGTACACAAACACTGAAACATTGTATTAGCAGTATGACCTCGAGTTTCTAAAGTTTATTTGTCTCTGCAGAAGCCATAGTTTGCAGAGACGTTTGCAAAACCATCTTATGACACAAACGTATCAGTCAGCAGTAGGGTACCAATAAAATGGTAGTATTATATATACAAATACCATTTCACTGTGATGCAGTGCTCAATTATTGCAAAAATATGGGACTGCAGTGGACTTACGTTCTGACAAAAGTACTCTAAAGACAAAACTGAAACTGATCAGGGAGAATCTAAGATGCAAAAGTCTTTTCTGCAGCAAAACATGACATGATTCTATCACCACCATACTTCACAGCTTTGATTAAATTATTCAGCTTGCAAGCCTCCTCCTTTTTCCTCCAAATATAACAATGGTCATTATGACCAGATTCTTTGATTTCAGTTTCACCAGCTGCATTCCTCAATTATTAAAAGAAATATGGGACAGCAATGAAGTTCCAATATTTTAATGTATGTAAGACACTGAAAGAACTACAGGAATTTCAAATTAGTACTGATTTTGTTGTACATATGACCAGATAGATAGACTACAAGCATGTCTTGAAGACATAAAAACTTGGATGACTTTAAATTTTCTGCTTCTAAATTCAGACAAGACAGAAGTTGTCGTCTTTGGACCGGAGTCTTTAAAAAAGAAACTGCTTAGTCAATCACTTAACCTGGATGGCATTAAATTGACCTCCGATAATAAAGTAAAAAACCTTGGTGTTATTTTTGACCAGGACATGTCATTTAAATCCCATATTAAACAGGTTTCCAGGATTTCCTTCTTTCATCTCCGGAACGTTGCCAAAATTAGAAATATCCTGTCCAGGATTGATGCTGAAAAACTAGTCCATGCATTTGTTACTTCAAGGCTGGACTATTGTAATTCTTTACTATCAGGATGTCCACAAAATGCAGTTAAAAGCCTTCAGCTGATTCAAAATGCTGTAGCAAGAGTTCTGATGAAAATGAAAAAGAGAGATCATATTTCCCCTACTTTAGCTTTCCTTCATTGGCTCCCTGTTAAATCCAGAATAGAATTTAAAATTCTCCTCCTCACATATAAAGCCCTTAATGATCTAGCTCCATCATACATCAGAGATCGGATTGTTCCATATGTTCCTAACAGAGCACTTTGTTCTCAGACTGCAGGTTTACTGGTGGTTCCTAGAGTCTCTAGAAGTACAATGGGAGGCAGATCCTTTAGTTATCAGGCTCCTCTCCTGTGGAGAGGAGCCTGATAACTACCATCGTTGTGGTTTTTAGTATAAGAATGACCATCAGTGGGACCCTTTGTGGGGTGCCTTGAAACGACATTGTTGAAATTAAGCGCTTTTTAACTAAATAATCTGAACTGAAACTTTCTGTGTAGTTATGCTGCTATAGGCTGAGGCTGCTGGAGGACATAAGGACCACTTTCATCCTCTTCGCTACATTCTCACACTACTCTCCAATTTTGCATTATTTGCTGTTATTTCAGCTTTTAACTTTGTTCTCTCTCTTTTCTCTTCCTAGAAGCTACACCTGGCCTGACTCTGTGTCTACCTGTGACATCTTTCTGGAGAGGGGCTTCGTCCGAGCTTCTGGTGGCAACAACTTAATGCTCACCCTCTACCGATGATCCACATGGCCCTCTCCTTTAGTGTTTAACCCTTTCTCTCTCCTAGACATGGCAATTGACTGAGCTTTTGCTGTGACTAACTCTATGTGCTCTCTTTCAGACTCTAACATTGAAAACTGGCTCAGAGTAACGACTAAAGGAGCTACATCCATTAACATTTACTTTTCCTTCCCATAGAAAGTACTCCTGGATCAGTGCTTCTTTGTTCTCTTTGTGTCTCTGCTCTGTTCTCTCTAACCCCCAGTTGGTCGTGGCAGATGGCCGCTCACACTGAGCCTGGTTCTGCTGGAGGTTTCTTCCTGTTAAAAGGGAGTTTTTCCTCTCCACTGTCGCTACATGCATGCTCAGTATAAGGGATTGCTGCAAGGTCAACGCCAGTGACTGTCCACTGTCTCTACATGCTCATCCGGGAGGAGGGAATGCTGCAGGTCACTGACTGGATGCAATCTGCTGGGTCTCCTTAAATAGAAAAACATTTTTTTCAAATTTAATTAAATAATCAGACTGCACTGTTCAATGGTTAGGATTAATTGGGATGTATGTACCTGACTTTTGTGAAGTGCCTTGAGACGACATGTGTTGTGAATTGGCGCTATATAAATAAACTGAATTGAAATGATTTGAAAAAAAAAGAAAATAGGCAGAAATTGTTTAAGGGAAGATTTTCAACTGCTGCTAAAACACTGCTTACAAGTATACCAATTTCAATAATCAGTCTGTTGTTTCCATTATTAGTTTCACTTAAGTCTTTTGCAGACTTAAGACAGAGAAGCTATTAGCAGGCAGGCATTTCTTCACACCCCAGTCTCACTCTATCACTCTTTGTCCTTGTGGGTGATTAGAATGTACTCTAGTTGTCCGTCTGCCTGCTCATTAATCACACTGTGAATGACTGGGTCCAACACTAAATATACAGTTTGTCCTCATCTGTGCTCTCAACACAAAGTGCTTTTACAGCAGAAATCTACTAGTCAGAAGTGACTCATAGGCAGAGCTGGGTTTCTGCAGGTTCAGTAGTGTGCCAGTGCACATATGAGTGCAAACATCCGGGTGATAGAGGGGCAAACATTAAATAGTGTGGACCAAAGCTTGAAAGGGAACACTGAATAGAGTGGATCCACTAGGGGTAATACGTCCCCTGTCTTACATAAACAAGAAACAAGTGGTCTCATAACAGAAGGATTATGCACAAATGTGAATGTAAACATGATTCTGATGTTCTCACTCAGCAAAACTCAAAATTATTATCCATGCAGTATCCTCATCAATATTCCTATCCCTCCCTCAAATGCATATCTGTCTGACAAAGGGAAGAGGAGACTTCTGGGAGGCTCAGAGATTTGAAATAGTCAACTTTTATATACTTGTACTTCAAATTGAACCCCTACAACCTGAGTGCCACCTGAGAGCCACCCACCTTTCCTGCTGATGGTGGTCCGAGGGCCCGCTGTCACCAATTGTATGCCAGCCCCACTTCTGTCAGTCTGCCCCAGGGCAGCTGTGGCTACAATGTAGTATACCACTGTCAGTGTGTGAATGTGTGTATGAATGGGTGGATGACTGATTGTGGTGTTAAGTGCTTTGGAGTCCTCTAACTTGAGAAAGTGTAGGCCATTTACTTTTTGTAGCATTGGCCCATTTCTGCATTTGCACATTTTTTATACCACTCTAGACTCATTTGGTTGGACCAATAATTTCACAGTAGACAATTTATGCTTCTCCTGTGCAAAGCAATGCCAGTTGGAGGGGCAAGGACAAACTTAAGCATAATGAAAAACACCCACATTCTACTTTGAGAGATAGTGCTGATATAACACATTTACTTTCTCATTAAAAACATGTAATACTAATGATCCCCAAGGTGGATTATCACTTTTTTCACTTTCAGGCCCAATTTCTTAAATAAAGCACATATGACTAAAGCTAAAAAAATAGTTGGGCTCATAACACTGAACACGGTCGCCACACAGGATAAAAAACCATGCACGCATCCATTCACGCCTATGGGCAATTTAGAGAGACCAATTAACCAATTAACAGTCATGTTTTTGGATTGTGGGAGGAAGCCAGAGTACCTGGAGATAACCCACGCATGCAGGGAGAGAACATGCAAACTCCATGTAGAAAGACCCCCAACTGGGAGGTACCAAAAGCCCTATGCTAACTGATTGATCTTTACTGGAACTTTGAACAGAGCTATGGCAGCTGTTTGGACAAAGATGCACTGGCTGTCTGGACAAAGCTACGCTATCTGTTTTAAGCTATCATAGCTCTGTCATGTCAGACTTGGATTTAATCAGTCTTGGGGCAAACAAAGGTGGCAAAAAATGCAAACATTGACACTGACGTTTCATGAAAAACACTTGCTTTAATGAGGGCAGACATTTTGCTTTCATGCTCCAGTGGTGCCAACAGCTTATGACAGTTAAACAACCAAGAGGCATACTTGTGATTCGGAAGAGAGCATTCATCAGTCAACCCACTGCAAAGCTTCACATGAAATTCAAATAAATTGACAATGTGCCTGATGAACCTAATCACTCAGCTGCCAAATTAGATCAGGTCTTCTGGGAGAAACTGTTTTTTTTACATAAAGGTGATGTGTGGTCTCTTGTGACTGGTGGAAATGGTTAAAAACCAAGGACACTTTAATGAGGACCTTTCATAATAATTTGCCTTTTTTGTAATTACCGTGCTTTAATAGGTGTCTACATTTAAATGCCAGCTCAGGGGCAGTCATTTACCTGCAGCTAAAGCCCACATAAGCCATTACCTCCGGATGAATCACTGTCAGAGCAAATTAGGTTTCCACATAAAATAAATCTAAACAAACTCATTTCTTTTTAGTCAACTAGATGTCTGATGAGTCACCAGCTAAGGAGGAGAATACATTGTTTTGGATTGTTTACTTCTCAATGTCTGCTGTTTGATAAGTCTAAATAAAAGCATCAATATCTGGCCCATCAAACACGGATTTATCTCATCAGATAAAATTATCCTTGGAAAAGCAGTCTTAAGGGGAAAAAAGAATATTTCCTAAGGAAATACAGGAAAATACAGGAAAGGTACTATAGGGTTAACATGAGCTTGTGTGTCAAATACTTAGCATAAGATGCATCAGACATGTGGAACAAAAAAATTTATAGTCAAATCTTTCACAGCTGTAAAAGGGTTTGGTGTAGAAAAGAAGTCAATTTGCATAATTTCAAATTGTATTGGAGACATTCTCTCTGTAGTGTGGAACATTCTGTAAAATTCAGCCACATCAGGGGGTTAAATTATGGTGAATTATGGGCATAGCAGGCTAGGATGTTTTGAAATCTGTTGCATCATATTTTTTGGGTGGCTCGCTTCTAAACTCCGTGGCTTTGTGACATTTTACTGTTGAAATGGATAAACTCAAACCAAAAAACCTTAAACTAATAAATGCCTTCTGTCTGTAGTCCAGGATGGACTATAGACAATAACCATCTTCCCTGGCAGACTTGTCTTTGTATAATCAGAGAAGGGTGTTAAAAAGTCTTATTGAAATAAGACTGAGAAAAGTTAACATCTTTAATGAGGGAGACATGGCTCCAAAGTCTCAGAGAACTTTTAATCCTTCCATCCATTTTGTATACCTGCTTCTTCCATACAGGGTCGTGGGGGAGTTGATACCTATCTCCAGCAGTCGACAGGCAAGAGGCAGGCTACACCCTGGACAAGTCATCAGTCCATCACAGAGCAACACAGAACAAACAACCATGCACACAAATGTAGAGACACCAATTAACCTAACAGTATTGTTCTTGGACTGTGGGAGGAAGCCAAAGTACTCGGAGAGAACATGCAAAGTCCATGCAGATAGGCACCTGGCCAGGAGTTGAGCACAGGACCTTCTTTCTACGAGGCAACAGAGCAAACCACTGCGCCACCGTGCAGCTCTAACTTTGAAACTAATGTTCAAATTACAAGAGGGTACATTATTTTCCGAAATGGTCCATTCTGGAAAGTTTCTTCTGCCTTTGGTTGCTTTATTCTGAAGTGTAAACCCATAAAAAATATTCTCACAGTATTATAAAATATTTTATAAAACGGTGTCAATCATAGTTATTGGACCATTTCAAATTTTCTTCAACTACAAAAACAGCAACAAGCTTATTTCTTTGTTCTGATGAGTTCAAGAGCCTCGGGTAAATTTCCCCTCCAGGTTATCATCAGTCTCTGGGTGTAAGGAAGTGTGTTTTTCTCTGACAGGTTCTGCTGCTCAGGAGGAAGTCAGCGGTTCACTTACAGCTCAGGTAGATGGATATAAAGCCTGAAACTCAAAATGGAAATGGAACATTTCAGAACAAGATATTTAAAGTTACTGCAACTCTATATACATCTTCCAGCGCGGGGTTAAGGTTATAAAAACAGAGCTGCTGAGTTCAAACAGTAAAACGCTTTCAGCAAGGCTGAAACTACAGAGCATGCTTCATAACCAAGATATCTTATTTGCCTTTATGCATGTCAGAGTCATTGTCCCCAACTCCTCCGCTCCCCGGTGACATTTCAATTTGAGCCACAATAATTCTTTGGATTGCAACTCACATTTCACACATGATTTCACATTTCCCTTCACATTTCTTGGAGAACACTTGTGTTTTTGCTTGAACAGTTCCCGTTAATAGCTCCGCAGATTGTTTTTGCTATGGATTGGATAGCCATAATATGTAGGAAGCCGCTTCATAAACCAGCTTTACTCTGTTTCACAGGTCATATAGCTTTGGAGATGTGAGACATGGGCTAAAGCAAAGGAGCAAAGGGATTTATTGAAACTTCTAGCATTCTACCAGGAGGATTAACTTAATAGAAATTAAAGACATACAAAAATCATCTCCCCATAAGTGACCATAGTCCTTTATTTTTAACATTATTTATCTATTTCCAGTTCCTTATGTGTAAACACACCTTTCTCAATAAGGCTTTTCCTCATGGAAAAATCAAAAGAGTCTAAAGGTGTCACTTTCATCTGTTCAAACAATTATATGCTAATATAAACAGTGTGGGCATATCAAACCACCCTACTGTTCAGGAAGGAGTTCTGTGTCCCACAGATAAGTGTGTTATGGTGTAAAATGTGTGTATCAACCCTAGAACAAAAGCAAAAGACCTTTTGAAGATGCCGGCTTCAATATCCGCAGTGAAACAAGTTCTGCGCTGACTCGGGCTGAAAGGCCACTCAATGAGAAAGAAGCTATTACTCCAAAATCAACACACAAATCCAGATTACCGTTTGCAAACACACTCAGAGACAAAAACCTTAATACTTGGAGAAGTTCTGTGTTTTGATGACTTAAATAAAATTCAAGAGTTTGGTCATAATGACCATTGTCAAATCTGGAAGAACAATAGAGAAGCTTGCAAGCCTGAGAACTTCCTCCCCACTTTAAAGTATAGGGGTGGCAGCATCTATGTATGGGTGTTTCTCTGCAGGAGGCACTGGTGAACTTCACAAAAAAATTTACATCACGAGGAGAAAACACCATGTAGAAAAATTAGAACATCTCTAGATACCAGCCAGACAACTCAGGCACAAATGGTTCTTCCAAATGGACAACTACACTAAGACGGCAGCTAAATTAGTTACGAAGTGGCTTACGGACAACAAAGTTAATGTTTTGGAGTGGCCATCACAATGCCCTGATCTCTAAGTCTCTTAATAATTTTAGGATGAGCTGAAAAGGTGTGTGTCTGTAGAAGGATACCCAAAGAGGATACCCAAAGTGCTCTACCCATATCATTCCGTTCAAAAGGCAATTCTACCAAATAGTAAGTAAATGTATTTAAACTTTTGAATTTGAAATAACTTTTCCAAAATGGTATCTGATTATTTGGACATTTAGTAATTAAAAATAATTTGCCAATTCTAATTGATCAAAAAAAAGGAACAACAAAAAAACAAAAACATTATGTATCATTTTCCATAGTGTATGTAAATATATGGTTTTAACTATATATACTGCGTAAGTATCATGTTTTTAATTGCATGCAGACTAGTGATGGGTGTGTAGGTCATTAAGTTTGCAAAGAGCTGGCAAATCTAGACCAGGCAGAGGATGCCTCAGGGACCCATTAGCATAGCATCAACATTACCTTATTAGCATTTCTGGCACTTAATGGAGCATGATAGAGGTTGCATTGTGGGTTTGTCTGAGCCAGGTGGACTGACTCATTGTCTGGTAAAAGTCTACAGACGTCACCACAGCCCAATGGTAAAGCAAAAGGGTATAGAGGGCACTCTGCTTTAGAGTCCAATACCTGAATCTGGATAGCATTTATCAATGTCATGAAATTCCATTAGGTATCAAGCATGATCCTCCTATGGTGTGGTTTGTCTTGAGACACCTTGTCTCACCTACACTGTTTCCAGCATCCACTATGACCACTGTAAGTCCTACATGCTAAGCAATTGAACAGGATGACTGATGCAACAAAAAAGCAACCTCTGTTAGACTCCATCATGCGTCTGTAATACTGTCTTGATTGTCTACGAGGTCATCCTCCCTGTCATTACATTATCCACCCCTCATGCCTTCTGGTTTCCATTCCAAACCTGCTGTCATCTTGTTTGAATCTTAGTGAACCACCTGTACGTGCAATTTATCAGATTGTGAGGATATTCATTGTCCACAGACCTCTTAAGGTGACCCTACAAATGTTTTGTTTGTTTTTTTTGTCAGATTTAGCTCTTGACTCTGGCCTGGTCATTTCCAAACTTAAATCTATATCCAGTGAAACATCTTTTTATTGATTTAGATGTGGGATTGGACTCATTATGGTGCTGCTGCAAAAAAAATCCTTCTTTGTCCTCAACTTTCTATAGGACACGTAAAGGATTTGGTTAGTATTTGGAATATTTTGTAACTTCAAACATTTTGGCAACACCCCAGTGCCATGTAAAGTAAAACAACCCCAGACCATGAAGCTGCTGCCACCGACCTTCAAAACACATTCTCCAACAAGGTTTACAGAGACTTTAGCCAGACCGGGATGTGTTTCTTTGGAATAAAAGGAAACTGTCTTGAAAGCCTAACTTCTAAATCCAAACACAGGAAGAATATTAGAGATTATTCAGTTTATTTATTTATATAGCGCCAATTCACAACACATGTCGTCTCAAGGTACTTCACAAAAGTCAGGTACATGCATTACAATTAATCCAAATCATTGAACAGTGCAGTCAGATTCTGTTATTTATTCAAATTGGATAAAAAGTTTGTCTATCTAAGGAAACCCAGCAGATTGCATCCAGTCAGTGACTTGCAGCATTCACTCCTCCTGGATGAGCATGTAGAGACAGTGGACAGTCACTGGCGTTGACTTTGCAGCAATCCCTCATACTGAGCATGCATGTAGCGACAGTGGAGAGGAAAAACTCCCTTTTAACAGGAAGAAACCTCCAGCAGAACCAGGCTCAGTGTGAGCGGCCATCTGCCACGACCAACTGGGGGTTAGAGAGAACAGAGCAGAGACACAAAGAGAACAAAGAAGCACTGATCCAGGAGTACTTTCTATGGGAAGGAAAAGTAAATGTTAATGGATGTAGCTCCTTTAGTCGTTAGTCTGAGCCAGTTTTCAAGGTTAGAGTCTGAAAGAGAGCACATAGTTAGTTACAGTAAAAGCTCAGTCAATCGCCATGTCTAGGAGAGAAGAAAGGGTTAAACACTGAAAGACAGGGCCATGTGGATCATCGGTAGAGGGTGAGCATTAAGTTGTTGCCAGCAGAAGCTTGGAGGATTCCCCTCTCCAGAAAGATGTTACAGGTAGACACAGAGCCAGGCCAGGTGTAGCTTCTAGGAAGAGAAAAGAGAGAGAACAAAGTTAAAAGCTGAAATAACAGCAAATAATACAAAATTGAAGAGTAGTGTGAGAAAGTAGCGAAGAGGGTGAAAGTGGTCATTATGTCCTCCAGCAGCCTAAGCCTATAGCAGCATAACTACAGAGATAGCTCAGGATAACCTAAGCCACTCTAACTATAAGCTTTATCAAAAAGGAAAGTTTTAAGCCTAGCCTTAAAAGTAGACAGGTTGTCTGCCTCACGGATTAAAACTGGGAGCTGCTTCACTAAACACACTTGATTTTGATAATTATGACTTGCAGCTAATGAAAACATCTGGTCTCAGAAAATGTTAATACTAAGAGAAAAACTGAATCTTAAAAGATGTTATGGCCTACATGATCAAGCTGGCTGTTTACAGAGTGTTGTATCCAAGCCCAAAGGAAGTTGAGTGGAAGGAAAAACTGGGACTATACCATAGATGTCAGAGCTCTTCATGCCTCAATCTGTTGAAAATTTAGAGTTGCTGTTTTCATTTTCTAGCACGTCTTGGCACTGGCCTATACTGCCAAAGCTAACAATAACTTCTTTTATCTACATGGTATGACTGCTTGACTGGCCAGCAAACTTGCTACACCTGAAACCCCTCAGAGAATCTGTGGGGTATTGTCAAGTGGAAGATGCATATTGAGGGAATTTCAACACTTCAGCAGTGCCACAGTGATGCAGTAATTCATGCTAAATGAGCCATACATACTGAGAGCATAAACTGTAGTTGTGTAGTTCATGAACATGCTTATAAGTAACATTTCTGTATTTCACAATCCTCTTAGGGCCACACTTATCTCTGTTGTATTTGCACCTTTTTCTTCCACACTTCTGCCTTCCACTAAACTTTCCGGTAATATTCTTAGATGAAGAACTGCCAGCGCTTTTGACAATAACGTTTTGTGGCTTACAACTTGTGACAAAATCTTTTTTTTTTTTTTAACCATTTGTTATTGGTCTTACAAGCATCCTCTTCATGAGACTGTTGTACAACAACAGAGTGTCTTCAGTCAGAGGCTTCTTCAGATCCGATGTAAGACAGACCGCTGCAGGAGTCCTTCCGGCCCACAGCCATCAGCATCTACAACGACTCTTTGAAGAATAAAGTAAGCTACAACATTTAATTTCCCTTTGGGATTAATGAAGTATTTTTGAATTGAACTGGATTGAATCAGGTAATATTCTACTTTTCAGAGAAACTCAATTTTGGGGTTTCATTCAGAATGACCAGAAATAAACACTCAACATAGTATTTAATAATTACATCACTCTTAGTGTATTGATTCTATATAATGACTTTCATTTTTTCAATTACTGAAACAGGTAAAATTTTCCATGATATTCTACTTTACGTATTAGATTGTTGGAAACAGACCTTCAGATTGAGAATCATGGGTCTCGCCACTTGGATACAATCAGCTTAATTTCTGAAATAAAGATATTTCATTTTGGGGGAATCCTTATGCTTCACACTGGAGGCTGGCATTACAACAGTAACTGTGTTATAACAGGGATACTATTAAAAACACATTAAACTAAAACTTCATGATATTCTAGGGAAAGATGAACAAAGAGTTCTCATAGGTTTGTTTTGTTTTACTCAAATCTGAATCAGATTTTTTGTTCACTCATTTCATTGCTGGTTATAAAAAAGCCATTATGTCTTGATGGGATCTGTTCAGCAAAGCTGATTCAGATCATGGACAGCACAGAGTCTGTGATTAATACAGCGTGGATGATTGATTGCTGAAAGATTACATTGCCCTCAGTGAGACTGGCGCCACCGTTCCGTCTCGAGTAGAATTTAAAGAGCTGGTGTCAACAGAGGAGATACAGTCAACTGTGGCGTTTTCGTCATTTTTATCACATTATAAACCCACTCACAGCTTGAGATGTGTGGGAATTCATTACAGAGCATATGTGATGTTCAGTTTATAAGGCAGATTATTTTATTTATTAAAATATTTCGTCTCCTCATTACCTTTAACTGAAGTTTTGCTTTTGTTTTTTCTAAGTTAGTGCTAGTTGCAGACCTGAATTCAGCAAATGCTCGTCTGTCTAGTTTATCAAAAAACTTTCACATGGACCTTTGAAGTAATTCTAACCAGAAGAAAGAAATGTGCACAAGGTGCATCACTCAGTTACTTCCTGCCAATTTTTATTTTTAAATCACCAGGAACTGGAACCCCTACACAGTTTTAATAAAGACTAATATGAGACAAAGATTGAGCTTTTTGGCCACAGCGATTAGACAGGTTTTTGGAGGAGTCAAGGTAACGCTTTAAAACCTGAAAACACTTAACTAACTCTCAAGCATAATGGTGGCAGCATCATGCTGCAGGACTGTTTTGCTGTCAGTGGCAGTGTGGATGAAATAATGGATAAAATTCTTCAATTTCACATTAAATTAGCAACTAGACAGTTGAAATTTGAACACAACTGGGTCTTTCAGAAGGCCAGTGAATTTAAGCACACATCAGAACTGGATGCTGTGGTCATTGGAGCCTTAACTTGGGTCACTTTAGGCCCTTTAAACTTCCAAAGAATGTTTTTTATTTATTTCAGAACATGTACAAATACAACAAAAATTGCCTTGAGTGAATGCTGTTTTTACTCTACTATAATTTACCATTAGATTAAATTGCCAAAAGTATTGGCTCATCCAACCATATAATTGAATTCAGGTGTTCAAATACCTTCCATAAGTGGATGGGTCAGGATTTCCACCAACCCAGCGTGGAAAAGGAAGAAGTTGTTGTTTTTGTTCTGAAAAATGCATGAATGGTTAGGAATCAGAACTGAAGCAGACTCCATGGGTCTAAAGACCGGACAGCAAGCGAAAAATGTGGTCTTATTATTGGCTCAAAATTGAACTTTTAACAACCAAATAAAGTTTATCAATACATCAGCCCGCTACCACCTTAAAATCATTGCCAGAGTAAACATTGTCTTATTAAAGCAGGACACCGAAAAACTGGAGCATGCTTTTACCTTCAGTAGGTTATTTAGCGGGGTCTCCACAGGTCTCTGTAAAAAATCAATCAGGCAGCTGCAGTTCATCCAAAAATGCTGCTGCTAGAGTCCTGTCCAACAGCAGTCCTTAAATCACTGTGCTGAACCATGAAGACCCTTTAGGTCATCAGAAATTTCTTCAATCTGTGTTCCCAGGGCGAGGAGAAAACAGGGGAAGATAACATTTGATTTCCGTTCTCCTCAGCTCTGGAACCAAATGCCTGAAAATCTGCATCGTGCAGAAAATGTTGGTCCTTAAATCTGGACTAAAAACATTACTGTTTACATATGAAGGCCAAAGATTATTGTATCATTTGTATCATGGTTTAGCTTTTGATCTGCTTAAAGTTTCTCATTTTATTGTTTAATTCTGTTTATATGATTATGTCTCGTGCTTTTATACTTGTATGTGATGCTGTGTTAGTCTTTTTGATGTGTCAGGTAAATGTCACACAGCCGACTGTTAGTGGAATTATAACAAAGTGAAAGCAATGGGGAACAACAGCAAGTTATCTGATGTGGAAGGTCACATCAACACACAGAGCGGCGTCCGCGGATGCTGAGGTGCCGAGAACCTCATACCATCCAGACTTGATGTGGCTTTCAGATTAGTTCAACAACAGTATGTAGAGAGCATCATAAAATGGGTTTTTACGGCAGAGGAGCTGCATCCAAGCCTTGCATCACAAGTACAATACATCGTGTTGCTGCAGTGGTGTGAAGCATGCCGCCACTGCACTCATAACGGTGGGGACGTATTCTCTGGAGCGATGAATCATGCCTCTGTGTCTGTCAATCTAAAGGAAAAGTCTGGTTGTGGCTGTTACCAGGAGAATGCCACTTGTCAAATGGAAATTGTTGCAGAGGGAGTTGGACTCAGCTCCTCATTTCCCCAAAGATGATGAACTGCTTTGCGTTTGTTTATTATGGAAAATACCAATCAAAACAGTTTTCGCCTGTAACATCACAAACGTACAAAAAAGCTCATGACAATACTTTTGAACGTCACTGCCTCTCTCCACGCTTGTTGGGCAGGCTCTGTTTCTATCAGCTGTCATGCCCCGGTCAATCCACAGTGTGGTGCTGCAGGACAGGTAGGGAAAATGGCCATCAGGAGCTCCTCATTATAACAACAAAATGTAATGTATTTCATAAAAGTGTTAAAAATGTGCTGTACCTCTCGTCCTTGAGCAATAACCAATGAATTTAAACATTTAGATTTTTGTGAAAGAAGGGGCTGCATAGTAATCCCCAATATTGTTAAACCTACTGGTTTATGGGTGGCAGAGTGGTAAAGCTGTCTTTTAAATTCTTTAAGAAACTTGGTCAATCTTGTTATAATCTTTAGGTTTATAATCCCAAGGAAACCCAATAGCAAGAAGAAACGCTACCTACCAGGATGGTTTGTACTGAAACGTGGAAGGAAAATAATTAGGAGTCCAGGGTAATTTATTGCGGAATAAACATGTTGACCTTGAATAAACCTTTGAGATCCATAGTACGAGAGTGCATCCTGGTGCCAGTGGCTCCTTGAAGGGGTGAGTCAGCTAAAATAATGGGAGCTCTACGACTCTGGGTCAAGCCTTGTTTTCTTTGTGTGCGTGTGTGTGTTGAGAGAGAGGTACAGAGAAAATGCATTCTTGTTTTATTTTCCAAGCAGTTTCCCTCCTGGAGCTGCGTTCACTTTTATGTTTATTTAATTTTTTTATTTTTTTAATAGAATTAAAACACAGAATCCAAAAGTAGTGGCGAGGAAACAACGATGGTGCAGTCTTCCGCATGCATGCACAACCAAACCTTTTTATGGTGTGAGTAATTACTGTGTGATGTATATTATTAAAGCTTGCGTGCAACACCAGTCACTAACGGCACTGCATTACGGGGTGTTAATCTCCTCTAATAAGTGGCCTGGTTTTAAAGGAAGTGTGCCACAGATAGAGATCTTGGACTGGTTTGATATTCTCCTAGCGAGGAGCCTTCAAAGCCAATCAGGAATGATGGAGTGTCAAAGAGCCACCTTTGTTTCTTGGTGGTGTGCGTCAGATCTATGTGGTCAGCAGCAAGGCGACACTTCTTAAAAGGTTATGCTGCCCCAACCTTTACCGTGCAACTGAAGAAACTGACTCACATGGTGGCAGAGATAACCACCAGTTACTCCAACTATCACACTAAAAAAAGGTCAGGATCTCTAAAAAACGTTTTTGTTGATGAGGGTCTCCTTGTTTTGCTTCACAGAATGTGTTATCTTGCATTAGATCAGGGTCTAACGTCTCACTGACATCTCCATTTACTTTATAGAAGAAGACAAAGGACTGTCAAATCATACACAGCAGATATTACCTATAAATGTCACACTCAACCTACCTTTAGACTTTACTTTTGAAGTGTAAAGTCAGCATAAATCATTTTGAAAGTTAACCTGCCTCTGCAGCAGCAATGAATAGCTGACACTCCTTAAATGAAATGGAAAACTCAACTGAAAATCAAACAAGTCTTCTAGGGTAGATTTAACAAACAAAAAGCTGCCATAACCTACAAACCTTAAACTTATCTGCTTGAGATCAAACCAGTCATCATCATAGTGAAAGTGACAAACCAGGAATTAAGGTCAGGTGTCCCAGTGGGATTTTTTCACGCTTGTTTGCATCTTTAGTTAAGGCCATAGCTTGCAGGGAGGTTACAAAGGATCCGGAAGATCTCACTGTAATAAGGTCCTGGTCAAGAGAATGGTACAAAGCATTCTGATGGATTTTATGCTGGGACAATGGTGGGATAAAAAGAAAACAGACGGGAACTGGTCAGCAATCCTATCAATAGGCCGACACTGAGGGAGCTGCATGAATTTCTGACAATTACTGGTCATTTCCAATCTTTATCTTATTCTCCATAGGTCTAGAGATCTAGATTAAGGAGTGGGGTTTCCTTTTCTTGAAAACAACAACCAAACAAACAGCCTGGGCAGCTGAAATTTCCAAATATGTGTTACGATCTGATGAAACCCAACTTGAACGCTTGGGCCACTGTTCCAAAAGGTACACAAACACTGAAACATTGTATTAGCAGTATGACCTCGAGTTTCTAAAGTTTATTTGTCTCTGCAGAAGCCATAGTTTGCAGAGACGTTTGCAAAACCATCTTATGACACAAACGTATCAGTCAGCAGTAGGGTACCAATAAAATGGTAGTATTATATATACAAATACCATTTCACTGTGATGCAGTGCTCAATTATTGCAAAAATATGGGACTGCAGTGGACTTACGTTCTGACAAAAGTACTCTAAAGACAAAACTGAAACTGATCAGGGAGAATCTAAGATGCAAAAGTCTTTTCTGCAGCAAAACATGACATGATTCTATCACCACCATACTTCACAGCTTTGATTAAATTATTCAGCTTGCAAGCCTCCTCCTTTTTCCTCCAAATATAACAATGGTCATTATGACCAGATTCTTTGATTTCAGTTTCACCAGCTGCATTCCTCAATTATTAAAAGAAATATGGGACAGCAATGAAGTTCCAATATTTTAATGTATGTAAGACACTGAAAGAACTACAGGAATTTCAAATTAGTACTGATTTTGTTGTACATATGACCAGATAGATAGACTACAAGCATGTCTTGAAGACATAAAAACTTGGATGACTTTAAATTTTCTGCTTCTAAATTCAGACAAGACAGAAGTTGTCGTCTTTGGACCGGAGTCTTTAAAAAAGAAACTGCTTAGTCAATCACTTAACCTGGATGGCATTAAATTGACCTCCGATAATAAAGTAAAAAACCTTGGTGTTATTTTTGACCAGGACATGTCATTTAAATCCCATATTAAACAGGTTTCTAGGATTTCCTTCTTTCACCTCCGGAACGTTGCCAAAATTAGAAATATCCTATCCAGGAGTGATGCTGAAAAACTAGTCCATGCATTTGTTACTTCAAGGCTGGACTATTGTAATTCTTTACTATCAGGATGTCCACAAAATGCAGTTAAAAGCCTTCAGCTGATTCAAAATGCTGTAGCAAGAGTTCTGATGAAAATGAAAAAGAGAGATCATATTTCCCCTACTTTAGCTTTCCTTCATTGGCTCCCTGTTAAATCCAGAATAGAATTTAAAATTCTCCTCCTCACATATAAAGCCCTTAATGATCTAGCGGCATCATACATCAGAGATCTGATTGTTCCATATGTTCCTAACAGAGCACTTCATTCTCAGACTGCAGGTTTACTGGTGGTTCCTAAAGTCTCTAGAAGTAGAATGGGAGGCAGATCCTTTAGTTATCAGGCTCCTCTCCTGTGGAACCAGCTCCCAGTTTTTAATCCGTGAGGCGGACAACCCTGTCTACTTTTAGGCTAGGCTTAAAACTTTCCTTTTTGATAAAGCTTATAGTTAGAGTGGCTTAGGTTATCCTGAGCTATCTCTGTAGTTATGCTGCTATAGGCTTAGGCTGCTGGAGGACATAATGACCACTTTCACCCTCTTCGCTACTTTCTCACACTACTCTTCAATTTTGTATTATTTGCTGTTATTTCAGCTTTTTAACTTTGTTCTCTCTCTTCTCTCTTCCTAGAAGCTACACCTGGCCTGACTCTGTGTCTACCTGTGACAACTGTCTGGAGAGGGGCATCGTCCGAGCTTCTGCTGGCAACAACTTGGTGCTCACCCTCTACCGATGATCCACATGGCCCTGTCTTTCAGTGTTTAACCCTTTCTCTCTTCTAGACATAGCTACTGACGGAGCTTTTACTGTAACTAACTCTATGTGCTCTCTTCAGACTCTAACATTGAAAATTGGCTCAGAGTTTATCTGTTCTTTCTTTCTAGGTGAAACGACTAAAGGAGCTACATCCATTAACATTTACCTTTTCCTTCCCATAGAAAATACTCCTGGATCAGTGCTTCTTTGTTCTCTGTATGTCTCTGCTCTGTTCTCTCTAACCCCCAGTCGGTCGTGGCAGATGGCCGCTCACACTGAGCCTGGTTCTGCTGGAGGTTTCTTCCTGTTAAAAGGGAGTTTTTCCTCTCCACTGTCGCTACATGCATGCTCAGTATGAGGGATTGCTGCAAAGTCAACGCCAGTGACTGTCCACTGTCTCTACATGCTCATCCAGGAGGAGTGAATGCTGCAAGTCACTGACTGGATGCAATCTGCTGGGTTTCCTTAGATAGACAAACTTTTTATCCAATTTGAATAAATAACAGAATCTGACTGCACTGTTCAATGATTTGGATTAATTGTAATGCATGTACCTGACTTTTGTGAAGTACCTTGAGACGACATGTGTTGTGAATTGGCGCTATATAAATAAATAAACTGAATAATCTCTAATATTCTTCCTGTGTTTGGATTTAGAAGTTAGGCTTTCAAGACAGTTTCCTTTTATTCCAAAGAAACACATCCCGGTCTGGCTAAAGTCTCTGTAAACCTTGTTGGAGAATGTGTTTTGAAGGTCGGTGGCAGCAGCTTCATGGTCTGGGGTTGTTTTACTTTACATGGCACTGGGGTGTTGCCAAAATGTTTGAAGTTACAAAATATTCCAAATACTAACCAAATCCTTTACGTGTCCTATAGAAAGTTGAGGACAAAGAAGGATTTTTTTTGCAGCAGCACCATAATGAGTCCAATCCCACATCTAAATCAATAAAAAGATGTTTCACTGGATATAGATTTAAGTTTGGAAATGACCAGGCCAGAGTCAAGAGCTAAATCTGACAAAAAAAACAAACAAAACATTTGTAGGGTCACCTTAAGAGGTCTGTGGACAATGAATATCCTCACAATCTGATAAATTGCACGTACAGGTGGTTCACTAAGATTCAAACAAGATGACAGCAGGTTTGGAATGGAAACCAGAAGGCATGAGGGGTGGATAATGTAATGACAGGGAGGATGACCTCGTAGACAATCAAGACAGTATTACAGACGCATGATGGAGTCTAACAGAGGTTGCTTTTTTGTTGCATCAGTCATCCTGTTCAATTGCTTAGCATGTAGGACTTACAGTGGTCATAGTGGATGCTGGAAACAGTGTAGGTGAGACAAGGTGTCTCAAGACAAACCACACCATAGGAGGATCATGCTTGATACCTAATGGAATTTCATGACATTGATAAATGCTATCCAGATTCAGGTATTGGACTCTAAAGCAGAGTGCCCTCTATACCCTTTTGCTTTACCATTGGGCTGTGGTGACGTCTGTAGACTTTTACCAGACAATGAGTCAGTCCACCTGGCTCAGACAAACCCACAATGCAACCTCTATCATGCTCCATTAAGTGCCAGAAATGCTAATAAGGTAATGTTGATGCTATGCTAATGGGTCCCTGAGGCATCCTCTGCCTGGTCTAGATTTGCCAGCTCTTTGCAAACTTAATGACCTACACACCCATCACTAGTCTGCATGCAATTAAAAACATGATACTTACGCAGTATATATAGTTAAAACCATATATTTACATACACTATGGAAAATGATACATAATGTTTTTGTTTTTTTGTTGTTCCTTTTTTTTGATCAATTAGAATTGGCAAATTATTTTTAATTACTAAATGTCCAAATAATCAGATACCATTTTGGAAAAGTTATTTCAAATTCAAAAGTTTAAATACATTTACTTACTATTTGGTAGAATTGCCTTTTGAACGGAATGATATGGGTAGAGCACTTTGGGTATCCTCTTTGGGTATCCTTCTACAGACACACACCTTTTCAGCTCATCCTAAAATTATTAAGAGACTTAGAGATCAGGGCATTGTGATGGCCACTCCAAAACATTAACTTTGTTGTCCGTAAGCCACTTCGTAACTAATTTAGCTGCCGTCTTAGTGTAGTTGTCCATTTGGAAGAACCATTTGTGCCTGAGTTGTCTGGCTGGTATCTAGAGATGTTCTAATTTTTCTACATGGTGTTTTCTCCTCGTGATGTAAATTTTTTTGTGAAGTTCACCAGTGCCTCCTGCAGAGAAACACCCATACATAGATGCTGCCACCCCTATACTTTAAAGTGGGGAGGAAGTTCTCAGGCTTGCAAGCTTCTCTATTGTTCTTCCAGATTTGACAATGGTCATTATGACCAAACTCTTGAATTTTATTTAAGTCATCAAAACACAGAACTTCTCCAAGTATTAAGGTTTTTGTCTCTGAGTGTGTTTGCAAACGGTAATCTGGATTTGTGTGTTGATTTTGGAGTAATAGCTTCTTTCTCATTGAGTGGCCTTTCAGCCCGAGTCAGCGCAGAACTTGTTTCACTGCGGATATTGAAGCCGGCATCTTCAAAAGGTCTTTTGCTTTTGTTCTAGGGTTGATACACACATTTTACACCATAACACACTTATCTGTGGGACACAGAACTCCTTCCTGAACAGTAGGGTGGTTTGATATGCCCACACTGTTTATATTAGCATATAATTGTTTGAACAGATGAAAGTGACACCTTTAGACTCTTTTGATTTTTCCATGAGGAAAAGCCTTATTGAGAAAGGTGTGTTTACACATAAGGAACTGGAAATAGATAAATAATGTTAAAAATAAAGGACTATGGTCACTTATGGGGAGATGATTTTTGTATGTCTTTAATTTCTATTAAGTTAATCCTCCTGGTAGAATGCTAGAAGTTTCAATAAATCCCTTTGCTCCTTTGCTTTAGCCCATGTCTCACATCTCCAAAGCTATATGACCTGTGAAACAGAGTAAAGCTGGTTTATGAAGCGGCTTCCTACATATTATGGCTATCCAATCCATAGCAAAAACAATCTGCGGAGCTATTAACGGGAACTGTTCAAGCAAAAACACAAGTGTTCTCCAAGAAATGTGAAGGGAAATGTGAAATCATGTGTGAAATGTGAGTTGCAATCCAAAGAATTATTGTGGCTCAAATTGAAATGTCACCGGGGAGCGGAGGAGTTGGGGACAATGACTCTGACATGCATAAAGGCAAATAAGATATCTTGGTTATGAAGCATGCTCTGTAGTTTCAGCCTTGCTGAAAGCGTTTTACTGTTTGAACTCAGCAGCTCTGTTTTTATAACCTTAACCCCGCGCTGGAAGATGTATATAGAGTTGCAGTAACTTTAAATATCTTGTTCTGAAATGTTCCATTTCCATTTTGAGTTTCAGGCTTTATATCCATCTACCTGAGCTGTAAGTGAACCGCTGACTTCCTCCTGAGCAGCAGAACCTGTCAGAGAAAAACACACTTCCTTACACCCAGAGACTGATGATAACCTGGAGGGGAAATTTACCCGAGGCTCTTGAACTCATCAGAACAAAGAAATAAGCTTGTTGCTGTTTTTGTAGTTGAAGAAAATTTGAAATGGTCCAATAACTATGATTGACACCGTTTTATAAAATATTTTATAATACTGTGAGAATATTTTTTATGGGTTTACACTTCAGAATAAAGCAACCAAAGGCAGAAGAAACTTTCCAGAATGGACCATTTCGGAAAATAATGTACCCTCTTGTAATTTGAACATTAGTTTCAAAGTTAGAGCTGCACGGTGGCGCAGTGGTTTGCTCTGTTGCCTCGTAGAAAGAAGGTCCTGTGCTCAACTCCTGGCCAGGTGCCTATCTGCATGGACTTTGCATGTTCTCTCCGAGTACTTTGGCTTCCTCCCACAGTCCAAGAACAATACTGTTAGGTTAATTGGTGTCTCTACATTTGTGTGCATGGTTGTTTGTTCTGTGTTGCTCTGTGATGGACTGATGACTTGTCCAGGGTGTAGCCTGCCTCTTGCCTGTCGACTGCTGGAGATAGGTATCAACTCCCCCACGACCCTGTATGGAAGAAGCAGGTATACAAAATGGATGGAAGGATTAAAAGTTCTCTGAGACTTTGGAGCCATGTCTCCCTCATTAAAGATGTTAACTTTTCTCAGTCTTATTTCAATAAGACTTTTTAACACCCTTCTCTGATTATACAAAGACAAGTCTGCCAGGGAAGATGGTTATTGTCTATAGTCCATCCTGGACTACAGACAGAAGGCATTTATTAGTTTAAGGTTTTTTGGTTTGAGTTTATCCATTTCAACAGTAAAATGTCACAAAGCCACGGAGTTTAGAAGCGAGCCACCCAAAAAATATGATGCAACAGATTTCAAAACATCCTAGCCTGCTATGCCCATAATTCACCATAATTTAACCCCCTGATGTGGCTGAATTTTACAGAATGTTCCACACTACAGAGAGAATGTCTCCAATACAATTTGAAATTATGCAAATTGACTTCTTTTCTACACCAAACCCTTTTACAGCTGTGAAAGATTTGACTATAAATTTTTTTGTTCCACATGTCTGATGCATCTTATGCTAAGTATTTGACACACAAGCTCATGTTAACCCTATAGTACCTTTCCTGTATTTTCCTGTATTTCCTTAGGAAATATTCTTTTTTCCCCTTAAGACTGCTTTTCCAAGGATAATTTTATCTGATGAGATAAATCCGTGTTTGATGGGCCAGATATTGATGCTTTTATTTAGACTTATCAAACAGCAGACATTGAGAAGTAAACAATCCAAAACAATGTATTCTCCTCCTTAGCTGGTGACTCATCAGACATCTAGTTGACTAAAAAGAAATGAGTTTGTTTAGATTTATTTTATGTGGAAACCTAATTTGCTCTGACAGTGATTCATCCGGAGGTAATGGCTTATGTGGGCTTTAGCTGCAGGTAAATGACTGCCCCTGAGCTGGCATTTAAATGTAGACACCTATTAAAGCACGGTAATTACAAAAAAGGCAAATTATTATGAAAGGTCCTCATTAAAGTGTCCTTGGTTTTTAACCATTTCCACCAGTCACAAGAGACCACACATCACCTTTATGTAAAAAAAACAGTTTCTCCCAGAAGACCTGATCTAATTTGGCAGCTGAGTGATTAGGTTCATCAGGCACATTGTCAATTTATTTGAATTTCATGTGAAGCTTTGCAGTGGGTTGACTGATGAATGCTCTCTTCCGAATCACAAGTATGCCTCTTGGTTGTTTAACTGTCATAAGCTGTTGGCACCACTGGAGCATGAAAGCAAAATGTCTGCCCTCATTAAAGCAAGTGTTTTTCATGAAACGTCAGTGTCAATGTTTGCATTTTTTGCCACCTTTGTTTGCCCCAAGACTGATTAAATCCAAGTCTGACATGACAGAGCTATGATAGCTTAAAACAGATAGCGTAGCTTTGTCCAGACAGCCAGTGCATCTTTGTCCAAACAGCTGCCATAGCTCTGTTCAAAGTTCCAGTAAAGATCAATCAGTTAGCATAGGGCTTTTGGTACCTCCCAGTTGGGGGTCTTTCTACATGGAGTTTGCATGTTCTCTCCCTGCATGCGTGGGTTATCTCCAGGTACTCTGGCTTCCTCCCACAATCCAAAAACATGACTGTTAATTGGTTAATTGGTCTCTCTAAATTGCCCATAGGCGTGAATGGATGCGTGCATGGTTTTTTATCCTGTGTGGCGACCGTGTTCAGTGTTATGAGCCCAACTATTTTTTTAGCTTTAGTCATATGTGCTTTATTTAAGAAATTGGGCCTGAAAGTGAAAAAAGTGATAATCCACCTTGGGGATCATTAGTATTACATGTTTTTAATGAGAAAGTAAATGTGTTATATCAGCACTATCTCTCAAAGTAGAATGTGGGTGTTTTTCATTATGCTTAAGTTTGTCCTTGCCCCTCCAACTGGCATTGCTTTGCACAGGAGAAGCATAAATTGTCTACTGTGAAATTATTGGTCCAACCAAATGAGTCTAGAGTGGTATAAAAAATGTGCAAATGCAGAAATGGGCCAATGCTACAAAAAGTAAATGGCCTACACTTTCTCAAGTTAGAGGACTCCAAAGCACTTAACACCACAATCAGTCATCCACCCATTCATACACACATTCACACACTGACAGTGGTATACTACATTGTAGCCACAGCTGCCCTGGGGCAGACTGACAGAAGTGGGGCTGGCATACAATTGGTGACAGCGGGCCCTCGGACCACCATCAGCAGGAAAGGTGGGTGGCTCTCAGGTGGCACTCAGGTTGTAGGGGTTCAATTTGAAGTACAAGTATATAAAAGTTGACTATTTCAAATCTCTGAGCCTCCCAGAAGTCTCCTCTTCCCTTTGTCAGACAGATATGCATTTGAGGGAGGGATAGGAATATTGATGAGGATACTGCATGGATAATAATTTTGAGTTTTGCTGAGTGAGAACATCAGAATCATGTTTACATTCACATTTGTGCATAATCCTTCTGTTATGAGACCACTTGTTTCTTGTTTATGTAAGACAGGGGACGTATTACCCCTAGTGGATCCACTCTATTCAGTGTTCCCTTTCAAGCTTTGGTCCACACTATTTAATGTTTGCCCCTCTATCACCCGGATGTTTGCACTCATATGTGCACTGGCACACTACTGAACCTGCAGAAACCCAGCTCTGCCTATGAGTCACTTCTGACTAGTAGATTTCTGCTGTAAAAGCACTTTGTGTTGAGAGCACAGATGAGGACAAACTGTATATTTAGTGTTGGACCCAGTCATTCACAGTGTGATTAATGAGCAGGCAGACGGACAACTAGAGTACATTCTAATCACCCACAAGGACAAAGAGTGATAGAGTGAGACTGGGGTGTGAAGAAATGCCTGCCTGCTAATAGCTTCTCTGTCTTAAGTCTGCAAAAGACTTAAGTGAAACTAATAATGGAAACAACAGACTGATTATTGAAATTGGTATACTTGTAAGCAGTGTTTTAGCAGCAGTTGAAAATCTTCCCTTAAACAATTTCTGCCTATTTTCTTTTTTTTTCAAATCATTTCAATTCAGTTTATTTATATAGCGCCAATTCACAACACATGTCGTCTCAAGGCACTTCACAAAAGTCAGGTACATACATCCCAATTAATCCTAACCATTGAACAGTGCAGTCTGATTATTTAATTAAATTTGAAAAAAATGTTTTTCTATTTAAGGAGACCCAGCAGATTGCATCCAGTCAGTGACCTGCAGCATTCCCTCCTCCCGGATGAGCATGTAGAGACAGTGGACAGTCACTGGCGTTGACCTTGCAGCAATCCCTTATACTGAGCATGCATGTAGCGACAGTGGAGAGGAAAAACTCCCTTTTAACAGGAAGAAACCTCCAGCAGAACCAGGCTCAGTGTGAGCGGCCATCTGCCACGACCAACTGGGGGTTAGAGAGAACAGAGCAGAGACACAAAGAGAACAAAGAAGCACTGATCCAGGAGTACTTTCTATGGGAAGGAAAAGTAAATGTTAATGGATGTAGCTCCTTTAGTCGTTACTCTGAGCCAGTTTTCAATGTTAGAGTCTGAAAGAGAGCACATAGAGTTAGTCACAGCAAAAGCTCAGTCAATTGCCATGTCTAGGAGAGAGAAAGGGTTAAACACTAAAGGAGAGGGCCATGTGGATCATCGGTAGAGGGTGAGCATTAAGTTGTTGCCACCAGAAGCTCGGACGAAGCCCCTCTCCAGAAAGATGTCACAGGTAGACACAGAGTCAGGCCAGGTGTAGCTTCTAGGAAGAGAAAAGAGAGAGAACAAAGTTAAAAGCTGAAATAACAGCAAATAATGCAAAATTGGAGAGTAGTGTGAGAATGTAGCGAAGAGGATGAAAGTGGTCCTTATGTCCTCCAGCAGCCTCAGCCTATAGCAGCATAACTACACAGAAAGTTTCAGTTCAGATTATTTAGTTAAAAAGCGCTTAATTTCAACAATGTCGTTTCAAGGCACCCCACAAAGGGTCCCACTGATGGTCATTCTTATACTAAAAACCACAACGATGGTAGTTATCAGGCTCCTCTCCACAGGAGAGGAGCCTGATAACTAAAGGATCTGCCTCCCATTGTACTTCTAGAGACTCTAGGAACCACCAGTAAACCTGCAGTCTGAGAACAAAGTGCTCTGTTAGGAACATATGGAACAATCCGATCTCTGATGTATGATGGAGCTAAATCATTAAGGGCTTTATATGTGAGGAGGAGAATTTTAAATTCTATTCTGGATTTAACAGGGAGCCAATGAAGGGAAGCTAAAATAGGAGAAATATGATCTCTCTTTTTCATTTTCATCAGAACTTTTGCTGCAGCATTTTGAATCAGCTGAAGGCTTTTAACTGCATTTTGTGGACATCCTGATAGTAAAGAATTACAACAGTCCAGCCTTGAAGTAACAAATGCATGGACTAGTTTTTCAGCATCACTCCTGGATAGGATATTTCTAATTTTGGCAACGTTCCGGAGGTGAAAGAAGGAAATCCTAGAAACCTGTTTAATATGGGATTTAAATGACATGTCCTGGTCAAAAATAACACCAAGGTTTTTTACTTTATTACCGGAGGTCAATTTAATGCGATCCAGGTTAAGTCTCTTAAAAACCAATACAGGGTCTTTTGTAGTATACTTTTTATTCATCTCTGAGTTTGACTCAGATTTTTGACCCATTTGGACTCTTCTGCATTGAGTTTGCATGTTCTCTCTGGGTCCTTCAGCTTCCTCCATAACTGTTTGGTTAATCTACCTGTAGGTATGACTTTGTGTGTGTGCATGATTGCCTGTTGTCTGTCTTGCATCTCTCTGTGATGGAGTAACACCCTGTCCAAGTCTGGGGTTTACCCCTCTTCTTGACCAAATGCCTGCTGGAGATAGGTACCAAACCCCCACCCCGTGGACCAGCGGCCCCCCGTAGGGGTCATAAGTATAATTATGACCTGAAGTAATTTGAGTCCCTGCAGTGTCAGCTAATCTAAGTATTTTGATTGTAGTTGATTCATTCAAAACATTTATGTTACCTTTATTTGTTTTAGCAATGGAGCAAATGTACGGAGCCCTTAACGGGAGACTGAAGACAAAATAAAAATAAAACAACTTTCTAGTGCATCCGATTCTTTTTCATGTGGACCAGATTCTTTCACATGCACCTTGCACCAAAATAGACCTCAGGACGACATAACGATGACATCCGGCAAGCAACGTAGCAATGTCATTATATTGCTGCCCAAACTAGAAATATAGCACAATTAGGTCAGGTATTTACACAGTAGCCAGAAATACTGAATTGGAGAAAGTATTTTTTTGTGCGCGGAAAAGTTAGCTTTTTTTTTTTCCTTTCAACGTCTCTTGACGGGCTCCCTACGAATGTGCTGTATTTCTACCAAATTTAACTTGAGGCAATTAAGCCATGTGTTCTTCTTAACATCCTCAAAAAGACCATGTTGGCTGGTTTAGCCATAGACTAAATTATACACAGTATGCCTAATCAAAAGCTGTGTATCTTTATATGCAATAAGAATACAATGTACAAATTATATGCAAAAAAGATACTCCGTGGTTTGATGCTGGTAGACAGTTATCGGTAAATTACCTTTGAATCCTTGATTGTGGCTGACTTTTGCTTCTTTTCTACATCTTAATTTAGTTTCAGTTGGCTTTTATTTACGATTTTTTTAACTTTTCTTAACTAATTTGTTTTACTGTTAAACTCAAACTATATTCCTCATTTATTTTAGAAGTACCTGTTTAAGTTGTAGCCTGTTTTGCCACCTGCAAGTCTGGAACTTGCTTTTCCTGCTTTTGGGGTCAAAGCTTTAAAGGAAATCATTGTAAATTTGATAAAAACCTCTCCCCAGATTCTGCTTTTAGTAAGGTTCTAAACTGAACTATCCAATGTTAGGTAACTTAATCTAGGCTGAATTCACAGGTTAATTTTTACATGGACAAAGTTTATGAACGCTGATAATGTTTATACATGTAAAAAAGAATTTATTATTTTCTGCCCTACATAAAAATTCTGCAAAGCCATTCAAAAAATGAAACACAAACAACCTCCGTTGGTTTAGGTCATATAGGAGCCTCCTTTCCTCTATTGTACAAAATGCCTTCATTGAAATTTAAAAAGTAAAGAATAAAGATGCCAAAGTGTTAAACAAGATGAGAAACAAACAAGATAACTGAGCATCTATATGAGAGCAATAAAATTAAAAGTCTCACTCCAGACTTCTGTTTTGTATATCTACTGTCACTTTGTGAATGGGCACTGACCTTTTCTTTTCACTTTGTAAGAAATGTGGCCCAAGCTGGTAAGAAAGACTGATATCCAGAGGATGAAACCTATCGCAAAGCTATAAAGAATGCACATTCTCCTTTGTTGTGCTACCACAGATAAACTACTCTCAGATGATAGACTATTTCATGAGGTTGAGCAAAAATGAAAAATACTGACCAAAAAGAAAAAAAATGAGTGGAAGGAAACATTAATAAACAAACGAGAACAGGGGGGAAAGGAACGAAAGAGAGATGCTGTTTAGAGCTGTGGAGGAATCGACTTCTTTTTTCATTTGGCCTCTTTTGTTTGAGCTGTTCCACAATTGATCAGACCAGAATGTGGATTGATTACACTGTCAACGCCACTGTCATTGCCTTTTGAATGAATTTAATATTTGACTTAATTAGATTGTTATTCATGCCGCTGGGTCTTTGCAGCACCATTTTGCTTTATTGTCACTTTTGATTAATCTTGAACTGCCCTTCCATCAATAACTGAATGAATTAATGAAGAGCAGACCTTTTCCTTGAGACTGGTGTGTAGAATAATTCTGTGTTATGATTGCATTTTTATCTTTTTATCTTTTTTTCCCTTTTCCCTTTTTTATTACAAGATCATTATTTCTGTCTTTTACAAAGATTACGTCAAAACAGCTGTTCAAAGAGTGCAAACTGAGTTGATGTTGCAGGGAAGCTGTGTGATTATATGGTCCACTGGTTATATTTCAATGGCTTTTAGTAACTATGCCTTTGAGAGACATTGCAATTTTAATATTGACACCACTTACTATTCCAGCTTGTTAATTGTGACATTAATCTGCACCTTTAAAAATTAATTATATCATAAAGGGCACAATTTGTTAATATTGGGTTTTGCCTTCCACTAAGTAAATCCAATTTTGGATTTTAATAAATTTGTCAGTGGGAAATTATGACATTATTGACATGTGTTTCCATGATTTCTGATGCTTTCTGGGTTATTTATTATTATTAGGAATGTCTTGCCATATTCAATTCATTTCTCTGTGTTGTATTTTATCACTGTTAGGTTGTTTTCATATAAGCTAATTCCTTTGTTTTTAGTTTTACTTATTTGTTGTGTTCGTTCCTCTTGATTTGTGGATCCTTTTGTCTAGTTCAGCTCCTACTGTGATTTCTGTGTTTATTAGTCTCCTTCCCTCAGCTCCCGTGCTCGGCACTCCCCCTCAATTATTCAGCATTTCCCTGATTAGATTCAGCTGGTTTCGATTTAACTAATCAAACCTCCTCTTTATTTAGGCCACCTTGATTTTTACTGTTTCTTCCTGGATTATTCTGTTACTCTCACTTCAGTTTGATGTTCTGTTCCCTTTCCTAAATGTTATCATTAAATTATGTTTCACTCCATGTAGCTGCTGGTCTCCCTGCTTTTGGTTCTGTTATTGGCACGAACTTGATGGGCTTGGACTTGATTTTTTTGTTATGTGTGTATTTTGGCCATTTCTTTGCTGTTTATGTTATTACTTAAGTCTTGCTTTCTTAAGTTTTTTTTTCTCTGTGCTCATCATTGTTTGGTGTTCTCCTTATGAGTTCATTCTTTTGTGTTTTTTTTATTTTAGTGGTCCTTTTTGCATTTAGCAGTTTTCCTCTTAGATCTCTGTTTATCTTTCCCCCCCTTGATTTGTGGTTTTCTTGTATCTCTGTTAAGCTAATCTGTGTTAAACTATTCTCTCTCCTTCAGCTGCTCTGCTTTCCCCCTGCCATGATTGGCCCACATGTCATCTGATTGCTCTCTTGGTTTGCTTGTCATTTTTTTACCACTGCCTCAGTATTTAAGATCCTGATTTTTCTTATTTCCCTGCTGGTTTTTTATGTTGACTTCATATTTCCCGTTGCTCTGTTGCCATACCCATTTCTCCATCCATTCTCGATAACCTGTTCTCTCTGTGCAAGACCTATTTGTGAAGTTTCTATATTTTTATTAATAAACAAACTCACCTCAGTCAGTTTCTGCTTTTGGGTCCTTCACAACCTAATCATGACAGTTACACTGCAACCATGCCAAATTATACTTCTGCAACAAAAAAAAACATGTTTTTCGTGGAGGGAGCTGTAACTTTGTATGGACTACTTTTTAAAGACTTTATTTTCCTTCATTCTTGTGTTTCTTCAGCTTTGTAAAGAAACACAAGGCTGATATAAACTTGTCCTGTGAGAAACTATCATTCAGTTGCCAGCAACCAAATTGTTCTTCTGTAACGTTCATTTTCAGCTAAAACCGTACATATCATTATGCCAGCAATGATCTAGAAATCTGTACTGGACTATTCATCTTTTCTATCACCAGCAACCAACCACAGCACCTCAGTGCCTGCAGCAGTCTAAAGAGGCACGGTAAAGTTAAGCATCAAAAGAAAATTTTGAATGTAAGAACATCATTAGGCCTTGTCATGGTTAGTTTACTTGTGTTGTATACTATGTTGTATGGCCATACTGAGAAGAGAACATTTGATTATTAAAAAAATAATGCTGGATCAAACCAACGCACAACACAATAATTTAATGTAATGAAAATAAATCTTGTGATGAATAAATCATTGTGCCTTGCAAAATCATGGCTCTTGAACTCTTTCACATTTTGTTGTACAACCCCAAAAATTTAATGCAAATTTTTTGTGATTTTTTTTTGAGAAAATCATCACAAAGTGATAATGTGGTCATCCACCATCCATTTTTCATACCCGGGTTTTCCTCAGGGCCCCTGGGGCCTACGCGTAGTCTTTGGGTGGAGGGGAAAGGTACACAATGATAGGTCTTCATCCACCCTCCACCTAAGGCAAATTTTGAGTAAACCCCTTTACCTTTCATCATTTTTTTTTGGGGGGAGGGAAACCAGGGGGCACCTGGAGAGAATCCACGCATGCATGGTGAGAACATGCAAACTCCATGCAGAAAGACATGGGGGTGGAATTCAAACCCAGGACCTTCTTCTGCAAGACAACAGTGCTACGAGCTGTTCCACCTTGTAGGCTATAATGATATATACTGAAGCTGAAGCCCCGCCCTCCCTTGATTTTTAACTTTTGTGGAAGGCCTCTTTATCTGCAATTTTCAAATGCAAGTCTAACGGGGTATTTTTCTATCCAAAGTTGGGACACTAGAAGAATCTAGAGATTTTTTTCTTTACAAATCCCGAAGGCCCAAATTTGGGTGGAGAACATTTTTTAAAAATACCTTTTTAAAGTCTTTCACAAAACTCAGTTTCCCTTTAGGGGCCCGCCTGAGGCCCTTGGGAGGCAGAAAACGCTTTTAAAGTCAAATGTTTCAAATTTTAGCTCTTGCTGTATTTTTTGTGTTTTTTCCTGGGTGGAAGGGAACCTCTGTCCCCGGGCTCCCAGAAGGGCCCCTACCATGTTTTTTTTTAAAGGGTTTCCTTTTTATTTAGCTTCAAACATTTTTCCAAACCAAATCTGGGGCCAACATCCCTGTCCCTGCCAAAAAAGCCCTCCTTCAAAAATATTTCTGCCACCCCATGTTTTAAAATTTGGGGTGGGGTGGGTTCAAAGGGGACGTGGGGTTTGTTTCTACCACAGTGTTTTTCATGTAGGCCAAAAAGTTTAACTTTGTTTTATTCTAAGCAGACGTTTGCTGTGTCCCCTACAAGGTCAATGGGGAAACTGCAAATAGAATGTCTTATGATTTTCTTTGAACAATGGCTTTGTTATTGCCACTCCTCCATAAGACTTCATTGGTGAAGTACATGACTACTAATTGTTCCATTGACAGAATTTCCCACCTGAGTTGTGGATCTCTGCAGCACTTCCAGAGTTATCAGGGAACTCTTGGTTGCTTCTCTGATTGATACTGTCCTTGCCCTTCAGGTTAGGTGTTGGTAGGTTTGCAGGTGTGCCAGGATGACCTCTTGAGCCAAATCATAATAAAATACATCAGAGTTGGTGGTTCTAACATGTCAAAATGAGAAAAAGTTTAATAAGCCTGAATACTTTTTTTTAACGACTCAAATAGACCAGGAAGAGAAATCACTTTAAAATATCCTGCTGATGCTCTCACACATCACAGATCCAGAATCTCAGCTGTGTCATGAATAATTAATGTGCTTTGATCATTTCATGCAGCCGGCTACTAGCGGGGAGAGTCAAAGTTTTCTGGATCTTCTTTGTTTTCCTCTTGGGAGTTTGTTTTTGGAGTTTGAAGGACTTGCCTGTATAAAACCTAAAGGAATTGTATATATAGGAGATACCAGGACAAGCTGCACCTGTCTCTTGGCACATGTGTGCTGGAATGCATGCCTGGTTCTGGCGCTCTGAGGTGTGAACCGCATCATAAGATAGTTTGATGGCTGCGTGGAGCCTGTCTCATGTAAAGGCAGAGGCTGAACCCGGATAAAAAAAAGTTAAAGGTAAGCTCGCACCATCTCCTCAGCTCACCTCTTTTTACCTGACTGCAAAACATGGATCCCTGCTGTCGCCATTGTATCCGGCGGGAAACTTCCCAAGTCAGCTAACAGCCGGAGGGGAGGAACCGTTAAACAACAGGAGCTGCAGCGAGAAGCAAAGGAGCTGCTGTGAACCATACACACACACACACACACACACACACACACGGCATCAGGCTGCTTAAACAAGATATGACACATGCCCCATTCCCTTATGCCAGCCAGTGACAAGTGATGAGGCGGTCTCATAACTCATGCAGCGCTGAGGTAGTTGAAGCACACATTTAAATACATATCCATTCAAATACAGCAGCTCCTCTCAGTTATTTCGTCATTTAACACCGTGATAGTTTTGTTTGTGGGAGCCTGGGAGGATACAAATTTCTATGCAAGCTCTGTCAGTTTGCATGTTTGGCCCCTGAAATAAAAAAGCAACGATTACTAACAACATTTTGGAACGTGCGAGCTGTGAGCCGGAATTTTAAATGTGATCTTATAAACTGAAATTCATATTTGATGAGAACTAGAGTATGGTCTTTATTTTCTCTCTCAGTGAATAAAAAAATGGAGTGAAAGAAAGAGCTGTGTAGTTAGATTTTGTTTTTGTTTTCTCGTTTTATATTCAGATACCCCAGCTCCGAGCAGCTATAAAACCAGAAACTCAAAACAGATGTGTTTTGGAGCCAGTGCCACAGCAGCTGACCATAGGATTGAACTTTTGCATTTACAGTGGATGACTAAATAATTTTTCTCTCCAGTCAGGCTTAAAAGAAGGTGTGTTTTCTCATATATGAGGATACAATGGGAAATTATTTGGTCCTCCTTACCATTCTTAATTAGAAAAACATCCCCACAGCATGATCCTGTTAGGATTACGAGATAGAACCCCAGAATGCAGACGAGCAGGCAGCGTGATGGTAAATAAAAAAAAGGTTTAATAACAAAAACTCACTCACAGCAGGAGGCAGGAACAAAACAACAAACGTCCCGAGCAGGCACAGAGTTCAGGCGGGCGACCAGGAGGTCGTCCCGAGCAGGCACAGAGTTCAGGCGGGCGACCAGGAGGTCGTCCCGAGCAGGCACAGATTTCAGACGGGCGCCAGGACCTGTAACACTGGGCGTTCTGGGCGGTCAACGGCGAAGGCGCGGAGACCTGCGACAAAGGCGCGGAGGCCGACAGAAGCGTAGAGACTGTGGCGGCCTGTGACGGGAACCTGCAGGTTGGTCAGGAGGCCGGCCTAGCCGAGTAGAGGACCCCCCAGAAACTCTGTGGAACTCCGGAGGCGTGGAGCCTGGCGAACCATCGGTGGCTGAAGCAGAGCCTGGCGAACCATCGGTGGCTGAAGCAGAGCCAGGCAAACCCTCAGAGGCTGAAGCAGAGCCTGCGGGGCCGCCGGAGACAGGAACAGAGTCTGGGGACCCTCGGTGACCAGAACGGGAAAAAGTTGCTCCTTGAACTCCCCAGAGACAGGATCCGGCGGTGCTTCCTCCTCGAACCCCTCGTCGCAGGGTTCAGAGGCCAGAACGAGGACCTTTTTTTCCCACTGAAAAACCCTGGAGACTAGGAGCTGAAGCTGAGGCGTCGGCGGGACCCTCAGTGACGTGAGCAGGGGGCTGGGGGTCGCGGGACCCCCCACTGACGTGAGCAGAGCTGAGGCGTCGGCGGGACCCCACTGACGTGAGCAGGGGTGAGGGGGTCGCAGAGACCCTCAGTGGCGTGCGCAGGACAGGGCATCGGGGACCCTCAGTGACGTGAGCAGGAGCTGAGGCGTCCGGCGGGACCCTCAGTGACGTGAGCAGGAGCTGAGGCGTCGGCGGGACCCTCACTGACGTGAGCAGGAGCTGAGGGGTCGGCGGGACCCTCACTGACGTGAGCAGGAGCTGAGGCGTCGGCGGGACCCTCACTGACGTGAGCAGGAGCTGAGGTGTCGCAGAGACCCTCAGTGGCGTGCGTAGGAGGAGCTGAGGCGTGAGACCCTCAGTGGCATGGGCAGGAGCTGAGGCGTCGCCGAGACCCTCAGTGGCGTGCGCAAGAGGAGCTGAGGTGTCGCCGAGACCCTCAGTGGCGTGAGCAGAGGCTGAGGCGTCGCCAAGACCCTCAGTGGCATGGGCAGGAGCTGAGGCGTCGCCGAGACCCTCAGTGGCGTGCGCAAGAGGAGCTGAGGTGTCGCCGAGACCCTCAGTGGCGTGAGCAGGAGCTGAGGCGTCGCAGAGACCCTCAGTGGCATGGGCAGGAGCTGAGGCATCGCCGAGACCCTCAGTGGCGTGGGCAGGAACTGAGACGTCGCCGGGACCCCTGATGACTTGAGCCGGGGAGTCCCTCTTACGACGTCCTCTGCGACGTGTGGAGGGGTTTGAGGCTGACCTAGGGTCAGGCGTCATCCTAGGCTGTGGTGTGTCTGGCCTGGAGTCAGGCTGTGGTGTGTCTGGTCTGGAGTCAGACTGTGGTGTGTCTAGCCTGGACTCAGGCTGTGGTGTGTCAGGCTGAGGTGTGTCTGGTCTGGAGTCAGGCTGTGGTGTGTCTGGCCTGGACTCAGGCTGTGGTGTGTCAGGCTGAGGTGTGTCAGGCTGAGGTGTGTCTGGCCTGGACTCAGGCTGAAGACCTGACATGGGCTGCTCTGCAGCAGCGCTCTGGAGACCTGACGTGGGCGGCTCTGCAGCAGCGCTCTGGAGACCCGACGTGGGCTGCTCTGCAGCAGCAGCAGCTCCCTGGAGTCCTGGCATGGAAGGAGGTGGACGGTAGTAAAAATGCCTTACTGCACTCTCATAATTCCCCTCCATCTGCCTGATCCTCTCCATCAGCTCCGGAGAGGAATACATGAGACTGGTCCTCCTAAAGCTCTTGATCTGGCGAGCAAAAAACATTAACCGCTGCTCCAGCTCGTCAGGTGTTGCCTCAGAACACCGAGCTGTAGCGAGCGAAGACGGCATGGGCGGAGCTGCAGTGAGCCTGGGAGACAGTGCTGTAGCAGATGAAGATGCGGGACTACACGCTGCAACCCTCCCGCCAGCTGGCAGAGAAACCACTGCTCTAGACCTCGCAGCAGCAGCCGTGGGAGACTCCTCCTTACTGGCAGAAACACAGGCAAGTGCTCCGCGCCGACGTTTCTTGCGGCGGGAGGAAGATGACGGCTTTGCTGCCGGTACAGGAGCAGGAAGGGAACGTCGGAGCTGAGGCGGAGGGAAAGAACAGCCCTCCCGAACTCTCTGGCACTGGGCCGCCTCACGCTCCATCTCCTCCGGCAGCAGTGGAGACGGCAGAACCTCCAGGTCGGTGGGCAGATGCCTCATTGCCTCCTCCTTCTGACGCTGAACCCAGTGTTCCAAGGCGTCCGCCTTCTGCTTGTCCGCGGGGTCCAAGGTTGGCGGAAACATTCTGTTAGGATTGCGAGATAGAACCCCAGAATGCAGACGAGCAGGCAGCGTGATGGTAAGTAAAAAAAAGGTTTAATAACAAAAACTCACTCACAGCAGGAGGCAGGAACAAAACAACAAACGGGCAGACGAGACAGGCATGGCATGATCAGAAAACAAGGTTTGATTTGAGAATGTTTCCGCGCTGAACAACTGAACAGGAGTGAATATATGTAGAGTAAACCAGGTGGAGCTAGGAGACAGATTAGTTTGGAGCAGGTAAACCGGATAAATATAATTAACAAACAGAACAGAACAGAATGTGGCTGGAGCAAGAACAGAGACTCTTGAATACAAACAAAAACTAAAGCATGACCAGAACCAAAAACCAAACTTGACAAAACATGAACAAGACTAAAACATGACCAGAAAAATAATAAACAGAAGCATGATTCAAAATCTAATAATAATAATAATAATAATAATAAATAATAATAATAATAATAAACAAAAGAACGATTCAAAACCTTAACTGTGAAAAACATAAGAAAAACCCGAAATCAAAAACCAAACAACCCCAAATCATAACAGATCCTGTCAGCACCACGTTTCACCATGGGGAAGGTGTGTTCAGAGTGATATGTAGTCTTAATTTTCTGCCATACATAGCATACATTGTTTTTAGCAAACTGCAAACTTAAGACTTTCTTTTAAGTGTTAAGGTCAGATTTGTGGAGCTGATCACTAATAGTGCTCTCCTACCTGACCTTTGGATCTCTACAGTGGCCTCACAGTTGCCATGAAGCTCTTGGGTGCTCCACTACAACTAATACTCACCTTGTTCTTGCGTGTCTGTCAGTTTGGATGGACAGCCATGTTTTGGTGTGTTTTCAGTTGTGCTAATATTTTCCATTTTAAATGTAAATATGAATTGAACAGAGCTCTGTGAGATATTGAAAGCTTGTTTTCTAATCTAACCCTGTTCTAAACTTTTTTCCTGACTTGTCTGATGTGCTCCTTGGTCTTTATGAAGTTGTTTGTTCTCTAATGTTCTCTAATAAACCACTGAGGCTTTCACAGGACAGCTGGATTTTTAATGAGATTAAACAACACACAGATGGGCTCTGTTCATTAAATAGATGTCTTGTGGAGGTATTTGGTTGCACAGCTATTTATTTAAGGGTTCCAGAGCAAAGGGGGCCAATTACAAAAAAACTCCAAACTGTTCAGGTTTTTAATTCTACTTTTCAAAGTTCAGTAAGGCATTCATGTAATATTTTCCACCCAGTTTACTGCTATCTGAATGAATCTGATGACTAAAAGTATGTATTTTTTCACAATGTCTATCTAAATATTGAAACTGTAACTCTTGTCTGGTTACATATAAGTTGATATGGAAAACCCTTTCCTCTACCGCTTTTTATAGCCTCTAACCTCATTCATCATGATATACCAAACTGTGCTTTTAATAAAACAATTATGTACCTGATTTGTGTCCCAACATACTCTGAAAGGCCTTCCATCATAAACCATGTGAAGATAAAGTTATTAGGAAGTACAGGTTACCAAGGTCGAAGCATTTGTTTTTCAGATACGCATACGTGGACGAAAAACAAATGGGCGAAGATGTTGTTGGAAACCTGTGGCGATGCGATTGCAGAAAAAAGAATTTATACCCAGGCTGCTTATCAGCCAGCATTTGTTGAGAAGTATTAATATGTAACATCTTGCAGGGCTCTCCAGGACACTTGCCTTGGCTCCGAAGAGGGAGAGAGGCTGGCGTTATCAAGGCTTGGCAGTGTGACTTGGTGATGGTATCATGCGTGCTGACTGGATTCCATTAGGCAATGCCCACATCTATGTCTGCTGAACATATTGGCTCACACTGCAGGAAACTCAGCTAGTGATAGGCCTGCAGTCATGACACATGAGCTATCATCCACCATCCAGAAAGGCATCTCAACGCATAAACATTTACTGCAGATCTGATGCTGCAATGCACAGACTGTAGAAGGTATTGAATTTAGTTTTTTTTTTAAAAAAGGCTTTTAGGTAGGTGTGTAAACTGTCTATCATTTTAAATCTTTTGACTACTTGCATAAATGTTTGCCTTTCTATAAGCTAAAATGACACACAGCTGCAGATTCAAGCACCAGATTTGCATCAAATAGTCAGAAAAATTACCTTAAAAGTCAACCTGAATGTTGATGGTTTTTGGAAATTGTCTTAAAAGTCAACCAGAATGTTTCTGCAGGGTCTTGCAGCTACCAGGAGAACACTCTTTTCCAGACTGCATTGTGTCACGTGTAAAGTTTGGTGATGAGGGGATTTTGGTGTGGAGCTGTTCAGGAGTTGTCAAGATCTAGATGTGATTTCATTTAGATTTCTTTTGTGTATATTTTTAACATCCTGTTATGTTCCTTAGGTCTTGACTTCTTTTCCTTGTGCTCATTATTGTTAGGTGTTTTCCATACTAGTTCGTTATTTTCTGTAACTTCCTAGTTTAGTTTTATGCTCTTTGTATGTTTAGTTATTTCCTGTTAGATCTCTGTTAGAGTTCCCCCTCAGTTTGATAATATCCGTGTATCTCAGTTCACCACTATTCGTGCTAATTACCTTCCCTAAGTTCTCTGTGTTTATTCTACCACAGCTGCTCTGTTTTCTGTTGATTTACTTACCTGGTTTCCGTGCTCATCTCATCTCCTCAGTGCATAGTATATGATCATAGTATATGATTCTCCCTGCTTTCATACCTGTTCCTTCTCTGTGTTCCATGTCTGTTGCTCCATTCACGTTCCAAATCCTGATCTCCTTGTGTCATGCTGTAAGTTTTTGTTTTATTGTTTCCATTAATTCACCATGCTGCTCCGGGATCCTGTCTGCGCAATGGTCCAGCTCAAAAACCGGCATTTATGATAGGAGTTGGGCCCCCTAGTTCCAGTGAAAGCAAGTCTTGATGCTTCAGCATACCAAGACTTTTTGGATGTTTGTGAGCCAGGCATTCTCGGCCTACATCAGAGCCTGACCTCAAATGCTCTTCTGGCAGGATGGTCCAAAATTCACATAAACATACTCCTACACCTTGTGGAAGACCTTCTCACAAGAGTCGAAGCTGTTGTAGCTGCAAGGGGTGGCCTGGGATAATGTTAAAACCTAAGGATTAAGAATAGAATGTTACTCAAGTTCCTGTGTGAAGACAGACAAGTGAATGCTTTCGGTAATATAGTGTACTTTGTAACTCAGACACAATTCGTTTCCATTTCTTTAGTTATATCTGTAAAAACTACCAAAGATAATATGGTGTGTCATACAGGAAATACTATATTACAAGCAAAGAGCTAATTTTTCTGAAAACTTGGCTAACAGTAGATGTTCAACTGACAAATAATTCTCTCAGGTCGTCACTGAATTTATCTCCTGTTTCTTAAAGATACAACCTTCAGATACATTTCATGTACTACAATGTTTTTTTAGCTATTACATCCCTTTTTGTTTTACTTTACTAGTTTTGAAGCTCCCAGCTCAATAAGCTGTCATGATCAGTTAATCGGCTGAAACTGAAAGGAAAAGCATACAGAGTGTAAAGGAAAACATAAAGAGGTTCACAAAGTCTGGAGAACCTATGGATCAAACAATCAATATTGTTAAGTAGTTCAACTTTAATCTTTTTTTCTGAGACCATTTTCTTTTGTGTACCTTTAAGTAAGAACTGCTGTATATTGTGTAAGAACTGTAATGTAGTAATCACTGGAGCTCTGGGTAACGTCACTTCCTGTTTTCGCTGTTGCACTTGGTGAATTGTTTGGTGTGTGAAGGCTCTCTCGTTTGATCTGATTTCTCCCTACTGTGATATCTCTTACTTGTTCTAATACATAAGCACGTTAAAACACATACTTTCTGTTGCTGTATTTAACGTTTGGGGACTCTCCGTGTCTTACACGGTTTTCCAGTAGTGGTAAGGGGTCGCTAGCTTAGCATTAGCTTTAGCTCCACCATGGCTACCCGTTCTGCTGTTTCTCTCTCCGAGTCTTCTCCTCTCTCCTGCTCTCTGAGTCAGATGTTCAGTTACTCCTCTGCCTCCTTTAGTGATAATGGTACGTGTAATAAATGTAGCATTTTTGTAGCTTTGGAGGCGAGGGTGTCGGAATTGGAGGCCCGGCTCCGCACTGTTGAAAAACCAGCTGATAGCCGAGGCCCGTTACCCAGCGCGGAGCCACCGAGGGTAGCTCCCCGTAGCAGTCCTCCAGCAGAGCCCGCGCAGCCGGGGCCTCAGGCCGGCTGGGTGACGGTACGTAGAAAGCATAGTCCTAGATCCCAGCCCACAGGTCACCACCAACCCGTCTGCTTTTCAAACAGATTTTCCCCGCTCAGCGACACACCCGCTGAGAAGCCAACTCTGGTAATTGGCAGCTCCATAGTCAGAAACGTGGCACTAGAGACACCAGCGACCATAGTCAAATGTCTGCCAGGGGCCAGAACGGGCGACATCAAATCCTACCTGAAACTGCTGGCTAAGGATAAGCGTAAATACAGTAAGATTCTTATTCATGCTGGCGGTAATGACACCCGCTTACGTCAATCGGAGGTCACCAAAGTTAGTGTTGTTTCGGTGTGTAAGTTTGCCAAAACAATGTCGGACTCCGTAATTTTCTCTGGTCCCCTCCCCGATTTAACCAGTGATGGCATGTTTAGCCGCATGCTGTCATTCAACTGCTGGCTGTCTAGGTGGTGTCCAGAAAACAATGTGGGTTACATTGATAACTGGCGGAAATTTGGGGGAAAACCTCTTCTTTCTAGGAATCTGGCTGTATTTATTAGTTCTCCAAAACTCTGACAACCCAGGGTTCAGACCAGGAAGCAGGATTGTAGCAGTCCTCTCTGCAGCTTCTGTACTGCTACCCACCCATTACCCTATTAAGACAGTGTCTCACCCACGGCCAAAATTGAATAGATTAAAAAATAATCTAAAAGGAGGAAATCAGGAAAATCTCATAAAAATAAACACAACTCAGACTAAAAAGAAAAATAAAACAATCAAATGTGGCCTACTGAACATAAGATCTCTCTCTTCATAGACATGCTAGTTAGTGACCTGATTTCTGACAATCAGATTGATTTATTTTGCCTAACAGAAACCTGGCTGCAGCAAGATGATTATGTTACTATAAATGAGTCAACTCCTACTAATTATTTAAATTTTCACATTCCTGGAAATACTGGGCGAGGAGGAGGAGTAGCAACCATCTTTCAGTCCGATTTATTGATTAGTCCCAGACCAATCAATAGCTACAACTCTTTTGAATATTTAATCCTCAGTTTTCCTCATCCAAATTGCACTAAAACCACTTCTATTTGTTGTTTTTGTACCGTCCACCAGGCTATTACTCTCAATTTTTAGATCAGTTTTCAGACCTTTTATCTGATTTAGTGTTAAATACAGATAAAGTTATTATAGTGTGGGATTTTAACATTCATGTTGACACTGAAAGTGATAGCCTAAATATAGGCTTTAATGCTATCTTATACTCAATTGGCTTTGCTCAAAACATTAACAAACCTACCCACCTTTGTCTTCATTCTCTGGACCTTGTGCTGACACATGGCATTGAGTGTAAAGACATAACAATATTTTCTCATAACCCTGTCCTGTCTGACTATTTCTTAATAACCTTTGAGTTTAATTTAACCGAGTACTCCACACCTGAAAGAAAATTTCATTATAGTAGATCATTATCAGACGATGCTGTAACAACCTTTAAAGAATCTGTTCCACTTTTAATTTCCTCATTATCACAGAAAAACAGAGTGGAGGGCAATAATTTTATTTCTTCCCCTTCACAAATTGATTCTCTTGTTCAGAGTGTTACTTCATCATTGCGTGGTGCATTAGACAATGCAGCCCCCTTGAAAAAGAAGGTAATTATTTATAGGAGGCTGGCTCCCTGGTTTAATTCAGAGCTGTGTACTTTAAAGCACAATGTTAGAAAATTGGAGAGAAAATGGCACTCTACACACCTAGAGGATTCGTACTTAATCTGGAAAAATAGCCTACTGTTGTATAAAAAGACACTTCGCCAAGCCAGAACAGCTTATTTCTCATCATTAATAGAAGAGAACAAGAATAATCCTAGGTTTCTCTTTAGTACAGTTACTAAACTTACACAGAGTCACAGCTCTGTTGAGCCATCCATTCCCTTAGCTCTTAGCAGTCATGACTTTATGGGATTCTTCTTAAATAAAATTGATTCTATTAAAAATAAAATCTTTGACATACTCCCGAAGATGATTACTTCATCTTCAGCAAGTGAGGCAACATTGGAAATAACTGTAGAACCTGATCTGTGTTTGGACTGTTTTGATCCTGTGGAGCTTCCTGAGTTATCAGAAATATTAGCTTCATCTAAACCTTCAACTTGTGCGTTAGACCCAATCCCAACCAAATTATTTAAGGAAGTGTTCCCTCTGATTACCAGCCCCATTTTAGATATGATTAATCTATCTTTAGTAAATGGATATGTACCACAGGCTTTTTAAGTAGCTGTAATTAAACCTTTACTTAAGAAACCTTTGCTTGATCGAGATGACTTGAAAAATTACAGACCTATATCCAATCTTCCATTCTTATCTAAAATCTCAGAGAAAATAGTTGCTAATCAAATGTGTGAGCATTTACACAGCGATGACCTGTTTGAAGAGTTTCAGTCAGGCTTCAGAGCTCATCATAGCACTGAAACAGCTCTGCTGAAAGTCACTAATTATATTCTTCTGGCCGCAGATAATGGACTTGTGTCTATACTAGTTCTGTTAGATCTCTGTGCTGCATTTGATACAGTCGACCATAATATTCTACTAAAAAGGCTGGAACATGCTGTAGGGATCAGGGGAACAGTGCTAGGCTGGTTTAAATCTTATCTGTCTGACAGATTCCAGTTTGTTCATGTAAATTTTAAATCATCTTTAAACTCCAGGGTTAATTGTGGAGTACCACATGGTTCAGTACTTGGGCCAATTCTCTTTAGTATATATATGCTTCCAACAGGTCAAATTATCAGGCAGCATAGGATAAATTTTCACTATTACGCTGATGATACTCAGCTTTACTTATCCATAAATCCTGATGAACCCAACCAGTTAGATAGACTACAAGCATGTATTGAAGATATAAAAACTTGAACGACTTTAAATTTTCTGCTTCTAAATTCAGACAAGACAGAAGTTGTCATCTTTGGACCGGAGTCTTTAAAAAAGAAACTGCTTAGTCAATCACTTAACCTGGATCGCATTAAATTGACCTCTGGTAATAAAGTAAGAAATCATGGTGTTATTTTTGATCAGGACATGTCATTTATATCCCATATCAAACAGGTTTCTAGGATTTCCTTCTTTCACCTCCGGAATATTGCCAAAATTAGAAATATCCTATCCAGAAGTGACGCTGAAAAACTAGTCCATGCATTTGTTACTTCAAGGGTGGACTATTGTAATTCTTTACTATCAGGATGTCCACAAAATGCAGTGGAAAGCCTTCAGCTGATTCAAAATGCTGCAGCAAGAGTTCTGATGAAAATGAAAAAGAGAGATCATATTTCTCCTATTTTAGCTTCCCTTCATTGGCTCCCTGTTAAATCCAGAATAGAATTTAAAATTCTCCTCCTCACATATAAAGCCCTTAATGATTTAGCTCCATCATACATCAGAGATCTGATTGTTCCATATGTTCCTAACAGGGCACTTCGTTTTCAGACTGCAGGTTTACTGGTGGTTCCTAGAGTCTCTAGAAGTAGAATGGGAGGCAGATCCTTTAGTTAACAGGTTCCTCTCCTGTGGAACCAGCTCCCGGTTTTGGTCCGTGAGGCGGACACCCTGTCTACTTTTAAGGCTAGGCTTAAAACTTTCCTTTTTGATAAAGCTTATAGTTAGAGTGGCTTAGTTTATCAGGGAGGGAGCCTTCCTCCCTCCCTGTTGGATGGAGTAAGTGGGAGTCAGGTTTAGCCTAAACCGGCTCAGTTATGGTTGAGGTGCAAACACACCCTCCATTTCTGCTACCTGTATGACCCCTTCTCTTTTCCAATTGTTATAATCAGTCTGACAGAGTGAGGTATCCCAATCGTTGTGGTTTTTAGTATAACAATGACCATCAGAGGGACCCTTTGTGGGGTGCCTTGAAACGACATTGTTGAAATTAAGCGCTTTTTAACTAAATAATCTGAACTGAAACTTTCTGTGTAGTTATGCTGCTATAGGTTTAGGCTGCTGGAGGACATAAGGACCACTTTCACCCTCTTTGCTACATTCTCACACTACTCTCCAATTTTGCATTATTTGCTGTTATTTCAGCTTTTAACTTTGTTCTCTCTCTTTTCTCTTCCTAGAAGCTACACCTGGCCTGACTCTGTGTCTACCTGTAACACCTGTCTGGAGAGGGGAATCCTCCAAGCTTCTGCTGGCAACAGCTTGGTGCTCACCCTCTGCCGATGATCCACATGGCCCTGTCTTTCAGTGTTTAACCCTTTCTCTCTCCTTGACATAGCTACTGACTGAGCTTTTACTGTGACTAACTCTCTGTGCTCTCTTCAGACTCTAAACTTGAAAACTGGCTCAGAGTTTATCTGTTCCTTCTTTCTACTTGAAACGACTAAAGGAGCTACATCCATTAACATTTACTTTTCCTTTCCCATAGAAAGTACTCCTGGATCAGTGCTTCTTTGTTCTCTTTGTGTCTCTGCTCTGTTCTCTCTAACCCCCAGTCGGTCGTGGCAGATGGCCGCTCACACTGAGCCTGGTTCTGCTGGAGGTTTCTTCCTGTTAAAAGGGAGTTTTTCCTCTCCACTGTCGCTACATGCATGCTCAGTATGAGGGATTCTGCAAAGTCAACGCCAGTGACTGTCCACTGTCTCTACATGCTCATCCGGGGAGGAGGGAATGCTGCAAGTCACTGACTGGATGCAATCTGCTGGGTTTCCTTTCCTTAGATAGAAAAACTTTTTATCCAATTTGAATAAATAACAGAATCTGGCTGCACTGTTCAATGATTAAGATTAATTGGAATGTATGTACCTGACTTTTGTGAAGTGCCTTGAGACGACATGTGTTGTGAATTGGCGCTATATAAATAAACTGAATTGAATTGAATTGAATCCAGGAGGAGGGAATGCTGCAAGTCACTGACTGGATACAATCTGCTGGGTTTCCTTAGACAGAAAAACTTTTTATCCAATTTGAATAAATAACTGACTCTGACTGCACTGTTCAATGGTTAGGACTAATTGGAATGTATGTACCTGACTTTTGTGAAGTGCCTTGAGACAACATGTGTTGTGAATTGGCGCTATATAAATAAAACTGAATTGAATTGAATTGAATTAATCCAACATTGTGTCATAATATATAAAATGAACTAATATTTTTACATTATAAATGAGCTCTAAATCCAAGTTTTGTACCCAACTTGACACAAAAGTTGCAGCATAACAGTTTTTTTTTCTCTGCTGCAGAATAAAGTAGCATTCTACCTCTATTTAGCTCTTCCTGACTCCTTCTGTAGCCGTGCGCTTTGTCCCAAATGTGGGTGTTCATTCATTTTCTTTTGAGGCAGCTTCCAGGCTCAGGCCTCAGTTCACAGTTCCCTCATAGCTCAGACAAATGCATTGTGTTTTCTTGTAAGGATTATCTACAGAGGCACAAGGCTTCAGAGACACTGCCAAACTAAACCCTAATTACTCAGACCGCGCTGTGCTCTACTGCCAGCAATGGCAGTGGCTCTGAGATGTTCCTACATGAGTTACTGGGCTTCATAAGGTGTCATGACAACAGACATAAATCTTAGTAAATCCTTAGCAGCTTCTTTTAATGATTAACTTCCTAAAACTGTGATTTAAAACAGAAATCTTCCACAAACAGCAATAGACTGTACAACAAATAAAACATGCAAACTTAAGCTTGTTTTGTGTGAGATAAAATAGTTCTACAGATTTTATTTATGAATGTTTCACACATATTGGAACTCATACCAGTTTCTAGAAAATCAATATAATTTGAGCATTGTGATGCTGTGGGCATGTTTCTCCTAGAAATATGTTATCCTGTATATACCATCATGGGCTCTTCGAAAAACCAGGACATTTTAAATAACAAATCTGTTGGCTTCTGCTAGAAAACTGAAATTTAGATATAAAAACAATTGGCCAAGTTTTCACACAGATATGTTTTACTAGACAAAAAAAAAATGGCCATCTCAGTTGGGTTTAGGGCATAACATACAGAGACGATCCAACTGTCTAGATATGTTACTGGCATGCAGAACATAACCAATTCGATGTCACCCACTTGAAATCTATTCATTGACCGAACAACAGGCCTTTCCAACAGCTACAGTGCACCCATTGATACTGATGTGATGATTGCCAAATGACTCATTATCCTGCTCTAATATTTATGATAAATACGGGCCTGCAAAGGTAAGTTAATTTTAAACTGAAGATAAGTTTCTTCCCTAACCAGAGAGAACTTCTTTCCTTTTTACAGGGTGGAAACATCAGAGTTCTGTTTTTCATCCAGTAGTAGATAGACTCATTGCCAAAGTGCACCTTTTTACATTAAAAAGACACACCAGAGGCTTTCAATGAGCAGCACTATTTTGTGAGAACATGTTGGAATACACGGGAACCTTTCGTGACCTCAAACTGACAGCAACCAGCAGCCATTCTGCCAGGTAGGATGGTAAACACAGACACAATTTCTGGTTATGTTAACGTTGATCCACACATATTTAAAGACATGTTACCTGCAGGAAAGAATCAAGTCTGAAGCCTTTGTTTCAGTTGCCTAACAGAAACTCAGAATATTGCAAGCTAAAACCATCTGTTTGTATTGGCTACAAGTCACCTAAATTTTACTATTACTTTAATATAACATTTAAAAGCATTTTCTCACTACTGTTCATTCACAACAGTAGTGTATCATTCAGGACTTTCTTAGCAATGATACAGAAATATAAGAAAGCATACAGTTCATACAGTATGTCAGAGTAATATTGGGCCTTTAGGGATCATTCAAACCATTGTTTTTTAGGTTGGAATAATTAAACAACAAAACTTCAATAAATTGTTTTTTTAAAATGGCTGGTTTCCTTTCCCAGACCCAGCTTTAAGCAAGTTTCACCAAATTATCTTAACATGGTGTGGGGTTTGGAAAGGCCCTTAGTAGAGGTTAATGTTAATTGACAATTTCCATTCCAAATTCCAAGTTTAATTTGTCTTTAAGATCTGGTCTCAACTACCTGTAAAATATCTCCACCCTGAGATTAAACAAAATTGGTTATAATGTTCAGGAACAACCCACAAACAACCAAAGCTCAGACTTGTCATGATCTACAGGAAGAACCATGTCGCTTTCCACCACGAAGACAGTTTAATCTACATTTTTCATCTTAATGAAATTTGGAGCTGCCCAGATGGACAAGAGGACAGTGATTCCAAATGCATATCAGAAACGTTTTTTTGGGATAAATAAAACATGCCACCATAAATATTCTAGAATTGCCTTGACCTGAACCCTGGGTTAGCTCTGGTCTAGGAAACCAACCAGTCTAAATGAGATCTAACAATTCTGCCAAGAAAACTAGGTAACTATCCACCCAAACAGCTTGTTGATGGATGCAATCAGCATGTGGTTGAGTTGCAACTTTGTAAAGGACATTTAATTAAAGTTAGCAAAGCTGTATATAAATTTAGCACCAAAAGTAAGGACATTTGTGTTTGCTTGATTATTTCTTTGTCATAACTTTCATGGGAATGCATTATATGCTTTTGGAAAGCCTGTTTATTTTCCCTTTAATAGTGCCATATTTGTAAGGAAAATGCAGTTGTGGATTAAGAAGCAGAGTTCAGGATATGTGGGTTGCACCCATGGAAAATTTTTCAAATGCTCTGCCAATGCCTAAAAACTACTGGTGGAGGCAGTTTAATGGTGTGGGGTGGCACTCCTTTACTGGACAAATCAATGCTTATTATCATTGGAGACAACCAAAATGCAGAATGATATCTGGGTGACATCCTAGAACCAGTGGTAATCCCATATCTCTGCTTATTGTAACTGAACTCTATCCTCCAAGATAGCCATGCTCGCATGGAGGTCGTCTCTGGAGGTCGTTTCTTTATCAGAGACAACCTCCAGAACTTGTGAGCGTAGAAGATGTAATGGCCTGCCTTCTGTTCTCACCTCAGCCCCATTGAACACTTGTGGGAATCGTGATAGGCGTGATGTCCAAGTCAGCAGTAGAATAAGCAGTCATTAGCAGAGAGGATTTGGCAAGTTTTTTCATCGGCGCTGCCAACATACTCAACTCTTCAGCTCAAACCATAAATGCATTTTCCTTACAAGAATTGCACCATTTTAAGAGAAATAAACAGGCTATCCAACGGTATGAGGCTTATTGTCAAGAAGTATTGTTATGACAAAGACATAATTGACCAAACACAGATTTCCTTACATTATGTGCTGAGTTTATACATTTAAGCCTACATATATTATCTTTTGACAATAATTCAAACTTATGTTGACTTCCATTAAAGTAGTTTATATGATTATACTCACTCTGCATCAAATGCCTTATTAAAAGGCCAAAAGTGATGTATGTACACTTCTCACATGAACTGTATGTGGCCTTTCTAGAAGCTCTATTGATGTGTTTTTATTTAGTCTGAAAACTAATAAGAATGACTCACTTAACAGCAGAAAGCATGACTAGAAAAACATTTTCTTTACAAAGTGGACACAGACTTTCATTTATACTTCAAGCCTCATAACATGCACCGATAGCTATGAGCAGGAACATATAAATAAACAAACCAAAAAAAATCAATAATACATAAACGCTAGTCACATTGACTGACTGGCAAAGTTTTTTCTCCCCTTTCAGAAGTTGCTTGTGTCTTGAGCGTAGCTGAGGGGAGAAACTGCCCAGTCATCCAGCAAATAAGAGAGCAGCTCTGTGATTTAGAGAGAAGCGTGTCTGTCAGGCAGCTGGTCCACCTGAGACTCCGATCATTCTGAGCGTTCAGCTGCCCGTTGATGGATGGACACACTTCTTTTATTGCTTTTTCTGCCCTTTGATCATCCTATTGTGAGCACACTATTTCATGTTTTATCTGTGCAGCAACATTCTTTGATTTATTTTACGTTGTGCACCGAGAGACTTGTGGTTTCAAGAAGGTGGCTTCAAGGAGAGTGTGATGTTTTCCCCTCTGGTTCATGTAGAAGTGTGTGTGTGTGTGTGTGTGAGAGAGAATAAGAAAGAAAAAAAAATCATTCCTCTAGTGGATTAAAGTTCTGCAACACAAATCACCGCATGGCCTTGGTTTTTACTGGACGAAGGCACAGAAAAACACCAACACAGACCCAAACTGATGCAGAGTTCTGATTCCTAATGAACATCTAAAAGTAATTTAAGGCCACCACACTAACTCCTGTTTAAATCAGGAGGACAGGGCATAAAGAACATCTATCAATTAAAGTGAAAGCAATTAACTGCCTCTCCTTTCCGATACATCAGCTCTGTACAGTTCTAACAGAAGCTTACACACCCCTCATGGGCATGAATTTCATATTCTTCTTTTGGCTTTTAATGATGCATTCGAACCTATCTTTCAACAGAATTAAATGAAATACAACTGCAATAAAAACAACTTCAATGATTCAATTAAGTTTTATTTTAATCTCAAATTTATCGTCAAAATGCTACATTCAGGCTCAATAATAGGCATGTATCCCCTTTAATATTTAGTTCAATGTCTCTTGGTAAGTTGCAGAGGAACCTCACCATGTTTTCTATAACCATCAACAAGCTTTTGGGATCATTTTGAGTAAGTGACGAGTCTTCTTTTCAAAAATGACTGTGTAACTAAATTGGTTGATTTCTTGGCACGGATATGACCTTTAAACATAGTCCATACATTTTGATAGGGCTGAGGTCAGAGTCATTACAAAAAGTGTAGTGTTAGCCTGCTTCATCCATTTCAAAACCAGTTTTGATTTGTGTTTGGGATCGGTGCTCCACCAGACCACCCGAATGTGTTCAAGTTTCAATTGGGTCTCTGTTGATTTGAGGTAAATTGGAAAATTTGGGGGTTAGTCCTCCTCTTTCAATATTTTAACCACTTTGTGGAATGCATCGGTACCACTGGCAGGGAAACAGTCCCACAGCATGATGCTGCCATTACCATGCTTGACAGTTAGTACAGTGCTCTTAAGGTTGAAAGCCTCACCTTGACTCATTCAAACATACTTCCTGTCACCGAGATCAAACAGCTCAGTATATGTATCATCTAACTGTAAAACCTTTCTTCAGACAACACTTGGGTTGTCCAAATTCATTCGAACTTCAGCTTTCAATGTTGGAGCAGGGCCTTGTTTCTTGGTTGGCACCCTTTCAGTCCATGTTGATATTAAGCTTGCTTCACTGTGAACAGTGACGCTAGTGTTCTAGTTCATGACAGGCTTGAGACATGACATGCGGTTCTTGGACTGTTCCTGGCCACCACCCAATTTTCTTCTCTAAATCAAAGCTGACTGACCAACAATGAGTAGAGATTCTTGGAATAGCAGTTTGAGATTTATAAAATCTTTATTTCATTCCACATTTTATTCAGTGCATTTTGGGCATCATGATAACTTTAGACAAGCTTGGAAACTGCAAAGGACAAACTGGAATTAATTATTTTTCGCTGATGACAGATTCTATAAACCTTCATTGGTAATAACTAACAAGCATACATGGTTTTTACTTATTTACATATTTATTGCTCATCTTGCACAATGGAGGGGAAAGATGGGTAATATTGTGACTTGTACACTTGTAGAATTGACTTGTCATATCCACAGAGCTGTGTGCAGGTTGGTGTGTGTATGCGTGTCTCTCCTTACAACTTTCTTGCAGGGTGTGACTGGCAGGTGTGTCCCTGCAGCTGCAACTCATCAGGACCAATCAGGAGGAGCATAAAGAGAAGAAAATTGCCCTAGGCAGATGGCCGGCAAATGGGGATTCAAACTCTCAGTTTATAAGTCAAAAATGCTTTTCTTCATGTGGAAAAGAAATTATGTTAAGGTAAAGGTAAATTATGTAATCAAGAACTGGAAAGAGTTTGAAAGACTTTAAATTCCTTTGAATAAGGTTTGATAATACAATTACATGGGATTTCATATTCAGAAAATTGTGGATAAGTGCAATAGAGGTTTGAATGTTATAAGGTGTTTAGTTGGGCATAAAAGGGAAGCAGACTGAACATCGTTGAAGGCCGCATACACAAGATACATCCGATCAGTATTAGATTAGATCTTGTGGTATATGGGTCGGCAACAAGCACATATCTTAATAAATTACAGCGTATTCTAACACAGGCTTTAAGGTTAATCACAGGAGCATTTAAAATGACTTCTATGGCAGCTTGCAGGTTAAAACAGATGAAATGCCTAAATAAATCGTTAGGATACTGTTATAAATTTGCTGGTTTGGTTTGCAGTGTAATGGTCAAGAGCATCCAACACAAGAAACTTTGTGATCTTGCTGGGAAAGAAAAAGGAGACAGACAGCAAGATTTGGATGGGTGGTGCAACAAAAGGCTGCAGAGCTTGATACTTCCTGATGCTACAGAAGATTTTACATGGTTGAAAAAAAAAGAGGGTAGTCTTCATGAAATGATACAGGAATACATCAATAGTTGCCACAGTTCTATTCACATCTACACAGATGCATCCAAACGTTTAGGTGTCAGTATATACTGGAGAAATGCCAGCAATATTGTTAGTATCACAATGGATAGAGAAAAAAAGACCATTGTACCGATTTCAAATGATGGATGTTAATGTTAATGTAATGTAAAGTTTCTATGGGCACCAGCACATGTAGGAATTCAAGGAAATGAAATGGCAGATAAGATCAAAAAGGAGGCATCAAAAAATAGATTAACTGACATGATGGTTAACAGAACTTCAAAGTATGATTAAACAGAGAGGGAACGAAAGGTGGAAAAGCAATGGGAGGAGGAGAGGAACAGAGCTTTGTTTTAGAGATTTCAAAATTGGAGAATTGAGGAATGTAGAAAGAAACAGGAAAGAGAAACCAAGTATTTCAAGACTCAGATTTAAAACTACCAGATTAAATGATATGCTATTCATGTTAGGAAAACATATTTTAGGCAGATGTAATTGTTGTGGACAAAAATAATCAGTGGAACATGTGGTGCTCTGCCAGCAGTATGGGGAAGAAAGACACTTAGCAAGGTGAAAGCTAACCTTGACTTTGTGGACATCTTAAAAAATATGTATTGCAATATTATGTTAATGGTTTAACACATTGACCCACACGCCTAACCAGTTGGTGGCAGTAATACACCACATACCTGTTTGCCAACCGCTGATGAACCGAAGAAGAAGGCAGATGCCAGATTGTTTTGCTGACCGGTGTGGTTGTCAGGCCCATAGACATTAATACGTAGACGCCCTATCGAACGCTGAACGCCGTTCCGACGTCGCTTCCATATTTGTGGAGTCAAGTTGGAGAGCCAAAATGCCTCTTACGTGTGCAGCATGGAATTATTCGAACTCATAAAAATTCTGACTTTATTCTTGGAATAAAAAAAATAAAAAATAGACTGTCCCTGATTCTCCATCGTACCTACAAACATAAGTGTGTATCTAAATAAACAAGGTGCGGCAATAACGTAAATCTCTGTTAAAATGTGCTTTATGAAATAAAGTCCCTTTATTTGTCTTAGTTCACATCGCAGCCTTGACTCCAGCAATATGGCGGACACACGGTTACGTCTCAGCAGGGCGTCTACATATTAATGTCTATGATCAGGCATATCCTCATGTTCTGACATCACCATTCACCAAAACCTGCCAGTTTTAGACTCTGTCGATTTGCTCACCTCCTCCTGAAATCTCCTACATCACTGCTAACTGTAAGAATCTATCCGCAACATATTTCATAATTATTTTGTAATTTGCTTCTTCAAGCAATGACCACTCACCTCTCCTTCTCAGTGCCAAACCACAACTGAGAAGATCTATTCACCTTCATATTGTTCTCAATAAACCTGTCAAACCTTTATGTTGTCTGTAATTGTTGCCAGCATTAGAGTCTTTATTCAAACCAGAATGACATCACTTGGTATGCAGTGTCTGTACAGTATGTAAAACATGATCCAGTAATTACAGAAATCACTCACTGGAATGGTGCAATCATTTTGCTCTCCTCAAATGTGCCTGATATCTGAAATTAGGTTGATAAATTTTATTCGAGATGTAGTTTAAATAAAAAAAAATCTTAGGTTTGGAGTTTAAAGACTTTGTTTTGGTATTTTTTACAAAAAAGTAATTAGACTGACAAATAGGCAAAACCTTGGGTTACAGTTTACAAAATATGGCTAAATCAGAGTATATAATTCATAGCCTTCAAATAACGGCACAATTTGATACAGAGCTCACAGTCCTTATTATGCGTTATGACACAGATGCAGTCAAGCAATTTGCAACTGGGTGCCCTTTCTTGTAACATGTGGAACGTAAATTCTGTGCCTCATTACCGAGCCCGGTAGCAGAAAATGTTCCAACACTCAGCTTCTTTATTTCTTTTCAGGAGTTTTTCACTTTACCTGAAGCAAAGTTCATTTCACTGGAAAATTGGCTCCCCCAGCCTATTAGCTCCCCACTCCCACATTCTCTCAGTCTGCCTCTCTAAATTCAGCCATTATTGTAGTGCCTTGAGCGCTAATCCAATTAGCTATAGGAAGCTAATGGAGCTATCTCCTGTTTGAGCTTGTCACCTGCAAGGGGGAGGTAATGGGAAGGGTGAGGTATTTTATTTTCTCTAGGGAGAACAGTGGATGCAAGTTTTCCAAGCCTGCAGATCAGGTTTGGCATTAAACTGAACCTTTAACGTGGAATCAATTGGTAGTTGTATTAGAAAAGAATTAGAAACATGTCCCTAAACCCTCATATTATCCACCAACACCTACACATAAATTAGCTCCTGCAGTAAAGGTTCTAGTTGCACTTCAATGATTCACCACATCATAATTAAACCTGAGCATTTCACTCTCCTGATCCTTCTGACCTCAGCTTCTGGCCTCGTTTTAGTTGCCTTGGACCTGCTCCGATCTATTAGTAGCCGTAAACATATCTTTAGCTACAAAGAGCTCGCCCCAGGCTGCCCTTTGGAGCCAGGCTCACACACAGCTGCCATATTTCTCTCAGTGCTTCATTTAATGCCATATGGTGTCAGCGCTCACCATGCCTCCAAGAACAGTGTGGGAGGTGATTTCAGCACCTGCCTGCAGCAATATTTTAAAATGAGTTAACGATGGGTTTCATGGCACTTTGCATTCTCACAGCGGCACAATGGAAAACAAATGTTTAAGAGTATTCAAGTGTCTGAATTATATTTGTGGAAATATTTTAGTTGTGAGCAGACAAAACACATTGGGTAGATTGATTTCAGTAGGTCCTATTGTTTGCTAAAGGTGTTGTTGAGAACAACAACAACAGGAGACAAGAAAAAGCAGCATGGGTAATTTCAACATTGATCAATAAGAACAATAGGAGATTTTAAGTATAATTTTCTAATAACATAAACACTTTTTTGGTTGTTTTTACTGAGTTGTTAAAGATCTGTAATCAGCTGAATGTTCTGTTAATTATGTTTTCTGCTTGAAACTAGTGAAAACATGCCATTTAAGATTAGAATATTACACCAGACCAATAAAAAAACATTTTAATATAGAAATGTGCATTTATTGAAAAGTATGTTTAATATGTGTTCAGATGTTGCTACGGGTACTTTTAATCTGACACCTTGAGCCTTATCGGAACACATATTTAATTTACTGAATATGACTGGATATAATTGAGTTTTTCTGGGGGGACCTTGCAATGTTAAAGTGGGAAAGCTTATGTATACAGAAATACATTCAGTGAGATTAAAGCAAATTGTAAGGGTTTCTTTTTTTTATGTCCAACATGAAATGATGGCCAAGAGCATGTTTAAGACCTGGTACCTTGACTGTACAACTACGTGGGGAGAAAATGGTCCTCGTTTTATGCTCTTAAAAGATTTTGCATAAAATGTTACGATGAAATAAAACATTTGCGACACCATGCTGCGGTACTCGGTTTGAATTTTGTCTCTTTGTTCATGCAATCCAACACCATTTTCAGGCATGAAAATGAAAATGCCCAGTGGCAGAAATTTGGATGTTGCTGTTCACCTGAGCAGTTTTTTTTATATAAAAGCAGCGTGAAAGCCTCTGTAGTTCCACTGTATGTGGGTATTTCATCGACATCACATTTCTATGCTTAAAGACAACATGCTTAGTAAGCTTTAAAACTCTTATATGAATTGAAAGTGGTAGAGGTCATTGTGTCTATGCTTGGACCGTTTTTGCTTCTCTTCTTCTGCAGCAGGTAAAATCTTTCTGTGGTGTGAAAATGGAGGACATGGCACCCTGTGTGTCATATTTTAGTGTAAAATCTTCACCTGATTCACATGCTCTGCTATGCATTCCAGCTAGGTTATCTGGTGCTTTTTGTGTGTGAAGGGCCCGAAAGACATTTGTAGATTTGGCTTGTTCTTTCTGGGGCCCATAGAGCTGTGTCAGACCTTGCCTGTGGTGCTGCAAGCCTCTTTGACACTCTGTTTTCCTGTCATGATGACAGCTCTGCCATTTTGCCCTTCCTGAGCTTTTACAGATTGCATGGACACATGGTGAAAAAGAAGCACAGGGACCAACAACCTGCTGGTGGTTCTTAGGATTTATGATAATGCTAGGGGGAGGTTTTGTCAGGTGTCATTTTAATTAATTGAATATAATACAGCGCCTTTTATTTATATTTGTCGAACTTGTTTGCATTTTGTCACATTACGACCACAGACATCATATATAGCTATAGATAGCTGAATGTCTACAGGACAACTATTAGCAGTAAGGAAAACCATAAGAAGTTCTGTTGTGGGAGACATGCAAGACAGTTTGCGTGGCAGAAAACCAGCACCCAAACACACTATTCCTGTTGGTAAGTATGGGTGTGGCAGGATCATGCTGTGGGAAAGCTTTTCTTCAACAGGGACCGGGAGGCTAGTCAGAGTTGTTGGGAAGATGAATGGAGCTAAATAAAGGGCAATCTTGGAAGAAAACTTTTTAGAGGCTGGAAAGTTTTTATCTATGTATTTTTAGTTAACATTTCCCTTTTCTCATAAGTTAAAGTAACATGTTCAAGAAGGACTAAGCTTAAATATTACAACCCCATCACTTGAGTCAATTTAACAAACACTTTTTACCATTTCTCTTTACTATATACATTGCAAACATTTAAAAAACAGTAGTTTATTACTGCAAAAATAGTAAAGGAACAAAACAAGCATTACTGGATTTAACAGCCATGCTTCATGTTGATGTTTATTTAAAATGTGTATTTTGTTGAAAGACTTGAGACTGGGGCAGATGTTCACCTTCGTGCAGGTCAGTGACCCTAAACCCACAGCCAGGGCTAAAGTGTGTTAAAATGGTACAATCAAAGTTCAGACTTGAATCTAACAGAGCATTCATTGTCAGACCTTTAAATTGCCATTCACAAGTGCTTTCCATCTAATTTGAATGACCTTGAGCTATTTTGTAAACAACTGAAAAAAATTGGCCTCTAAGTGTGCAAAGCTGGTAAAGACATACCCCAAAAGAATACAAAGTTTTGACTTGGGGTGTGATTTCAAAGGCAGATTACACTTTTCCAATTCCTATTTTATAAATAGTATGAAAACTCTACTCTTCTCTCTTCTCTTAAGGAGGTTAAAGCAAGCTGCACAAAACAAAATCGTGCATTCATGGCATTCCACAAACTGATTATTACTGAGAACATTTAGAACAAAGAAGTTAAAGAGGTCCTTGCATTTAAAACTTTACCAGAGGCTGCACTTACAGATTGCAGTGCTGCAGTTTCCAGTGTCACGTTGAGACTTCAAAACGCAAGCTTTTACTTCAAAGGGAGCTTTTGAATGCTCCCTGCTTCATTCTGTGTGATTTCTCTGTTGTGTCAAAGGGAGCCTGGCCCCTCTCAACTCAGGTGCGCAGGACAAACACTCATCTCCACACTTCTCATGTCTTCGCTGGGAGGTGAAACAGATGATGCCAACTGAAACAAAGTCCACCCCCATATATGCTGGGTTCCTCCCTTTCCTTTCTGAGGACACAGGCTCCAGGTAATTATGGCTCTACGAGCACCAGGCTCTAAACCTAATGAGCAATCAAAAGCTAGATGCTGAGATAAAAACATTTTTTTCCAGGTTTCTGTTTTAAATCCTTTTTTCTAAGTATATAACTTTAACATTTCTGCTGCTGTCGTATTGTTGCTCATTTACGCCCCTGCTGTTTGCTGTTAGAGCCTGGTAGCAAAAAAATTAAACAAGATGCCAAATCTTCAGGCTATCTATGCATTTAAACACGTGATCATCAGCTATGGGCATCATCATGTTTTTATCATGTTGCAGTGTCTAAATCTTGCTGCAGAAGTTATGCAAGTCCGCATTACTGGGGCTCTAAATTATTCAGAATAAGCTGAATGGATGCACGGCTAAATCAGGCAGAGGTAATAAGTATCCTTGTCAAGCTCAGTCATTTTTGCACCGCTTGACTTGTTATTCTTTTTTATTCTTTTTACTGTTTTCTGTAGATGCTGTTAGCCAAAAGCAATGGATAGCCATGATATGGTACACAGGTATTTATTTTTAGAAGCTACATAAACACTTAAAACAGCACATTTCCAGGACTATCAGCACATACATGCTTCATATTTTGTGTATGTCATTATGGCCGAAGCTCCTGAATAGTCATTGTCCCTGTAAATAGCAAGAGATTAAGGAGATTCACATCAGCACAGTCTATTACAGTCAATTGATGGCAGGTGCAATACTTGACTAAAAGCCTAATTCATATCTCCTACTTTGCTCTGTTATCTGCTTAGCTGCAAAGCCTGTGTGATGTAATATTTGGTGACTGTACCCACCCAGTAGGATCCACTAGGTGTCTCTGCAGGCGACCATGTGCAGCCAATATGTTTGTGTTCGCACTGAAATTGGGACTGGCAACAATACTCTCAGTCAGAACTGGTCACCAAACACACAATAAATTAAGAAAACAATGGTCAGATCCAAGAGAAGAAAAAAGAGCATTAATGCTAATGATATAATGCTCTTCTTGATATTTATAAAAGTAACTTTATTAGAAACTGCTTTGGGATTATTTTAATTGCAAAATATACAATAGCGAGTGCGAGGAGCCGCAGGCCTGGCCCTCTGGACCAGAGACACACACGGAGGAGATCTGAGTCACAGACATCTAATGGCCCCCCCAGAGCATGGGCTGCAACAAGCCCACTGGCCCTGCCAGCAGCCATCTATGCCGGAGCAGATCCAGCCATGGACCCAGAGACCCGAGATCCCGGGGCACATCACTCCCCAAACAGAGGCCCGACAGAGCCAGGGGGCCCAGGCCCCGGCAAGCAGCCACCGGGAGTGGACCGGCACACACCGAAGCACCCAGCCCTGGACACCAAGATCCACCAATACACCTGTGGGCAGAGACACCAGCCACCGGCAGGAAGTGTGGCAGGGAGGAAATAGACCCCACATTTGATAGGGGGCCTAAACTGATACAGGAGAGGGAGCAGCCCAGACCCAACCTGACACAAAAACAGGCACACAGTCACAATCACACATCCCCACCCTCATGCATACACATAAAGACACTCACACCCACACACCCAATGTAAAGACACACAACAATGGTGGTCGTACACTCACTCACACACCCCATACTTACACAATACTCCCAGGTCCAGGTACCAATACCCCAGATGGGCAACCAGCCCCCGGGCCACGAGGTGGTCCCCTTCCTTCTGGGGTGGAGGCAGACCGCCCCAGCACCAGCACAGACTAGTGCCGACACCGCCCAAATCCAAGCGACCCCAGACCAGACCCCGACTCCCCGCTCCGACCCCCGTCCCCATCAGGAGAGGGAGGCATGTACAAAAGAGGGGTTTTCCTGGTCCAAACAAGCACGCCAACCAGTGCTGTCCCAGGATGAAACAGTCCCAATCCCCCAATGAATTCAGATCTTAACCCCATGAGCCCCCCGCCCATCATGAATGTGTGGGGAAAGGTGGGAATGTGTGATTGACATGAATCTCCCCACAGGGCCACCCACAACCAGGACACAGATATCGAACACATGCCCCCGAAACCAAACGCCATGAATCCTCTCCCCACAAAACATGCTCCACCGTTCCACCCACCCGACCATGACCGCAGCCTTGTGCCAGGCTGGGGGCCAGAGCCACATCAGAGGATGTCCACCAGAGAGCCGAAGCACCAGCCCTGGCACCAATTGACCCCAAAGACCAAACTCCCAACCCCTGTCCAGACCCCAACCAGAAGGCCTGCTCCTTCTTCCCGAGTCCAACCCCAGATGGCAAACAGAAAACGGGGGTGTTGAAAGACCCCATGCCTACCTCCGCCCGCTCAAATGTGGTGTTGATGTGTGTTGCTATAGAGTGCATTTAAAAAGAAAGCAGGTCAGGAAGAGGGTCTGCCATGGCCCCCCCACCCAGAACCCTCAATGTCTACATGCTACTTACCACCTCAGAAGTGGGCACAGGCACCAGTGGTGAGGTTAATAAAACACACTCCCTCTGGATGCCATTGAGCGTGTCCACCCCCAAGGCCCTACATGTGTGTGTCATGAAAATGTTATAAGTGAGAGAGTCTGAGCTGTACATTAACATTGGGGCCCAGGCTGCCATGGGACCGCAGAGATGAAAAACCCTCGCGGCATTCCAATGATACACCCGCACCTCAAGGCCCTACATGAGTGGTAGTGTGATGGAGCGGGCAGAGGGAGGGAAGGACTGGGGGCTAAATGCTCTCCCAAGGACTCAGCTCTTGACCCCAATAGGCACCCCTATTTGATGTGTTCCAACAAAAGAGGGAGGCACAGGCGCATCCACTAGGCCCAAAGCTAGGGAGAGGCACTGGGCCCCGAGAACTGACCTGAAACCAGGACTAACATCCCTAGCCCCCCAAGAACCGCTCAAACCCTCAAACCCAGATCCCCAGCCCCAACATCGAGTCTTCTGCCCAAAGAAGCCACCGATCCCCAACAAAGAGGAGCCAGCCAGAAGAGTGCAGCAATGACCAAGAGTGTGGCCCCACTTCAAAAAAAAGCAACAAGTGCAACAAGAACACGCCACACAAAGGAGGGCACATGACCAACGTGCCCAACCATCTCCGAACCGACAGGGCAGAGCCTACCAGAGTGCCCAGTCCCTGATGGCCCCCAGCCCGGCACCGGACCACAGCCACAACCAGGGCAGCAGAGCAGCAAAACACGCCCCACATCGAAAACCCACACCGAAGCCCACAAAAGGCAGAGAGCCCACAGAGCCAATAACAAAACCCATCGAGAAGCCAAGACCACTCCACCCCGAGAACAACTTCGGCAAGACAAAGGTAAGAAAAAGAGGAGGCCTTAAAAAAAAATAAAAGGCACACTATTGAGTACATGAAAAAAACTATAAAAAATGCCTTTATTTACATGGCAAGTTGAATATACATTACAACATGTGACAATGCAATATCAGCATCCTATGATGGCTTAAGAAGTGTATAAAGAATTTTCTAAAGGTAAAATCAGAAAAGACAGTAGGCTAATTGCAAGCAGAAGTGTAACATCACAGATGTTGTCAACTTACCACTCAGAGAAACATCTGGGTGATTGTCAATGTAAATTAGGTTGTTCTGTGCACTCAACCAGGACACAGACTTAAAATAAAACAAGGCTTTGTTAATAGATGTTGCTTTTTTCCAGGTAGACTGGGGAAATGACAGACTGCAAGGAGTCTCATTTTCAGTTTCAGTCAGGAGTGGCAGCAGAAAGCCCCCCCAGGAAGTTAATCCTGTAAGAGTTAGCTTTAACCCTGTAGATATACAGCGCTGTGTAGACTGTGGATGAAGAAATACTGCAGACTCTCACAGTAATTTTGATTACTTTATTTGTTGATTTGTGTGGAAGCAATATATTTCTTCAAATTAACTGCATTTGTTAGTTCATATGGAGAAGATTCAGCCATGACCCATGGTAAACATTTGGTGTTTTTTTATGTAAATAAACAAAACACACGCACACTTAATATAAATGGTAAATGAATTATGTTGAAATTACCTTTCATAGCTTCTTAAAACTCTCAATAGGTATTCTGAAGGAACCTCCATGAGTTTTCCTTTTAGAGTTAAATTTACCCTTGCAGCACAAAAGAGGATTAAGCTATTGATTTCTAAGCTATGCATTTGAAAACATATTTGTCTTTTGAGGGCATTAGAAAATTATAGACTGTGCATGTTTTGGTAACTGGATTTCTAGTGCATAAAATGAGTAGAAATATACTAGTTGTTAATTTTTTTTTCCATTTTTTAAATAGAAAAATGACAAAAAGATTTTCTTTTTCATACCCTCCCGATGTCTTCATCAAGGCAAGAGCGGCAAATACAAATAGTCTGCCAGAGTTGCTCCAGGTAAAATGGCTTTTTGAACCATAGTCTGGGATAAATATAAATGTGGCGAAAAAGGGCTCGTCATCCTCAGAAATATCTGTGATATATCTTTTTTTCTTTTTTATGAAATGTGAAGATTCTTGCACTGAAAATAGCTTGCATTTAAGAATAATGTCTCTGATAAAAATTAGGAACTGGAAGTGATAGATGTTTTGGGATGAAAATACTTTTTTGTATTCACTGTAAATGATAGCAGACCCCCTCTCAATTTGAGAGAGCATTCGTGGGCATTATAAAAAAAATATCTGGGCTTAACTAATTCTCAAATTATTTAAATCAAACCTTAACAACAGGGTCCACACATTCATTGTTTTTAAGCCACAATGGAGAAACTGTGAGAGAAGACCAACCTTGCCGCTTCCATGGGATTTATATGGTAAAGAAGCAGCAAGGTGCAGATAAATAAACACACTTGATTGCATAATCCTTATCAAGTATGATTACATCTACAGCACAGACCAAAAGTTTGGACACACCTTCTCATTTTCTTTATTTTCATGACTATGAATATTGTAGCTTCACACTGAAGGCATCAAAACTATGAATGAACACATGTGGAATTATATACTGAACACAAAAGTGTGAAACAACTGAAAATATGTCTTATATTTTAGGTTCTTCAAAGTAGCCACCTTTTTCTTGGCATTCTGTTGATGAGCTTCAAGAGGTAGTCACCTGAAATGGTTTTCACTTCACAGGTGTGCCCTGTCAGGTTTAATAAGTGGGATTTCAAGCCTTAAAAATGGTGTTGGGACCATCAGTTGTGTTGTGCAGGAGGTGGATACAGTACACAGCTGATAGTCCTACTGAATAGACTGTTAGAATTTGTATTATGGCAAGAAAAAAGCAGCTAAGTAAAGAAAAACGAATGGCCATCATTACTTTAAGAAATGAAGGTCAGTCAGTCCGAACAATTGGGAAAACTTTAAAAGTGTCCCCAAGTGCAGTCGCAAAAACCATCAAGCACTACAAAGAAACTGGCTCACATGAAGACCGCCCCAGGAAAGGAAGACCAAGAGTCACCTCTGCTGTGGACAATAAGTTCATCCGAGTCACCAGCCTCAGAAATCGCAGGTTAACAGCAGCTCAGATTAGAGAACAGGTCAATGCCACACTGAGTTCTAGCAGCAGACACATCTCTAGAACAACTGTTAAGAGGAGACTGTGTGAAAAAGAGAGAGTCCAAAAAAAAGAGTCCAAAGTCCAAACATTTCCAGGAGTGGGCATCCCAGTTGTCCCTTGGAGGATGATTGATTGAAGACACATGCGGATCCGACGCTGATTGGGTGGAGGAAAGACGCACTGTGGAGTCATAGGACGGCCGGGGGGTGGAGGTGAATCTTTCAGTTTGAATCGTCAAAACTCCATAACACTACTGTCTCAATCTTGAAGAGATCCACCCCCTAAACAGTCAAGTAAATAAACTTCTATAACAATCATACACATATTAATATAGAGATAAGATGAACTTTATCATCCCCTTGGGGCAAAATTAAATAGTTTCAGCAGCAGGGCAGAGTAAAGGGGTACCTCTAGTAAGGTAATACTAGGAAGGATAAATGAATGATAGAAACAATAACGAATAACCATTAATAAAAAGTGAACAAAATCACAAACAATATAGTACATAATTATTAAATGAAATTAAATATTTACCGAGTGTAAAATGCTTTCAATCATAAAAAAATGGCATAAATTAGAAAAACAAACAAAAAACCCCCCATAAATACAAACTCAAGACAAGAAAAGGTAAAATAAACTAAATAAACAGAAGGAATTTGAAAATGAGTATGCTGTATTGTACATAACGATGTCATGGTCATCTACAACATTCCCCGTCTGTGGAGAAGTTTGCTGCAATCTACTCTAGCTTCTGATTGCAGCAGTTACCAGAGCTGTTCACATTCCAGGCTGGTGGTGAAAGCAGAGGGAACACGCATTGATCTGCTCGGGAATGACTGTTTGTTTGCGCTGTGATCCCAGCAGGCTTTGCTTCTCTTTCCAGTTCGGGTTTCTCCACCATTTGTTCTCTGGTTTGTTTTAGTCGTTTTACTAAATCAAACCTCTTCATACAAGAAGGAGATCACAGTAAAATGCTGACAGGTGATATGTATACAGGGGTTGGACAATGAAACTGAAACACCTGTCATTTTAGTGTGGGAGGTTTCATGGCTAAATTGGACCAGCCTGGTAGCCAGTCTTCATTGATTGCACATTGCACCAGTAAGAGCAGAGTGTGAAGGTTCAATTAGCAGGGTAAGAGCACAGTTTTGCTCAAAATATTGAAATGCACACAACATTATGGGTGACATACCAGAGTTCAAAAGAGGACAAATTGTTGGGGCATGTTTTGCTGGCGTATCTGTGACCAAGACAGCAAGTTTTTGTGATGTATCAAGAGCCACGGTATCCAGGGTAATTGTCAGCATACCACCAAGAAGGACGAACCACATCCAACAGGATTAACTGTGGACGCAAGAGGAAGCTGTCTGAAAGGGATGTTCGGGTGCTAACCCGGATTGTATCCGAAAAACATAAAACCACGGCTGCCCAAATCACAGCAAAATTAAATGTGCACCTCAATTCTCCTGTTTCCACCACAACTGTCCGTCGGGAGATCCACAGGGTCAATATACACGGCCGGGCTGCTATAGCCAAACCTTTGGTCACTCATACCAATGCCAAACGTCGGTTTCAATGGTGCAAGGAGCGCAAATCTTGGGCTGTGGACAATGTGAAACATGTATTGTTCTCTGATGAGTCCACCTTTACTGTTTTCCCCACATCCGGGAGAGTTACAGTGTGGAGAAGCCCAAAGAAGCGTACACACCCAGACTGTTGCATGCCCAGAGTGAAGCATGGGGGTGGATCAGTGATGGTTTGGGCTGGCATATCATGGCATTCCCTTGGCCCAATACTTGTGCTAGATGGGCGCGTCACTACCAAGGACTACCGAACCATTGTTGAGGACCATGTGCATCCAATGGTTCAAACATTGTATCCTGAAGGTGGTGCCGTGTATCAGGATGACAATGCACCAATACACACAGCAAGACTGGTGAAAGATTGGTTTGATGAACATGAAAGTGAAGTTGAACATCTCCCATGGCCTGCACAGTCACCAGATCTAAATATTATTGAGCCACTTTGGGGTGTTTTGGAGGAGCGAGTCAGGAAACGTTTTCCTCCACCAGTATCACGTAGTGACCTGGCCACTATCCTGCAAGAAGAATGGCTTTGTCATTGTCCAACCACTGTATATATTGTATATACATATATATACAGAGAGAGAGAGAGAGAGAGAGAGAGAAAGTCACACCTAGCAACGGGGTCAAGCACACCTCCTGGTCAGGAATTTCTGACGTCTCCTTTCTCAGAGTCGGTCTCAGCAGCAAACAGAATCGCTCTTAAGCGAGGCACATGACATCTGGACAAGTTTGGACAGATGACACCAAAGTAGAGATGTTTGGCCATAATGCATTATTGTTCCATGTTTGGCGAAAACTAGACGCAGAATATCAGCACACACACCTCATACTAAAGGTCAAGCACTATGGTTGGAGGGTGCGACTTGTTTTTGTAACCCAAGGACCTGTATACGTTGAACCTACCAAATAATTCTAGGGTCAAATGTTTGACTGCTGTAGATTGGCTCAAACTAAATTATCAACAGGAAATCAACCAAAATAAAGTAACAAATCTACAGCAGAGAAGCTGAGAAAGAAAAACATAAGGTGTTGTAATGGCCCAGTCAAAGTCATGCTTACTAAAATACTTTGGTGGGACTTTAAGAGAACAGTGAATGAGCAACTGAGCCAATATATTAATACACTGAAGCACTATGTAATTAAGAAAGGACCAAAGTCCCTCCTTAACGATGTTAAAAGATGGTAGTGTCATATAAAAACAACTATTGAATGTTATTGCTGTTGAATGTGGTTCTAGAAGCTTTGGTTTAGATGTGCATCTAATTTATGCTACTTTGTTAAATGTAAAATGCCTTGAGATTCCTTTTGAATAAATAGAGTGAACTGAATTAATCACATGTAAACATGGCCAGTAGCTTGAGTCTTAGAGCATCTATTTCAGACATTGGAGGACACCTACTGTGCTTCACTGTTGCCCTGCATGAAGTCTTTCTGGGTGTGAAAACAGGTTGTTAAATCACATCAGTTTGGATTTACTGCTTGTATATTCAGTGGGATATGACCAGATCAATTTTAAGAAACTACATGTTTACCCACACTGCTTGACTGCACAGTGACTGCATGAACATTTCCAAGCTTCAAAACATTAAAGCTATTAAATTAGGGCCGTCCCTTCCCCCACTGTTATGAGTAAGAAAATAAAATGCCCACAAGCTATAGTCATGCCACATTGTGGCAGCGCCTCGTGTCGGATGATCATTTCGCTTAACAAGAGTAATTATCAAATTCAACATGACTAATTTAATTCAACCTAAATTAGTGTGGTCCTCTTCAGGCATGAGATTCCTTCTATCTTATTTTACATTATTGCTGAACTAAAACCCCTGCTGTGCTTTGAAGAATTACACAGAAAGATAAGCAACTGATTTCTAATCTTTCTGGTAATGTAGACTTTGTAATCAGGCTCAGAGGGAAATCAGAAAAAGATTGATAGTTTTGAATATTGGCTTTGGTAATTCGGTATTTTAAAAATGCTTATTTAAGTCCTCCAAATAAAGCTTCTTACATTAAATGTATGATATTACTTCAGGATCTGGGAAAAGGCCATTTTAAAAATGTACAACAGTAAAAGAGGGTCAGATTTAAGCCAAATCATTTTGGCTTGATTTGCATATTTTAGGTATTTTAATAAGATACAGTTTCTGAATCTAGTTTTGTTCAGTCTGACTGCTGCTTTTTCCATGCCTTGTTTTCAGGTTTAAGTTTAAATGAGTGCTGTCAAAAATATTTGCAACATGGGCCAAAATGATCAAGTTTAATTTACTAGCAGGCCACAAGTGATTTTTTTTGTTAAAAAGAAAAATGCAGAGAAATTAATATTTATAGCTTGTATTTTATCTGCTCAACAGCAAACTAAACACATTTTATAGAAACAAATGTTGAAATCTGATCTTTGCAGAAAAGGGAACTGTGTATCACTGCATTTTGGCAATATAAAAAGGGGGACTTGCATGTTTGCCTTAACAAACAAAATTTATACAATTTCCTAATTTGTAACATTTTTAAATAGTGGTTGTGTACGGCACAAAATCGTTCCAAGGGCCGAAATGGCCCGTGGTCCTCACTTTGGGCAATCTCAACTTAGATTTTTAGATGGATTACCTCTTTGCTTTAATTATCATCATTTCATATTTTGTTTGTTTTCTTTATATTTTGTACACTTTGTTTTGCTTTTATCCACTATTGATTTTCAGTACATTTATTCAGTCTTAATTTTTTTCCAAGATGCCCAGACCGCGTTCCTCTGCTTGGTGAATGCCGAAATGCTCATCCATGTTCAGGGCTGCAGGGTGGCTGAGGCCCGCAGAGTTTTAGGAGATGATTCCTCCTTGGACATGAGTGTGGATGAGCTGAAGGCATTTTTAGCACTAGTTTATGTCCACGAAGTGAAAGGGGGGCGTAACATGGAACTGTCCAGCTTTTGGTCAGATTAGTAAAGCTTTTTTAAAAATGTACCAACTACTCTGTATTATTTTTCAGTACTATTTATAAATAATAATAAAAATTAATAGGTTTTGATCAAATACTATTATTAATTCTTGTCAAAACCATAATTTTATAGTGTTAATGCGATGACATCATCACCGCCCTCGCATCCAGAATGCTCGCCGTCATATTGACGGGCTTGGGAGTTCTAGTAGTGTTAGAATTCTGGGAGTCCTAGTGTTAAATTCCTCTGGTAGGGTCTCCCATGGCAAACAGGAACAGGGTGATGGCCCAGAAAAAAGTAGTTCAGAAGCCTTCATAATGACCAGTACAGCAAGGCAAATCATGTTGCCCGGTATGGCACCCCACCCTGGAGTCAAGCCTGGGGTTGGGGCTTATCGACCTGTGCCTGGTCACCCATAGCTGTGGCTGTAAGGCCAATCTCTGAACCCTGTGATGGACACCGGCAGTAAGGGATATCGTCAAGCTGAAAAAGGAGTCTTATTGGGTGTGGCTGGCTTGTGGGACTCCTGAGGCAGCTTATCGGTACTGTGAGGTCAAGCGTATCGTAGGCTAAGCAGAAGCAGGCAAAAACTCTAGGCCTTGGAAGAGTTTGGTGAGGCCATGGAGAAGGACTATCAGTCTGCCTCGAAGAAATTCTGGAAAATGTCGCTGCTGAGTTGCAACATGTTGACTACGTTGCTGCCACATCTGATCTCTGGTCCAGTTGCACTGTGGACCCGTACATTAGAATGGAAACTTTGCACCAGAGCACTCAAGACGGCATGTTTTCCAGCCGATCGTACCCAGGAGATGGTCGAAAGGTTTGAGCGCGTTGCTGTCTCCATGGGACATCAAGGAATAGGACCTTGTCACTATTACTACTGACAACGGGGCAAAGATCGTTAAAGCTGCGGAGTTCAAAAATGGATGTAAGTAAAGTGCTTTGGGCACAGCCTGCACCTGGCAATCAGTAAGTGTGCACATCTCAATGGATGTGGGGGTGGGTGGGGGGCTAGTGTTATCTTTCATTTATCGTTATCGAGGTGAACTGCTCAAAATATCATGATATTGATTTTAGGTCATATCGCCCAGCCTTACTCTGCATTTAGGTCGTGGAACACTGGTCCAGCTTTACACCAACATCCAGCTTGATGTTAGAGAACTGGAATAAAGAGTGGCATCTTGGGGGGCAATTCGTTGCTTTGGGGGCAACAAAAAATTAAGTATTTTTTTGTCTATACCATCAAAAACAAACTGTGTGTTTTGGTAGATAAGAACAAAAATGACCTTTTGGCAACAAAATGTCCCTTTTCAGTGTTTTTGGGGGTTTTGGGGGCAGGACCCCGGGGTGCAGAAAAATGGGGAGGAGGGGCCCCATGGTGAGCAGAAAAAAGTTTTAAAAAATGAAAAAAAAGTTGGGGTTACAGAGGGCAGGGCAGGCAGAGTACAGGCCCGGGGTTTTCCAAAAACACAAGTTTTAGGGGCAAAAACCCAAAACAAACCCCAAGGGGAAACTCGGAAAATAGCAAGGGGTTTTTTAAAACCCTAAAGGGAACCCCGGGAAAAAATGAAAACTAGAGAGCTTATAAACTAGGGAATTTGGAATTTGGGCCAATTTTAGACTGGGAGGCAGGGATCAGACGAAAAAGGGAAAAAGGGGGTGGACCAGGGTGCAGGGGGCTGAGGGATTTGTTACTATGGAAAAGGGAAACCCAGAGAATGCAAAAAACTGGAAGGGAAACTAAATAAAACTAAAACAAATCTGGGAAAAAAACCCAAACATAAAATTTAAAAAATAAAAAAGGGGCAAAGGAGAAAAAACAAAAAATAAAAGGGGAAAAAAGACTTTAAAGGAAAACCCAAATAAAATTTTTTTTAAAAACCCCAACATAAAACAAAAACTAAATCCCGGGGAAAAAAACCAAAATAGAAAAAGGGAAGGGAAAATGAAGAACCTAACTAAAGGCTTTGGCCCGGGAAAGAACAACTAATTTTAAGGGGAACAAGCAACTGGGTAAATAATAACCAAAAAGGGGTATTAGGCCAAAGGGAAAAGGGGAACTAATAAACTAGAAAAATGCAACAAGAACAAATAACCTAAGAGTAAACAAGCACAGAAACACTAACTGAGAACCTAAAAAAACCCAAAACCCAAAATGGCAGATCTTGACAGTCCTGGGCAAGTCTGGTATGAAACAAAAGATGGCTATGTGAGAAAGCACCTCAAATGCATACTATTAGGCACAGTGGATAATCTGTGTTGCTATGGGCCTGTTTCTTTTCTAATAGCCCTGGGAAAGAAAGAAATACTAAAGTTACATTGGTTTTATTTGGGTTTTTAGGGATACCAATGATTGTGACCAAGAATTACTACAAAACAGAAATAATAAGGATTTTTTTCAAAGGCTTTATCACCACACATCTGTTTGCAGTCTGATTATTGGTCTGTGAAAACACAAACAGAAAGAGACGTTTGTGTGGGCTGAAAGGGGTGAAATGAATGTCATATCAGCCATCTTAGTCCAAATGTCAGCCGGGCTTTTTTCTGATAAACCGACTGAGTTATCAAACTGCTTCCTATTGCTGGCGCCATGGTGACAGGAAGGCATAAAAGAGGTGAATTCAGCACCTGATAACACTGTGAAATAGATGTTACGGCTTCATCTATTCCTTGGTTTTGTGGTATGAAATTGTTCATACCTGGAGCCAAGGTTGTTCTTAACAATGTTTCTGTGCTTGTTACGAAGACAAGTTGCAGAGCTGACGTGTGTGTTATTTTGAGCATGTATACGGTGCATTGCAGAGAGATGCAGTGACAGACGGTGACATTTTGTTACGTTACAATCACAAACTATTTATGTCACTAAGATTTTATCTACTAAACACAAAGTTGTGCATAATTGTGAAACAGAAGGAAAATGCTACTTTCTCAAGAAAATTTAATGTTTTACTAAACAATGTATTATTTTTGTCAAATAACGATCTGATAAGTGTGGCGTGTGTTTGTGTCTAGTTCCCTTTACTCTGATACCTGTATATCAAATGTGTCGGAACGTTACGCTGCACATCACCCTTAACACCATCCCCACTGTGAAACACGGAGGTGGCTGCAATGCTGTGGGGAAGCTCTTCTTCAGCAGAGAAACTAAATGACATACAACCATGCGATAAACATGCACAGAAGTATGGGCAAAAATTTCCGTGTGTAAATGTGAAAAGCTGATAGAGACTTACCGCCAAAAACTGCAGCCAGTAATCGTCAACAGTATAATAGACTGCACTTTGTGGTTATAACGTGCACTATATTGAATCTCGCTCTCCCTTTTTCTCTCTATCTGTCTCAAATGTTGTCGTATCTCCCAAAACTAATTGCTTTCACCTGTTGCACTTTCTAGGTTTATCCCCCTGGATTTGAGAGGATTTCATAAGACCAAGAATGACCACATTTCTTAATCTATATTAGATTCTAGCTTCAGCAAAATGAAAGAAAACAATACAATCTTTCCTATAGGTTCAAAGAGTGAAGGCATCAAAGAAAAATCAGCAACCTAGAGAGTGTTTTCTGCTGTTTTTGATTTTATATTGTTCATAAAACTCTTTTTTTTCTTCTCTTCACAAGTGTGCACTGATGGGCTTGCTTTTCAAGTTTTATAACAAACTAGCATGATGCAATATGAGCAAATACTCCCAATGACTGCACTGATGCAAATATTGCACCAGACATAAAATATTTGTTGCACATATTCAGAAGAAAATAGCTTGCAAACATGCCATCAAAGCTTAAACAGTTTTGCCTTGAAAATTAATGTTTTCCCTCTCTTTAGTTTGCATAAGAATAAAGTCTTACTTTTAAATCATCCATGATCAGAGTTAGAGATTTAAAGTTTTTGCAGGTTGGAGATTGCATTAAAATTGCCTCTCAAACATGACAGTTTAATTAACTATACTGCCCACCAAAAACAGGACACTTTAACACTGATTATTTATTCATTCATTCATGAGTTTTTTCTAGTGGGCAGAAAACTATTTAAAATATTCACATAAAGAGGAAAAGTTGGAAATGGTGAAGAGTGATGTTTGCTTTTACCTTCAGCTTACGCCCATACACTGTTGACAATTGTTCCTGCTGTTCTCTTTCACACATAAGAACCTATAATTGTGATGGTCAGTGCCAAAAAAGCAAGGAAATTAGGAACATTTACGATTTTTCTTTGCACAGAGTTGACAGACAGAAATAGCACTCCTATTCTTTCCTTTTCATAACAAAACGTCCCTTCCTCAGCATGAGATTTTAAGGCTTTTCAAATTAGAAGAAAGGAAAGAAAACATTGCACATTTTGTCTCCTAAAGAGCTGGAAAGGAACAAAAATCTATTGTTTAAAACATGTTTTCATGTGTCACTGCTTGATGGGGCTGCTGTTAAATATTTTCCAAGAGTTTTCTTAAACTAGTCTACTGCTTGTCTTTCACGGCTAGAGTTGAAACCTTTATTATTAATGATTTATTATAGTTCGAGTGGGTTCAAATGAATACTGGCCTTAGTTATGCTGCAATACACCTACAATGATACACAGAGCACCTTTCTGTCATGTATACATTTTGTCCTTAAAGTTGAGGGCATAATTCATTACATCCTGGGGCTAGAAAACATAGAAATCATTACAGAACACAGTATAAATTATTTTAAATATGTTAAATAAAAAGATAGAACCTTTAAAGGCTGGGCCTTATGAAACAGGCAGTGTATGGTCATTTATGACGTTATGGCCTGTCATATGGAACCCCAGAGAAACACTATCCATTTCTGTAGATGATAGAGGGAGCACTATTACCTACCCCAAAGACACAATGCAGGAAAAGTCAGTGAGGAGAAGATGGCAGATTTCTCCTCTCCCACCAAAAACAGTATCTGTATTCCAAACATGTCTTTCCACAAGATTATAGAAAGGTTGTTTCTTCATGGGTCTTATGCATACTCTTTGCATCAAAGGAAGCAAGAATCCAAGTCTGAGGCACAAGAATGTAACACAGTTTATGCCACGATGACAACATATACCTGTAGCATAGTCAGCAGAGCAGAGCAAACTGTACAGCCTGAGGAAGCTTAGGTCCTTCAGTGTTTGCAGCAAGATGCTGCATATCTTCTATAAGTCTGTTGTGGAGAGTGTGATCTCTTCTGCCACCATCTGCTGGGGTTCCTCTGGAACTTCATGAGACCATTGTGCAAAGAAGGATTTTTCATAAAATGAAGAACATTATGGAGGCTATCAGAGGCTACAGGAGATCCCTACTACTCACAGCCATCAGCATCTACAACCGCTCTTTGAAGAAACCTGGATAATATGAGCTACAACAACATTTTATGTCCCTTTGGGATTAATAATATATTTTTGAATTGAACTGGTTTGAATTGAACCAGTTCAGCCTTATGCTCACTATCTTTCCTTTAAGGATTTAAAAAAATCTTTTAAGATTTACATATCTCTCAAATTCAGATATGAAAATGAACTATCATGAGCTACAAGCATAAACACTATTGAAAGAGAAATGCTGCAAAAATAATTGCTTAATTAGTGTTATTAGCTTTGGGTTTCTTCATTTTCTTGCCAACAGTGAGCCTTTCTGAGCCTGGTCTGCTGGAGGTTTCTTCCCGTTTAAAGGGAACCATTACTCCTCACTGTTGCCTTGTGCTTCTTCATGATGAGGGATTAATTTAAAGTGATCTTTTAATGCTATTGGTTGGTTTTTTTAGTCATTTTATACTATCATATAAATAAACTTAATGTGACTGAATAGTTTTGAAAAGAAAATTCTAACTGTATCTGTTGCCTTCATGTTATGCTTTTAAAGAGAGCATGCATACAAAAAGCCAAAACGCATCTTTTCCAATTTATCCATCCATGTAATACTGTCTGCATTTGCCAGATTTTCGCTCTATAAACATGTTCCCATTGGAAAGCAAAAGCTCAGATGTGATGCTTACGGCTTTGAGCTAATTACATTTAAAAACACTTAGCTATACCCTAAATTACAACTCATCTGCTCCTAATATTTCTATTCAATTTCCAGTCTGTTTGTTCAACATGCTCAAAAAAGTAAATGTAAGTATGTGACTCAAACTCCTTTTCCCTGAAACATGACTGATCATATTTTGGAAACTAAGCTACAAAATTCACTATTCTTGTTAAGGTTGTTTGGAGTTCTGGTCACTATTATTAGAACTGCAACAAACCAAAACCCACAAAAGCAGAAAGCTTGCAGCAAAAGGAGTTTCGAGTATTGCTTCCTTGCTGTTACAGTTAAATATAACATTATTGACAGGACATGAATCACAGGCTCCTGCATCAGAATCTCACAGCTTGGTGACTCGACTAATCCCTGAGAGCCAGTTGTTTGTGAGGCACATTATTCCTGTGGAGCCTTAAGGCTTTACTTCATCATGAGTTCAGCCAGGTAAGGAGATAATTACAGCAACATCTTGAACATCAGAATAAATAACACTGGATGGATTGTTTATGGTTTGTTTTCGATAAAAACTAGCCCTATGAATGTTCAATTAGTCGTCTCCGAATTTTAATAAAAGAACAAAAAGATTTCAGCATTTTTTTGTCGACGTAAAACCTACAAAAGATGTGCTATTCTTTTTTTGCTACACTGGCAATGTAATCTTTCTTATGTGGTAAATTAAGACTTTTTTTTCTTAGTTTCTGCTCTTATAGATGAAGTGTGCGTCATCAGGAGATTGTTTTGCTCCTCAGAAGATAAATATGCAGATGTGGTGACTGGATGGAGAGCAGAGGGAACAATGAAGAAGGGAAGCTGTAAAAAATATTCATTTTTCTTGAGAATGTTGAAAAGAGTGGGATCAATCTTATATTTTTATGAAAGTTTAATTTAGCTGCTGTGTCTATCCTTGATGTAAATCATTTATATTTTGCTGGTTCAGTCATCTGCAAAAGCTGCCCAGAAAACAGGTTGAAGACATCTGTCTTTTTGCATAAAGGTCTTTTAGAAAAAAATAATTGTGTATTTCCAGAAAGCATCACACAGTCATAAATACAGGTGCTTCCTAACAAATTAAAATTGCTTGAAAAATATATGATACTGTAACAAGAGTGGTATATTTTAAGCATTTATTTATAATTTATTTGGTGATTTTGAAGATTAACCTAAAATTCATGAATAATCCATGGAGTATTGATTGGAGACAGAAGACCAAATAGTTGAAGATCTCAGTTAAGGCCAACTGGATATAGAGTTAAACAATTTTAATTCCTTGTTTTGATTTTGGTTCTTATGATTCTTGATTCAGATTCTTTTAAGAAGCAGGGTCAAAAAGTGTACATGGTTTATTGCACCATATTTTCCCTTGATGGTGAACGAAGTAGCACATCACAGAGTCTTGTCAACTTGCTGGCTAATGTTAGCAATTTCAGGTCGTTTGTCTATGATAAAATACATGGGCTAACGTTAGCTGGGTGTTTGCATTTGAGATGACCCACCGTTTTAGGTCAAGTATAATTTGTTAGCTCCGTCAATGTTGGTATAAGATGTATTTTATTGTTTTACTTACCTGATTCTGACTGTGGTGTGGTGCTAGGTTGAGTGTTGAAGCGGGAGGAACAGGCAGCAGAGGAAGGCCGGTGCAGCGCGTTAAAGACTGACAACTCTAATACTTCTACACCATTAATCCAGAGGTGTTTAATCATGTTGGTCGTGCATCCTCCTCTGCGTGATTTGATCTTGCCGGCTCACTGAGCCGACTGATCATTTCTTTTAATCACTGAATATTGTCCATGGTTGCCCACTGCTTCCAGCGGATTCTTATTTGTTGGTGTTAGCGGACAAGGTATCAAAATTCGGAATCAAAATTAAAAAATTAGAATGATTCTGGGAGAACCCGAATGCTAGTCCAATCAGTTCTCGATGTCTGGGAATTTTCTGTTTGTGTTTTTGCCTGCTACTAACTTTGCTTGGTCACTAGATGGCACTGGAGCACCAGGTGGTGAAGGAACAGGTGTTTGTCATTCCCTGATTGCTCTTGGGTGTTTTTAAGCCGGAGGCTGCCAACACTTCAGCGCCTGAGTATTAGCCTTCAGCAGTTTAGACTGCACAGTCCTGCCGTCCACTTAGATCAAGTGGACTCTTAGAGTCTGGTTGTCTTCCTGGAATTTAAGACTCAAGCATCTAGTTATCTTCCTGGACTCATCCTGGCTGGCAGCTTCCTGGGTCGACGACTAACCGGCCCAAGTCATCAGCAAACCTTGCTTCACTCTGCACGTGCCCTCCAGCAAGCCTCCTTCACCTGTGCTTCTCTCAAACTACCTGCCCAATCTTTATGGTGAGAGGACCAAGCCTCTCCTACCTCTGGCAGAAGTCAAGAGGACCTTCACATACTAAGCTTCCAGACTCCACAGCTCTATTCCCCCTGGCGGTTCCTTTTCCTACTTATAGTAAGACAGAATTAAACTTAACCATTGCTTTACATTTCCCTCCTCCCAATACCTACTCACCTGTTTCCCTTCTTTGTGCAGTTGGCGGTTCCAGATCTGAGTTTAACTTCGTTGTGCAATAAACATCTTAAAATCTTTGTGATTATCTCCTGAGTGTTTATCTGCATGTGTGTCAAACAAATTCCTAAAACTATGACACTCGAGACTCGATGCCAAACCCTACCTAAGCTGAACCACAGGCTGATCTCATCTATGCCATGCCGCAATGTGGCAGTAATTCATTCAAAATTAGCCCTAATAAGTGTGCATACATTTACATATGCCCACATTTCTGTATTAAAAGTATAGTTTTAATTTATTTGGTCTTATATAAGAGTCTAATTCTCAAAGACAAGGAGTTAATTTCTACTCTGGCAAGCCCTGCACACATACAGAATAAACTCAAACAGCTTCTCTCTAAAATACAACTTATTAACAACTTCAACTTCCAGTAAAAATGCTTTAGTCAAGAAACTCTTTAACTAGTAACATTCAGCTATTGATCATCGAGTTACTCCGGTAAATTATTGCTTTGGATTTTTCTTAATATTACTCATTTTTAGTAAAAGCTTTATTTGTCATGTTCCTGCCTCCTGCCTCTTCCCTGCATTTTGGTATCCCACTTCACCACTCATGACAGTGTATACCTCCCTGCTAGCTGCAGGCACAATGCAGCCACACAGTAGTTGGTTTAGTTTGCAGAACAAGGAAGCAACAAAGTCCCTCTCCCAATCTGATTTTAGTTTTTCCCCTACATCTGCCTAAATCTCATGACAATTTTGATATTTTCTCTTTTTGACAAAATTGCATTTTGTATTGGAGCACTTATGTCAAAGGATGTCAGAGATGCCATAAATTTTGACAAAATGTCAATGTTTGATAGGTTGTAGGTTGCAGAGTTTCATAGAACTCAAAACTGCATGACTACAAAATATTCTAGAGATGAAAAAATTGTTTGCGTGTTTTGTAACTCAAGGGAGCAAACTTTGTTAGCCATAATAGACTAATATATTCATGTTTAAATGATTAAATTGCAGTTTTCTCCCCAAAGACAACTCATCCTGAAAGAAAAACGTTTAATTTCTGCATGGATTCACACACGTGCACAATGCATTTATTCATATGTGAAAAACAATAATGCAGAATTGATTGTAGTCTAATTTAAAGCAGCAGCTTTGGGCTGAATTATTCTGCTTTATGCTACTCATATTGCATAATGATGTACAAGGGAACAGTCCATGATAAACTCTATCCTCTCACTTAACCATTACTGCATATCCATTTCCATTATTTTTAGTTTCCTATTTGTCTGAAACAGCTCTAATGAAAGAGGCAAAATTAAATGTTTTAAAGCATGTGCTCCATTCTCACAGAATAATAATTAGTGCATCCATATACATGCAGTTGGTCCTGTAATGCGTTGGTGCACCTCTACTCTCAAGGGAAAAGTTGTCTATGACTGTCAGTCCAGTCATGTTAAAAACTAGGTACACCCTAACTTAAGGGCGGACTGGGATTAAAAATCATACCCAGACTTTTTCTCAGATAGGCCCTACACGGTTGTTCTGATATCTATAAATACTATATTGCAGAATATATATGCTGATCCCTTGAAATCATTCAACCAAGGAATTGGAGCACAGTAAAATCCAGCATGGTACAGTGATAGGATGCCATCTGTGCAAAAGGTCCAGTAGTAATAAATATCACTAATCACTAATATCACTAATAAATATTCCACAGTCAACTGTTAGTGGTATTATAAGGAAGTGGAATTAATAGGGAACAATAACAACTCAGCCAATTTAGTGTATTTTCATACTAAATTTAATAAAAGTCACCCAATATAAATTTTAAACTATAAATAATATTAATGGCACTTTTTACTCCATGAACCAGGCAGGCTGACAGCCCTGGAGGGCTCCTTTGAGCACTTAGAAGGGACAATAGCAGATAGGTTCCTTTTAAAATGTACTTGAGTAAATGATCATTTTTAGAGTGACGCCTTCTATAAAAGTAAGAGTTTTGAAGATTCCAGATCTTGAGCATGCAGGTGCATCCTACATAAAACAATGCTTATTAGGGTTTTAAGGCCTTTATAAAATCAAATCCATTAGTCCAGAGTGAGAAAGATTATTCACAACCTGGAAATTTATAAGAGAGCTGCCAGTCTTTTTGGAAGATTTCCCATGAAATTAATAAAATAAGCAAGGAATGTAGAAAGGATAGGAAGGGAATATGGAAGGAAGAAAGGAAATGAAAGGAAACGGTGGGGAGGAAGAAAAGAATGAAGAAAAGAATGAATGTAAGCAAGAATGACAGAAGGAAAGAAAGAAAAAGGGAGGAAGGAACTAAGGACAGGGAAGAATACAATAAACAGGAAGGAAAGTAAGTATGAAAGAATGAGGAAAAGTAGGCAAGCAAAAAAAAAATAAGGTAGGAAAGAAGGTAAGTGGGAGGGCAGTAAGGAAAAAAGAAAACGTATGGATGGAATGAAGTCGGGAAGGATTGCATGACTGAAAAACAAATCAACAAAAGAATGGAAAAAGTGGTGAAAGGACGAAGTAAGGTTGGCAGGATGGAAGGAAAGACAGAAGGAAGGCAGGAAAGAATAAAGGACATCTGGAAGGAGGGAAGTACAGTACAGACCAAAAGTTTGGACACACCTTCTCATTCAAAGAGTTGTCTTTATTTTCATGACTATGAATATTGTAGCTTCACACTGAAGGCATCAAAACTATGAATTAACACATGTGGAATTATATACTCAACAAAAAAGTGTGAAACAAATGAAAATATGTCTTATATTCTAGGTTCCTCAAAGTAGCCACTTTTTGCTTTGATTACTGCTCCGCACACTCTTGGCATTCTGTTGATGAGCTTCAAGAGGTAGTCACCTGAAATGGTTTTCCAACAGTCTTGAAGGAGTTCCCAGAGATGCTTAGGACTTGTTGGCCCTTTTGCCTTCACTCTGCGGTCCAGCTGACCCCAAACCATCTCGATTGGGTTCAGGTCCAGTTACTGTGGAGGCCAGGTCATCTGGCGCAGCACCCATCACTCTCCTTGGTCAAATAGCCCTTACACAGCCTGGAGGTGTGTTTGGGGTCATTGTCTTGTTGAAAAATAAATGATGGTCCAACTAAACGCAAACCGGATGGAATAGCATGCCACTGCAAGATGCTGTGGTAGCCATGCTGGTTCAGTATGCCTTCAATTTTGAATAAATCCCCAACAGTATCACCAGCAAAACACCCCCACACCATCACACCTCCTCCTCCATGCTTCACGGTGGGAACCAGGCATGTAGAGTCCATCTGTTCACCTCTTCTGCGTCGCACAAAGACACGGTGGTTGGAACCAAAGATCTCAAACTTGGACTCATCAGACCAAAGCACAGATTTCCACTGGTCTAATGTCCATTCCTTGTGTTCTTTAGCCCAAAGAAGTCTCTTCTGCTTGTTGCCTGTCCTCAGCAGTGGTTTCCTAGCAGCTATTTTACCATGAAGGCCTGATTCACACAGTCTCCTCTTAACAGTTGTTCTAGAGATGTGTCTGCTGCTAGAACTCTGTGTGGCATTGACCTGTTCTCTAATCTGAGCTGCTGTTAACCTGCGATTTCTGAGGCTGGTGACTCGGATGAACTTATTGTCCGCAGCAGAGGTGACTCTTGGTCTTCCTTTCCTGGGGCGGTGCTCATGTGAGTCAGTTTCTTTGTAGCTCTTGATGGTTTTTGCGACTGCACTTGGGGACACTTTCAATGTTTTCCCAATTGTTCGGACTGACTGACCTTCATTTCTTAAAGTAATGATGGCCACTCGTTTTTCTTTACTTAGCTGCTTTTTTCTTGCCATAATACAAATTCTAACAGTCTATTCAGTAGGACTATCAGCTGTGTACTGTATCCACCTCCTGCACAACACAACTGATGGTCCCAACCCCATTTATAAGGCTTGAAATCCCACTTATTAAACCTGACAGGGCACACCTGTGAAGTGAGGTGACTACCTCTTGAAGCTCATCAACGGAATGCCAAGAGTGTCTGAAGCAGTAATCAAAGCAAAAGGTGGCTACTTTGAAGAACCTAGAATATAAGACATATTTTCTGTTGTTTCACACTTTTTTGTTCAGTATATAATTCCACATGTGTTAATTCATAGTTTTGATGCCTTCAGTGTTAATCTACAATATTCATAGTCATGAAAATAAAGAAAATGAGAAGGTGTGTCCAAACTTTTGGTCTGTACTGTATATGAGAGAGGGAGAAAGGATGGAAGTTAGGAAAGAAAATAGGGAAGTAGGGAATAAATGAATTCAGTTTCTTTTCAGTTCAGTTTATTTAAATAGGGCCAATTTACAACACATGTTGTCTCAAGGCACTTTACAAAGTCAATTCAATCAGATCATACATATTCCAAGTAAATAATATACATGACAACTGATCCCAGTTATCAAAATGAACAAGACTGGAAGGTAGGAAAGAATAAAGGAAGGAATAAAGGAAAGAGGAAAACATAATAGGATGGAATAAATGAGGAAAGCGTGAAAGACAGAAGAAAATAAGAAATAAGAAGAAAAGCAGGAAACAAGGAAAAAAGAAGAGGAATAATTGACTTAGTCCATGACTAAAATATTTATAAAATGCGACAAGGAATAAGGTCTGATTATATATATTTTCATTACTTATACTTGGACACAACTTGGCTTTTTAGGACTACGTAGGAACCATGGAGATATCTGCAAAACTGAATGATTCTAAGAGAAGAGAAGAGTTGGGTTAACAAGGGTTAAGGCTACTAAAGGGGACTACAAGCTGTTGAGTCAAAGAGTGTACTTAGTTTTTACCATCAATTTACATAATCTGAAACACAGAGTTTACATTAGCAAACAAAACATAAACCATATTGCTCTGGAAATTTGGTCCAGAAATATGCAGTATTTTCTCTTGTAATGGCAATTAGAAATCTTCAAAGGCTCTTTTCATCCTCGACTGTAACATGACCTGAAGGAGCCTCACAAATAAAAGCTGCAAAAGGGGAAAATGGCAGAAGCCGCTCCCTCTGATTAGTTCATCCGTGTTAACAGGTTGTGTTTTCCTCATCGGGATGAAAGGTGTGCCATTCCCGTCTCTGCAAGGACATCACAACGACACAATATACGGACGAATAATCCAATTAAGCATGTCAATTCAGGTTGGGATGCGCCCAATAAGAAATGTTGCTGAATGCCGTGTGCGAATGGGATCGTGCATGTGTCCTTGGTCAAAGCACAGCCAGACAGGAAAAAAAAGAAAAACATCAACTTCTGAGCATATTTACAGCAAAGCCACCACCAGCATCTTAATTATTCAGCACCCTTACAAGATCTAATGACTACCTCCTGTTATTAATGACCTGTGCTTTGGCTTATTTATGAAAGGGCACTTGTGTGTGTTAGGCAGAAGATGAAGGAGCATGAGATTGAAGATGTTCTACTATATAGTCATTCCAGCTTAATTAAAAGTTTTGTGAAGTCCAAATAAATAGATTGCCTCTTTACACTTCCTCTAGTGTACATAAAAGCTGTTTGATTTCAATTTTAAATGCTAATTTCAATAATTTATGAAGTGTATTGCTTTCCTTGAAGTTTCTCTTTTGGTGCTAGCCAGTTTTTGAACATCAAATGTCAGCTTGTGCATTAGCTTGCACTACCACGAAATTAATTTTTTACAGGATAACCAGCTTAAATTTACGTAAAGCAGTGACCGCCCATTGAGTAATGAGCACTGAAAGCAGTGAAACAAGGGATATGCAAAACTAAAGCATGATGCAAGCTTAAAAACATGTTGTCCCTGAAAACAAAGTATGTGAAAAATGCATTATTTAAAAAGTGGAGCATTAAAAAGGAAGAATGCTTCAAGGTAAAAACACTACATTTCACAACAATACAATGCACAGAAAACACACAAATATACATAATAAATCGTTAAAAAAATGTGTCAGGTCTGTGTGCCACACAAGACTGTGGGATTGTTTACCCTCTGATTCTGTTAAATGTTTCAGACCATGAAACAAATTGTTTTGGTTGGATTTCTTTACCTGTACAATCAAGAAATCATTTAAATGTAACCTGTCCGACAAGATGAAGTAGGTTACAATATATTAAGAAGCAACACATCCTGTCTTATCTAACAGGTGAAAAAGTAATTTACATCTATCAGTCTGATAAGGACTACAAAGCCATTTCTAACGCCACAGTGAGAGGCATTATCAACAAATGGAGAAAACATGGAACTGTAGTGAAAATTCCCAGGAGTGAACAGTCTATTCCAAGACCTCATTGACGTCTCAACTAAGAAGTCACAGAGGTACTCAGAGCAACATCTACAGTGATGCAGGTCTTACTTGCCTCAGTTAAGAACAACAATAAGAAAGAGGTTGAGCAAAACTGGCACCCTTAGAGAGTTCAAAGGTGAAAACCCCTGCTGAGCAAAATAACACAAAGGTCCACCTCACATTTCCCCAAAAAATATCTTGTTGGTCTCCAAGATTTTTAGGAAAATATTCAGTTGACTGACGGGACAAGGTATGCATCCCATTACATCTTGTGTAAAGCTAATACAGCATTTCAGGAACATCCTACCAACAGTTAAACGTGATGGAAGTGTGATTGTATGGGGCTGCTTTGTGGCTTCAGGACAATGAGCAACTTGTCATAATTAATGGAAGAAAGAAACCTGGTTTCCAGCAGTAAAGGCTGAAGTACGATGCCCTTTCTGACCTTCATTGGTTAGTTTAGATATTTTGAAGTGACGTTTTGTGAAGTATTTATCTGCAAACATTCCCTTATCCTTAGTAGAAAGATGTCTGACTAGCTGTTAGATTTCTCTATTTTGAGGATTTACTATTTTTTAACAATCTCATGATGATAAAACATGTTTCTACTGCAGGAAAGACATATCTTAACTAACTCCTTAGATCTTGTGTTGTTTTTTTGTGGTTAAGGTATTTACAGTTAAGTTTATAATCTAAAAGGGGACAAATTTGCAGATCTGGTTCTGTTTGCACCCATTGTGATAGTACTCCAGTTTAGATCTCAACTTGAATTTTGCAGAAAAGAAAAAGGAAATGAACTTTGAGAGATTGTGCAATGTTAAACTTTATTCTCTTGCCATTATTCATAAGTTTAACCAAACAACAATACATTTTAAATTTTAAATTACATATTAAGAAGTTATGTTAAGTGATGTTTTAAATTCCAGAATTATTCAAAGAAGCATAAAATGTAGAGGAAGGACTTCGATACATCATGTTACATGCTTACTTTTGAAACATTGCTGTGTTTCTAAGTGTTTTCTTAGTTTTTTTTCCATTTTTCCTGTTTTTTTTAGCCCTTCGCTTTAGTTTATTAAGTTTCCTTAAAGTTACAGCTTTTTCTCATCAGTCGGTTAGCACACCTGCAGGCATCTACAGCCATATTTAGTAAATCAGAATATGTTTGTCAGGTTAAAAGTACCTTTTTAAAATACCTTTAATCAGATATTAAACCTTCCTTGATTGGTCAGATATAATATTCTAATCTTTAATGTTATGCTTTCATTAGCTGTAAGTGGAAAATCATCATAATTAACAGAAAACCTGTATGTAATTAATCTATATCATGTGTTTCACTTATTGAATTGAGCTACTGAAATAATCAATAATATTCTAATTTATTAAATGGGTCTGTACATCTCACAGTTTCTATCATTGCTTTGTTTTTATCACCAGTTTTTTGTATTTTTTCAGTGGGTGGCATTTTGGACTTCAGATTTTATTTGCATCAAGCTTACTGTATTAGGCCTACACTCCAGAGATAGTATTAGACTTTTTAGCAGTCACAGAGAACACAGAGATCAAAACGTGCAAAAAGCAGACTTTCTGTGAATGTAACCATACGTGTTACAAACAAAATTAGAAATAGTGTCATTTTATTTGTAGATGACACTGTAACTGACATAATTTAACAAATTAATTAGATTTAATCAGTGAATTATGATAAGTGGATGAGAACTAGCTTACAACAGGCAGGGCTATGGATTTTGCTGAATTTTGTGAACAAGGAACATGATCTTCTCAGTTTTAATCTATGTAAACTGGACTTGGAATTACTTATTTGTGAAAGGTGCACTTCCATAACACTCCTTGCTGCTGCATATAAAGTAACTGATAAATTAAGCTGCTAACCTCACTTCCTTTTTGTTTTCTCATTTGGTTCTTCACCACTTTTTGTAAAAATGTATTTTCTGTCTCGTGTCCTTGTTTGCTATTGTGCGTTATGTACCTCATAATGTAGCACAGTCCTAAAATATAATTTAAATCCAAACGATACCTGTGTTGCCTTTAAATAGGCCACAAAGCTGCATCTGTTTGTTACTCCCAGAGGAAAAATGAACCTTTAATTCATGTTTAGCACTGTGCGATGAGGAGGATTGTTCTCCCAGGACTAGAGATTGGGATTCACTTGGTCTCTATTAAACGGTCATGTTAACATCCCACTGAATACGTATTTATTTACCCGCATGGCTTTAGATATTGCGGAAACAAATCTTCATACAGACGTTGCTTGCACCAGATTGTTTGCTGATTCAGGCATTGTGGGACCATGAAGACAGTGAATATGGGCCAGTTTGTCAATACTGGCTGAGCTGTAAAGTCACTGGATACATACTGAAACTGAATCTGCAAAGAAAAGGTTGGTGATTAGTCATTTTTAAACATTAAAAGAGATACACAGCAATTTGTACTTTTATATGGTAAAAAGTTTATAAAAGGTGAGCATTTATTAAGCTAATGCCTATTCCCTTCATAGAGCTTAGGCAGGGCCTCATAGGCAAGGAGCCATATTGCTACTTTTTATGAATGGCTAGTTCAGTCATTAAGCTATTAATGCATTTTGTAAGGCTTTGAAAAAGTTACGGATTGGTCTGCAGGCAATTTGGATACAAAGCTCCAGACATTTAATGCACATCACTATTTGAAGAGGATATTTCTAAACTTTTTACAGATTTAGATACAATTAAAAATTCCAAACAAGACCATGTACAGCTCTAACCACACGATTTAATATTATGTGATACTTTGTAGGCATTTCTGAAAGGTAATTAACGATACATATTACTTCTGTGTTTGTGTTTGTATATGCCTGTGAAAACATACGTGCTTTTAAGGCCCTGTTTACACAACAACAATCCATTGAAAATAGGATTTGTTTTCAGTTTCTGTTCACACATCTCCATGTCAACATTTTAATTACAGTGTCTGTTCTCATGACAAGAATACAGAGGTGAAAATAGTATAATACCCCCGCCACGCCACTAGTAGGTGGTATATTCTTTGAAACTCAAGTTGCGGAAATGAGCACTCTGTTGGAGAACCGCCGATAGATTCAAATGAGTCAGCAGCACAATTAAGTACTCTGCCATTGCCATTGATGATATACTCATCTTCTGTGAGTTTTAAACTGGCTGGTAATTTTTACTGATTTCAGTCATACTGTGCATGAGCCAGGGCTTCTCCATAAGAAAAATTCAGTTTCCCACCATTTACACGACAATGGAGACTGGGCCATTCTCAAATTGTGCCATTTTCAGAGAAAACGTGTGCCTTTGTTGTGTAGACAAACAGTAGAAACACAACTAAACTATTTTCACCAGAAAATGTCGTGTAAACAGGGCCTTAGACTCAGCTCTGCTGCTCTTCCTGCTTGGTGAGAGAGGACCGGTTTCGACACAGCAAAATGTCATTCCTATACGTGAGTGTGATGCTAACATGCAAAAGGTGACCTTTGCAATTTGTAAAGGTGCATTACTCACAAGCAACGGGCGAGGTACAACTTCCAACTTCTCCGCTGCTTGCCTGCAGGTGTACCTGCCACCAAAGTTTGTTGGTCCTGCTTTGTCCAAACTCAGCTATTCCAGTGGTTCTGTTGCTATTGCCATAATTCCTGGCAGGAGTGCCTAATTTCTGCTGCACCTGGTCCTTTTTGTGCCAATCTCTCATCAGCCCATCCTCTCTGCTTCACCTCGGTTCCTTCCTGTTGCCAGCCAAAGGCTAGGTCTTCTGCAGGGGCAACCCACAGCTCCTCATATCTCAGAAGGCGATGCCCTGATTCCTTCTTAGACTCTGGTCCACATCCTGCTCTACTGCTGGTACTGTTGCAAGATCACAGTCAATAGGTAGCCTATGTCTCTGGGGCATGTGTACAGCTGGGAAAGACTAAAAAAAACCCTTAAAGCATGCAAAAGAAATAATGAAAAACATATCACACAACACAAACACTTTACTGATCTGTGGAATTTACATTAATTTTAGGTTGATTTTACTTGCTATTATAAAGTAATTTTATAAGGGGTCAGCTCTTGAACTACTTCAACACCAGTGAAATTCCCTTGGCAGCCAGAAGGCATAAGGTCAGCAGCAGTATTGCCATTTGCTGAGGTTAGATTGATTCATTCTTTCACTCTTCTCATCAGCCAAGTATTGCATTTACTTACTCAGATAGCCCAGAATGATAACATGTGGTTCTGAGAAGCCCTCAGACCTGTACAGGTGGGAGCTGCATGATCCCTTCCATGATAGCCCTTAATGAAAGAACTTGTTTATTGGAGAGTTAGCGGTCTGGTCATGTTGTTATTGTACTGACTGAGAAGAGGTCTCCAGTGACCTGACCTTCTACTCCCATCCTATTCACCCACCAGGAACAACATAAGCATTTGGGCCCACATAACATAGTTATTGTGGACAGTGCACATCTGTATATTCAGCAATAAAATGCATGCTCAGTGAGGCTTGGAGTAGTCTTAAGTACCATTTTTGCGAGAACTTTTAGTGCTCACTTTTGTGTTGCATTCTCTAACTCTAAATATGGTTTCCATGCAGCAAAACCCTTATACAGTCATATGCAATAAATCTTAATTGGCATTCCAATGTGGTTCATTCGTCATTTAATAAAAATATCTTTGGAAAACAACAACCTTTAAGCCGGTATTAAACATACTTTTCATAAAGCCCACATTTCTGCATTAAAAATGTTTATTTATTTGTCTGATGTAATATTCTGATCTTAAATGCCATCTTTTTATTAGCTGTAAGCAGAAGATGATCCTTATTAATAGGAATATAAGCTTAAGAATATCACTCTCTGTTTAATTAATCTATAAAATGTATTTTACTTAGTGAATTGAGATACTGGAATAAATTCAATTTTCAATAATATTACAACTTATTGAATATGACTATATTATAGTGTCCGTAAGCTAATATTGCACAGTATGTTATATACGCCACAAGTTCAGCAGAAATGCTCTACATCAAAACATTAAAAAAACTGCAAACAGTTTTTATCATTTTATTAATACAGAGCAATTTCTAAGGCTTTGGTACTCCAGCAAACTAAAGTGAGAGACATTATCCACAAATGGAGAAAATCTGGACCAGAAGTAAGACTCATCTATGAGGTCACAAAGAACCCCGAAAAAAATATTTAATAAATCACTCCAGGCCTCACGTGTCTCAGTTTAGTGTTCATGAGTCAACAAAAAGAAACAGATCCTGGACAAAATGGCATCCATGAGAAAGCTTCAAGGCCCAAACAACTGCTGACCAAAAAGAACACAAAGGTCCTCCCACATTTGCCAAAAAACTTTTAGATGATCCCCAAGACTTTACTACAGCATTTCAGAAAAAGAACATCATACCATAAATCAAACATGGTGGTGGTAGTGTGAAAGTCTGGGGCAATTTTGCTACTTTATGACCTTGACAACTTGCTGATGGAAGCATAAATTTGTGTTTTCTTCAGAAAATCCTGAAGGGGAATGTCCTCCATCAGTTTATAACCTTGAAGTCAGGCGCACTTGGATTATGTGGCAGGCCAATGATCCAAAGACACCAACAAATTATTAGTTAATAAAAAAAACAACACAAATCGAAGGTTCTGGAGTAGCTCAGTCAAAATGTTAAATTAAATCCTATTGAGATGCACTGGCATTACTTTAAAATTACTGCTTATGTTCAAAAACCCTTGAGTGTGGCTTAATTAATACATTTATTCAAAGAAGAGTGGGCCAAAATCCTTCCACAGTGACACACAGGGCTAGGTTGGTTTGGATAGTTTTTATATCCAATATTGATATTAAAATTTTAATCCTTGTCAAATATTTAACGGTGACAAAAAAACTTGTAAGGAAACAAATATTTCTTAGTGCACTGTGCAGGAGTTTACTATGAAATGACTTATATGTGAACAGTTCAATTCAATTCAGATTATTTATATAGCGCCAATTCACAACACATGTCGTCTCAAGGCACTTCACAAAAGTCAGGTACATACATTCCAATCAATCCTAATCATTGAACAGTGCAGTCAGATTCAGTTATTTATTCAAATTGGATAAAAAGTTTTTCTGTCTAAGGAAACCCAGCAGATTGCATCCAGTCAGTGACTTGCAGCATTCACTCCTCCCGGATGAGCATGTAGAGACATTGAGACGTTGACTTTGCAGCAATCCCTCATACTGAGCATGCATGTAGCGACAGTGGAGTGGAAAAACTCCCTTTTAACAGGAAGAAACCTCCAGCAGAACCAGGCTTCAGTGTGAGCGGCCATCTGCCACGACCAACTGGGGGTTAGAGAGAACAGGCAGAGACACAAAGAGAACAAAGAAGCACTGATCCAGGAGTCCTTTCTATGGGAAGGAAAAGTAAATGTTAATGGATGTAGCTCCTTTAGTCGTTTCACCTAGAAAGCAACAGTTCAATGTGAACTGAAACCTTTTAAGAAAGTTAACTCTCATGCCTGTTTTGGACCTGCCACCTCCTTGCAATTCAAATCATCTCCATATCCATCCATAGTGAATGTTTAAAAAGGAACATCCAAGTTGGACCCCTTAATTTGGTGCTTGACTGGTTTTATAGTGAGTGTTAATAAACACATAATATTCAGGTGTTGGAAATGAACAATGCAGGAGTCCGGAGAACGTCAGTTTGATAAAAGGAAACGTAGAGTCATGCTGACATTTCGGTGAGAGCAAGTGAAATCCCATATGAATTTAACAAAGTCTCCTACTGTGTATTCATATAATCCTTCAAATCTCCATGGTGTCTATTTTTTTTCCAAGATCTCATAAAGGATTACATTTTCAGGTTCAGAGTCATACTTGCACCTTTGTTTGAAGAGGGTTTAATTTCAACAGTTAAGTAAGCAAATTGTCTGGCAAGTTTTTCTGTCTAAGATTAGTAAAATTATAAGAGACAAGAAAGCTGACGAGATGCATATTTGGTTGAAAGAGGATGGGAAGCAACAGATAGTTTTACCAAAAAAACATCTGAGTAATCTGGTTATCGGGGGGTAAAAGGATAAAAGATGAGCATTGCCTAAAAGTGTGAATGGTTGTGGTCACAGTTTCCTAACCATCAAGCCATGGACACCTCTAGTCTGATAGAAAAGAAGCTGATGACACATAGTGCCTTGCAGAAGTATCCACACCCCTTGAACATTTTCACATTTTGTAACATTACAACCAAAAACTGTATTTTATTGTAATTGTATGTGATAGACGAACACAAAGTAGTTCATAATTGTGTGGAGTTGAATGAAAATTCTACATGGTTTCAAAATGTTTTCCAAGTAAAGGTCCGAAACGTCAGGTGTGCATAAGAATTCAGCTCCTTCTACTTTTAATCTTGGCATAAATCCAGTTGTTCTTTGAAGCCCGTAGAGGTTTGTTGGAAAACATTAGAGAACATAGAGCATCATGAAGACCAAAGGACACACCAGACAGATAAGAGATAAAGTTGTTGAGATGAGTTAGAATACAAACCTATATCACAAGCTTTGAACATATAACAGAGAACTGTTTAATTAGCCATCTGAAAATAGAAAGAGTATGACATAGCTGCAAACATACCAAAACATAGCCCTACCTAAAATGAAAGGCAGGGTAAGAAAACTATTGATCAGATAAGTGACCAAGAGGCCCATGGTAACTATGGAGGAGTTGCAGAGATCCATAGCTTGGGTGAGATAATCTGTTGACATGTCAAAACAATTAGTTGTGGACTCCACAATCTGGGAAAGCCATTGTGAAAATACATCCGTAAGAAGTCTGGATTGCAGTTTGCCAAAAGCCATGTAGGGAACACAGTGAACATGTAGAAAAAGGTGCTCTGTTCAGATCACAGCAAAACTGAACTTTCTGCTATGTGTGGTGGAAAAGTAAAACTGCACATGACCCTGAATACACCATCCCATCTGTAGTGGCAGCATGATGATGTCAGGATGCTCTTCTTAACAGGGACAGTGAAGTTGGTCAGCTGAAAACCTGTCAGAGGCAGAAAAAGAGTTGAGAATGGGGCAGAGGTTTAAACATACAGCCAAACCTATAATGAAATGGTTTAGATTAAGAATGGCTCAGTCAAATTTGAGACCTACAGGGGTTGGACAATGAAACTGAAACACCTGTCATTTTAGTGTGGGAGGTTTCATGGCTAAATTGGACCAGCCTGGTAGCCAGTCTTCATTGATTGCACATTGCACCAGTAAGAGCAGAGTGTGAAGGTTCAATTAGCAGGGTAAGAGCACAGTTTTGCTCAAAATATTGAAATGCACACAACATTATGGGTGACATACCAGAGTTCAAAAGAGGACAAATTGTTGGTGCACGTCTTGCTGGCGCATCTGTGACCAAGACAGCAAGTCTTTGTGATGTATCAAGAGCCATGGTATCCAGGGTAATGTCAGCATACCACCAAGAAGGACGAACCACATCCAACAGGATTAACTGTGGACGCAAGAGGAAGCTGTCTGAAAGGGATGTTCGGGTGCTAACCCGATTGTATCCAAAAAACATAAAACCACGGCTGCCCAAATCACGGCAGAATTAAATGTGCACCTCAACTCTCCTGTTTCCACCAGAACTGTCCGTCGGGAGCTCCACAGGGTCAATATACACGGCCGGGCTGCTATAGCCAAACCTTTGGTCACTCATAACCAATGCCAAAACGTCAGTTTCAATGGTGCAGGAGCGCAAATCTTGGGCTGTGGACAATGTGAAAAAATGTATTGTTCAGTGATGAGTCCACTTTACTGTTTTCCCCACATCCGGGAGAGTTACGGTGTGGAGAAGCCCCAAGAAGCGTACCACCCAGACTGTTGCATGCCCAGAGTGAACCATGGGGGGGTTCAGTGATGGGTTTGGGCTGCCATATCATGGCATTCCCTTGGCCCAATATTTGTGCTAGATGGGCGCGTCACTGCCAAGGACTACCGAACCATTCTTGAGGACCCAGTATCCAATGTATGCATCCAATGGTTCAAAACATTGTATCCTGAAGGCGGTACCGTGTATCAGGATGACAATGCACCAATACACACAGCAAGACTGGTGAAAGATTTTTTGATGAACATGAAAGTGAAGTTGAACATCTCCCATGGCCTGCACAGTCACCAGATCTAAATATTATTGAGCCACTTTGGGGTGTTTTGGAGGAGCGAGTCAGGAAACGTTTTCCTCCACCAGTATCACGTAGTGACCTGGCCACTATCCTGCAAGAAGAATGGCTTAAAATCCCTCTGACCACTGGTGCAGGACTTGTATAGTCATTACCAAGATGAATTGGCGCTGTATTGGCCGCAAAGGAGGCCCTACACCATACTAATAAATTATTGTGGTCTAAAACCAGGTGTTTCAGTTTCATTGTCCAACCCCTGTAAGTCCAGTAAAGAAACTTTGACAAGACTTGAGCATTGCTTTTCACACTCTCCATCCAATTAAGATGATCTGGCATAACCTTAAACAATCTAAATGTATAGTCTGTAGTTGTGGAAAGCTGGAATCATTTTCTTTCCATTCCACAGCTATGCTACTGTGTGTTGATCTAAGACATAAAGTCCCCTTAAGTTATATGGACTTTTGTGGTTGTGTAGTGTAAAAGAAAAATAAACCTAAGGGGTGTAAATATTTTTCCAAGGCCTTGTAGGGGACTACAACATTTATGTTTGTAGCTCCTGGTGAAACGTTCAACCTCCATCTTGTCTTGATATTATTAAAATGGTTGGTTAGTGATTTAGGAAAAACACTTTCAATGTTACAGGAGCACACTAGCATAAGAAGCATGGCTCTATGTTTATTGACTGGTTGGTCTCAATTGAAAAATTTTTTTCAATAAAAACTTTTTGTTGTTTTTCTGCTTAAAAAAATCAAGCTCAAACGCACCAAATTAATTCCTCCAATTCTCTAAGGTGTCATATAAAAATTGGGAGGCTTGTACACAGCTTGATGTGCGATTACCAGCAGATGCGGGAGATTGCTGCAATCAAACACCTTGAGGAGACTTGCTGCAGCTGAGACTCCAGGCGACCATTTGGGCTCTATGCATCAAGCTTGCTCGCACACCAATAATAAGGTTTCCACTTTGGCTAAGCTCACAGAGTTGAAGTATCAAACCCTGCAAAGTCAATTTCTCTCTGCTTATTAAATCACCCACAGCACAATCAGCAGCGGGGTGTTGAAAATAAACACCCTGCTGATGCTGTGTGATAGAAGGTGTTAGCAGAATCCTGCAGAAGGGATTTTCTGACTGAGGAAACACATGTTGGCTCTCTGTTGAGATGGGAGAGAAAGGCACTCAATTTGAAGCATGATTTAAGATGTTTAGGAAGGTGTTTGGTGTTTATTGAATAGGCCTAAACCACTTGATGAATGTCAGGTTTTTGCCTCAACAGATTTCGTACACCAGAAGGAATTAATCTGGACAGTTATAGAAATTAAATTGTGCAATGATGTGATTAATTTAGAAAATTAGAAGATTTTTAAATGCAATTTCTTCTCTAATGTTTAATTTAAAATCAGTTGCCTCAAGTTGTATAATTTATTTTAACATTTAAAGCACCATGGAAAATACTGTGACAGTGTTGGCTTTATTATGAGCCCTTCTTCTGACAGAAAACTCAATTAAGACGTAATTTTCGCATCAATTTTCCCACAGAATGCCTCCTCAAGGAAATGCCACAGGCGACTAATCTCAGCATAACAGCAATATATCTGTTTTCTTCATTAATATGCATCAGAAATCATATATTTCCATTTGCCTGCTACCAAAGATTCCATTTAGACAGGTCAAATATGTAATGCGGTTTGCACAGGCAATCAACCCGAAGGCTTTATTTCCATTTTCTCAACAATTTGGCCGGAGAGGCCAAATTCACATCAGGACAGTCATTAAAAAAAGAAGTGCAATTTTATTTTCTATAGGTTACAATGCAAATAACTTGATAGATACCTTTATGCAGGAGGAACTGAAGTAAGGTGCCCACATTGATGAGGGTATAATTATTTTATTTTTTCATGGAACTACCACCCTAAATAAACTGCCATTATATGACCTATGTGGGCAAGGTTAATTGCTAATATCAAAGCTCTTTTTGCAGTTACATCAATATAACTACTGAACATGTTTATTTCTTACCAAGTGTCCAATATCAGTCTGTCATAAACATTTTTGACCTCAAAAGAATCTTAAGCTATTTTTTTCTAACTTCCTGTAGCAGCTAGCTGTGCTGCTCCGCTAAGATAAGCTTGTATGTAACCACGAACAAAATTAATCATAAACAAGCTCACTGATTTTGAAGCAATGGCTCAGAGGAGTTTAACATTTTTTTCTGGCTTTATGTAGCATGAAACAGCTAGCTGAAGGGCTCTGCCACTAATAGCTTACATGTAAAAAGGAAAAACACCTCAATAATTTGTATCAGATGTTTTATTTTTATGATTCCCTTCTACATCCACAATATATTGATCACAAAGAATTTCATGACTTTTAAACCAGTGAGTTCTGTGAGTTTGTCTATCTATCTATAGCAGCTAGCTGTTCAGCTCTGCTTGTACATAAACAAGAACAAGTTAAGATTTTGCTTAAGATGAGTTATTTTTATTTTTTTTGTTCTCTTAACAAAAACAAACCCTTAACAATCAAATAACCTTTTAGTAATAACATTATTACTGATCTGTATGACAAAGTATTAAGGCCATTGTAGATAAAAAGAAATCAGTAATGTAGTCACGGAGGAATATATTTACGATAAAAAACTAAAAAAATGTAGATTCATTTCACATATGTACAAGAGCTGTACTGTTCTGCTAACACTAGCTTGCGTCCAAACTAGTGCCAGGACTTTAAGACAATACTTTTGATTTGTCAGTTACCAAAGAAAGCATTTAAAACTGACATTTAATTGCATTAGTAACACATTGATGCGCACACTCTAGCCTGATAGGTGATGGTAATTTATGGCGTCACATTCCTGCCAAAAATCAAAGGAGTGTATCAAGCAATCACAACAGAATGTGATACCATGGTAATGTAGCTAAAATTTCTTTGCCAGTTGCAAAGAATATGCATACTATGTATGGGGTATCATGTCAAGCCTGTATGGTATCATCTTATTGTAAACATGTTGTGAGCATGACCGTCACAGCTAACTTTAGCTAAAATAGTCTTGGAAGAGATTCTAACTAATTGTACATCTGATTTGACTGGGTAGTTTAGGTATATTTCTATTTATTGATTCTATTTTCAACCACAATTTCTTGGAATTGCGAGACTTTTTGTTACTGCATCAAATATTGCTATCTGATTAAAATGCAAACATAAACAATCCTACTAATTAGGAAACAATAAAAACCTGGGAGTTTTTGCACTTCCAGTGTTTACACTAGCTTGAACGCACAATGAAGCACTAAGTGAAGATTAGGTGTTTGTTATATTTGTGCCTCTGTAAACAATAAACTGATAATAAACAGACCCAATGATTTTAAAGCAATAAGTCCTAGGAGTTACGCTGTTGTTGTCTTTTCAGATAGCTGTGTTACATTGTTACTGCTAGCAGGTTTATAAACAGTGGCAACAAGGGGAGATTCTATTTCTGCTCGTCTCTATTGCAGTAGTTTTGGTTACCATCACTAAGAACAAAAGGTTGTCTTTCAAAACATTACATTTCGTTTGTTTAAAGTCATAGAAAACATCGGAGGAGTCGTGAAACTCAATTGTTAGAGCACATATCTCAATAATTACACTGAAAATTAAATTAACAAATGTACAAATGAAAACTTTAAGTAAAGGAGACTTTTTGTACATGTTTTGACTCTATATTACAACCAGCTACTTATTTGCTATTTCTGTGCTCCCTTTAGCTTATCGCTTAAGCAGCAAAACTGAATATTCAAAAATCAACGTTCAAACAAAACTAACTGTATAACTTGAGGGGAGTGTTTAACCTTTAATGAAGACATTGTTAATGATATTCCAGTGGTTCTTTTAGTATTCATGAAAAAGAACCACCCATAAAGTGTGTTTCATAAAAGGTTTGTTGTTAGAAATAGTTTTCTTGTTAATAAATACATCAAACTATCTTGGCAAAATATAGTTTTTGCTTGGCATGCTTTATGTTTTTTTTTTTCAGTAACTAAAACTGAAGGCCGGCTCTTTGGCAAAATAAAATCTAATCAAATAATACTACTCCTCTTAAGCACTTATACAAGGGGTTCCAAAACAGTAAAACTCAGGTAAAAGAACAATATTGATAAACTATATAAACAAAATAATAATAATAAAAAACAAAAGCTAAAACCCTTCTAATTTGCTGGTGCTACAAAAAAACAAAACACATCAGAACAAGTATTTTATAATAAATGTGATACAAAAAAAGCTCTGCATTTAAATTTCTATGAGACAGTTTTATGCAGAGGTCATTTTGTTTTTCTTTTTTGGATCCTTCTTATAATGTGCTACTAGCCCCACCACAAGGAGGGATAATTTTACTAAGTTGTTTGCAATTAGACAAGTAACGCCACAGGTGACTTACACCTTCAGTAAGAAACCTAAATGACCAAATGAGTGATTTTCCATAACTGATCAATTTTAGAGAAAGACCCATAAATCCACCATTTTAATACTTCTCTTATAACAAGGTAACCAAAAGAACGTAAAAGCTGACAAGTTTGTAAATCTTTTGAAATTTCCTGTTTTGTACTTTTTGCACAGGGGTTTAATTGCCCTTTAAAAAGGGAAAAAACCCACATTTTAATTATTAAAAAAATTTTTTGACTTTTAAATTTTTACCCAAATTTTTTCTTCAGAAAGGTAAAAAAAATCACAAGTTTTCTTTTTGTCACATGCAGTTAAACCCCAAAATTTATTAAATTACCCGGGCAGATTTGGGTTTTAAATTTTAAAGGGGGCCCAAAACCTGTTTTTTCCCTCACTGGAAACCCTTTTAACATCTTGAAGTGGCACAGCAAAAGTTACTACTGGAATGTTATAGAAAATCTATGAAGGGAGCCAAAGATGAGGGTAATGGTAATGAGGCCATTCAACGCCAAAGACTTGGGGTCCTCAAAATACCAGCGAAAACATGCAAAAACCTAGACACCAATTATAAGAAGGATTTGACTGCTGTTATGTTAATGAACATTTTTCACATACACATGTAGACAAAATTGTTGGTACCCCTCGGTTAATGAAAGAAAAACCCACAATGGTCACAGAAATAACTTGAATCTGACAAAGGTAATAATGAATAAAAATTCTAAGGGAAAATGAACAAATGAAAGGCAGACATTGCTTTCCAAACAGTTTCAAAAGGGAATTTAAAAAAAAAAAATAAACTCATGAAACAGGCCGGGAAAAAAATGGGGTCCCTCTGAAAATAATGAGACCAAAGGGGGAATATTAAAATCAAGGTGTGTCCATTAATTAGCATCACAGGTGTCTATATTCTTGATCAGTCAGTGGGCCTAAAAAAAGGCTAAAAGGTAGTCACTGTGCTGTTTGGTGACATGGTGTTTCCACACTCAAAATGGACCCGAGGGAAGGCCCAAAAGGAAAAACGTTGTCTCAGGAGATTAGAAAGAAAAATTGTAGACAAGCATGTTAAAGGTAAAGGGTTAGAAAGACCCCTCTCCCAAGCAGCTTCATGTTCCCCGTGACTACAGTTGGGAACATATTTTCAGAAATTTAAGATCCACGGGACTAAGCCAAAACCTCCCTGGATGTGACCGGGAGGAGGAAAAAATTGATGACAAAACAAAGAGACGGATAATACGAACGGTAACAAAAGAGCCCAGAAAAACTTCTAAAGAGATTAAAGGTGAACTTCAAGCTCAAGGAACATCAGTGTCAGATCGCACCATCCGACTTTGTTTGAGGCAAAGTGGACTTAATGGGAGACGACCAAAGAAAACACTATTGTTGAAAACAAATCATAAAAAAGCCAGGCTGGAATTTGCCAAACTACGTGTTGACAAGCCACAAAGCTTCTGAGAGAATGTCCTATGGAAAAATTAGACAAAAATTTTAGTTTTTGGCATGGCACATCAGCTCTATGTTCACAGACAGAAAAATGAAGCATATGAATAAAAGAACACTGTCACTACTGTGAAACATGGAGGAGGCTCTGTTATGTTCTGGGGCTGCTTTGCTGCATCTGGCACAGGGTGTCTTGAATCTATGCAGGGTATAATGAAATCTCAAGACTTTTAAGGGATTCTAGAGAGAAATGTGCTGCCAAGTGTCAGAAAGCTTGGTCTCAGTTGCAGGTCATGGGTCTTGCAACAGGATAATGACCCAAAACACACAGCTAAAACCCCCAAGAATGGCTAAGAGGAAAACATTGGACTATTCTGAAGTGACCGTCTATAAGCCCTGACCTAAATCCTATCGAGCATCTTTGGAAGGAGCTGAAACATGCCCTCTGAAAAAGGCACCCTTCAAACCTGAGTCAACTGGAGCAATTTGCTTATGAGGAGTGGGCCAAAAGACCTATTGAGAGGTGCAGAAGTCTCATTGACAGCTATAGGAATCGTTTGATTGCAGTGATTGCCTCAATGGGTTGTGCAACAAAATATTAAGTTAAGGGTACCATAATTTTTGTCCAGGCCTGTTTCACGAGTTTATTTTTAAAAATAATTCTGTTGAAGCATGTTTGAAAAGCAATGTCTGACTTTCATTTGTTCATTTTCATAGAATTTTTATTCATTATTATTTTTGTCAGATTCAAGTTATTTCTGTGACCATTGTGGGTTTTTCTTTCATTAACCGAGGGGTACCAACAATTTTGTCCATGTGTGTATGCCATTTTAAATATAATGTATAAACACTTTTTTTTCAAAATGTATACTAATTTTCCTTTTTTTGTTGAGGATTCCTGTCTCATTTTATATCAGAAACAAACGTTTTGATTTCATTAAAGTAATTTTACATTTAAGTCTGCCAGGCAAATAAATAATTTTGTTCCCAACTGTATAGTAGACACATTTAAATCTAAGGCTCAAAACTGGACACCCAGTTTTTACACTAATAATAAATAATGAAGAAATTACAGGCCATAAATAAATTTATAGGAAGTTAGAGCCCAGAATGATGAATAAACAGTACAAACTACTTAAAAGTAGAAAATAATTAATGACTTTTAGTGTGGAGACTGAAGCAGCAGCTCTTTGCACAGTCTAATGATTTAAAGTGCTATCCATAAACCAATTATTGGATCATCATTTTACTGCTCTTGCTGATGGCTTTATAGTTTCCAACTTAAAATGCAAATGGTAGGTTAAGCAGTTGTGTTCAAGAACTCTGATGCCAGAAGCATTTCTACACCTTTGGCCTAATATTCAGTATTGTTTGATTAGTGTTCATTCTCCAAAATAAAAGTTTACAGACCTTACCTTTTCTTCCTCCTGTACTGTAATTCCTTGGCTGTGATCCAGCTCCCGTTATCCTGTTGAGGCTTTGCTGATTTGTTGTGTTATGACCCTCTCCACTTCCCCTGGCCTAAAAACCTCATTATGGACCTGAGCTTCCTCTGTTTACAATAAACGACTCTCTCGATGGGTTCGGTACGCAGCAGTGAATCTCCAGGACAAGCAAAGCCCCTGGCACAGATTGAAGTAAGCGAGGAGCAGAGCCAGTGGAGCAGCAGACGGTGGATAAGCCTTGCTGCTGAGTGAACAAAATGGTTTCATTTAGTTACGCTCCGTGTGAACGTGGAAAGACGTAAACACAATGACACATTCAGAACGAGCCGTTTGGTGCATTGCAGCACAGCAATGAATTTGACATAGTTTCTAACTTACTTTCACACATCAGGCTGTTTCCATTGTAGTATTCAAATTTAAAGGCATGTTTTTTTAAAGTCATGTTTTTTGTTTGCTTTTGTGTCGGCCATCTTTTTTTTGCCTGAAATTTCTTAGCCTCTCTTTTAAACTGCTCTCAGATGTACAGGGGTTGGACAATGAAACTGAAACACCTGGTTTTAGACCACAATAATTTATTAGTATGGTGTAGGGCCTCCTTTTGCGGCCAATACAGCGTCAATTCGTCTTGGGAATGACATACAAGTCCTGCACAGTGGTCAGAGGGATTTTAAGCCATTCTTCTTGCAGGATAGTGGCCATGTCACTACGTGATACTGGTGGAGGAAAACGTTTCCTGACTCGCTCCTCCAAAACACCCCAAAGTGGCTCAATAATATTTAGATCTGGTGACTGTGCAGGCCATGGGAGATGTTCAACTTCACTTTCATGTTCATCAAACCAATCTTTCACCAGTCTTGCTGTGTGTATCGGTGCATTGTCATCCTGATACACGGCACCGCCTTCAGGATACAATGTTTGAACCATTGGATGCACATGGTCCTCAGGAATGGTTCGGTAGTCCTTGGCAGTGACGCGCCCATCTAGCACAAGTATTGGGCCAAGGGAATGCCATGATATGGCAGCCCAAACCATCACTGATCCACCCCCATGCTTCACTCTGGGCATGCAACAGTCTGGGTGGTATGCTTCTTTGGGGCTTCTCCACACCGTAACTCTCCTGGATGTGGGGAAAACAGTAAAGGTGGACTCATCAGAGAACAATACATGTTTCACATTGTCCACAGCCCAAGATTTGCGCTCCTTGCACCATTGAAACTGACGTTTGGCATTGGCATGAGTGACCAAAGGTTTGGCTATAGCAGCCCGACCGTGTATATTGACCCTGCGGAGCTCCCGACAGAAAGTTCAGGTGGAAACAGGAGAGTAGAGGTGCACATTTGATTATGCCGTGATTTGGGCAGCCGTGGTATTATGTTTTTTGGATACAATCCGGGTTAGCACCCGAACATCCCTTTCAGACAGCTTCCTCTTGCGTCCACAGTTAATCCTGTTGGATGTGGTTCGTCCTTCTTGGTGGTATGCTGACATTACCCTGGATACCATGGCTCTTGATACATCACAAAGACTTGCTGTCTTGGTCACAGATGCGCCAGCAAGACGTGCACCAACAATTTCTCCTCTTTTGAACTCTGGTATGTCACCGATAATGTTGTGTGCATTTCAATATTTTGAGCAAAACTGTGCTCTTACCCTGCTAATTGAACCTTCACACTCTGCTCTTACTGGTGCAATATGCGATCAATGAAGACTGGCTACCAGGCTGGTCCAATTTAGCCATGAAACCTCCCACACTAAAATGACAGGTGTTTCAGTTTCATTGTCTAACCCCTGTACATTTCCATCATGTTTAGTGTTTAGTGGGTCTTGTTAGTTTTCATTCCTATTACAAACATTTAATCATTCGTTACTTACAGCGTTGGAGTGTTTTTGATATTTGGCAATAATTCAGTGGGTGAATTACATTCATTTCAAGTTGCTCTGTGCCCAATTTTTGGAGACTATATACCTTTGGTCAGTCTAATTGCTGGTTGATTTAAGTTAACGTTTTTTTATTGTGTTTTCCATTTCCCTCTACTAAGATGCTGTCACACTTTATCCTACAGCTTAAATAGTTATATAAAACTAAAATGACAAAGATTTTATATAAATTCAACACTAAATCCTGCTTTCAAAGACTCATTCCGAATTATTCTGAATGAAACTGAAGAGAATTATTCATAATAGCACACATTTGTAAATCAGCTGTGGTTTCAGGAACACCTGATCCATTCATTTAATGTGCCTAGAAGAGCTGAAATACCTGGACTGTTGGCTGTAATGTTTCATTGCATGTTAGAAATATGGTGGAGACAAATGAATTTCAGAGAAACAATTATTACTTTGCAAAAACAAGGAAAAGAAACCAAAAAGATAGCAATGTTTCCACAGTAAGGCACGTACTAAGCACCCGAAGTCCAATATGTACACCACTATTGAGCCTACACTACATAGATTAAGGTATAGAGGTTTGGGGATTTTGTTCTTAAGAGCAATGAATCATAATTGGAAAACATTTTGTGCCTATGCATCAGGAATGAGAATAAAACATTCCCTGAAAAGGGAGAAAACCCTGCCTACACTGAAGCTTGGCGGTGGTCCAGTGATGCCCTAGGGCTGTTTTGCTTCGTCTGGCACAATAATTTAATGCCAGACAGGGAGAGAAAAAAGATTTAGCATCTTCTTATACATATGTTAATATTGGGTTTCAGCTGGGCATGGCTTTATTTTAGTGAAGTATTGGGTTGGGACTTGGTATCAGCAAACCTCTTTTCCTAAATGACTTGGTTCGGTAAAAGGAGAAAAACATTCTGAACGGGACATCCATTGATTAGCCTGTTAGGTTCTACATTAGCACTGGCTTTTTCTTAGATTGCTTCTCCATTAAAAAAAATCAAAGACTTGTGTGGCTTCAACGCGCATTAATGTCATTTTGCCAAAAACTATTTTTTTGTGAAGCAAATACATATCCCACCATCTGGGGGTGAATAATCTGATAATGAATCGATCTAAAATGCCTGGCTATTTTATGTAGTATTTTATGTTTGTTTTTGGTGTCTGCTCACTTCAAATTTGACAACTTTCCGGTCATATTTTTCTGGCAGTAAAGTCATACTTGCTTCCCTTGTGATCAAAACTTGTACCTTTATGTACTGCTTTGAGCTCTTAGCTGTTGTGTGGAGTTTCGAATTAATTAATATTTCTTGGAATTTGACCACCTTGTAGTCCAGCAAAAAAGTTAGATGTTTATTAGTGCACATTCGGATTTGTAAAAGAAAAATCCTTAATAAAAGAACAACAGCTTTTCTATATTTCATCCTGTTCGATGTATCCAGCAACTGAGATATAGTCAAAAGACCATATAAATATTTTAAAACCCATTTTGTTACTCTGACCTTAGAGATCCTTTGTGCTTCTGAAGGGTCTTGAGGCTATATTCAGTCTCAGTGTAGATATGAGTATTTTTCAATGCATAGCGTCACGCACAGAGGGCTACAGCATGTTGACCTCATCCAACCAAGTTCACTTTTCTAAGTGTTAATTATACAGAGAAAGATTTGCTGAGCACACAAGTTTAGCAGCATTTCAAGGTTTCCTGATTCGTAAGGTTACACATGTTCACATTTGGGAGCAGCCCGGTACAAGCACAGTCCACTCTCTGCTGCCTATTAGTGCAGCTTAAGGCCAAGTCTTTACCCGAAGGTACTTTGACCTTAAGTCAGTCGGTCTCACCAGCAAGATTCTCCCTGTGGGTCAGCTGACTCGGAGGATTTGATCTCCTGACCTTTAAGACAAAAATTTTTCACTCTTGTAAAACAGTTAGAGAAAAGTTAATACAATGACCTCACTACCTCTTTACTGTGTAGCAGTTGTAACAAAACATTATTATGCTAATGTTTATGTTCCCACCAAAAGCAAACGATTGCAGGCAAAATGCAAATGAATGATGGGAATATGAATTAGATTTTTTTTAATTTGATAACAATACCAGGAACCGCTCAGAATATAGATTTGATTCGTTAATAGGGTATAAGAGAAAAAAATTATAATCTTCATCATTGGTACAATCCCTCTATTGCCTTTCGCTTATCTGAGCTGATGAGAAACAAAGTGAAACTTCTCCCCAACCACTACTGAACCATTGCATATTCATATATCCTTTTTGAATATGCATTCATATGCATGCATGCAGCATCAGATTTGCAGAGGTTAGGAGAGGACTGCATTTAATAATACTGTGATATATTAAATGTATAATGTTGCTAAATACATTATTCAATCCTGAGTAAGTGGTTGGAACGCTGGACTGTATCCAGAGATTTCATTACTTTCCAGAGTGGAGTAAGTGGGTGTGATGTCAGGCTACAATTATTCAATGGAAAAACGTTGGATTGCGCCCTTCAGGTTGGAGGAAATATTTTGGCACAAGTGGAGTTTAGGTGTCTCAGTGTATTGATAACAATAAATGGTAAAAAGCAACAAACAACAAACAAACATTACTAATTTTGCCAGGAAGAGCGGTCAAATATCCATCTAGAATAATATCAGAACCTTGTTGTGGTTGAGGTAAAACTTGCTCAGGGTCATTTAACCAAATATCATTGAAGTATGTGCTGTATGTATATATTTGAGTCTGCATGTATACTTTGACCCTGAGGAGAAAACCCATAATAAATTCAAACATCTGCTCTCAATTGCTTTCCAATGATAAATGCATGTAAACTTCCAATTGGAATTGCAGATTCGTAGAGCCAAAATGTCAGGCTTAATGATAAATTTAAAAATATTAAAAACTAGGAGATGAATATTTATCCACACATTTAATGTGAAGGGTTATTAAAGCAGAAATCAGACCTTGAGTTGAGAGACAGAACATGTATAAAGAGAATGAGGAGCAGAGGCCAAATGAAGAGGAGTCAGTCTGTAAAAAAAAAAAAAGCTTTAGTCTGTCAATCAGCAGAAACCAGTGCCTTCAGAGAATTTCTGCCGGCAACACTGAAAGTCTAATGGTTTGCGTCCTGCTCCAGCTCTTTAATGAGATCTCTGGGCAATCTGAATTATTCTGATGGTTTTTAGTGTGTTTTGCCTCAGGCCCTGTCACCCTTCACTGATAAAGCCTGGCTATGAAAGAAAATAAGCTTAAGTCATGGAGGTACAAATTCAATATGAGGATGGTCAGTTTATACAAAATCATGTGGGGTCTTTTCTTGATGGTCTAGACAGTGTGGTTTTCTAAATCAGTCTTACTTGTTAGTGCGTAATCTCCTTAATCACTACTTTTAATGCATTTTTAGAGAATTTGTTGTATAATAAATAAGATAAATTCTGTATCATTAATCTTTGCTGCCAGGTGTTCACCCTCTGAACTGCCTTTTACTATAGTTTATAATGAGCGATGATAATGATTCTCCAGAGTCTGGAGTGAAAGACATAAAAGCTACTGTTGCTTGATGAACACTGAATAGCAGCCATCTGCCAGCTCACTCTGGGTGCATTTCGGAGAATCGTAAGAAGCTTCAAAAATGCAAATGCACAGACGCTCACGAACAAACTTAATCAACAACTTATAACGCAGCTGTTTTGGGGATTGTGTGGGCCGGAAATAGGTTTTCTCCTACTTTAATCGGAGCTAATTAATGATTTTAGCTGAGCATTAGTCGACTCAAGGCACCCAGTTGTGACTAATTTTTATCAGGCTCTGCACTGATGGACGAGGAAATGGAAGAGAATGAATGGATGGAACATGAAGATGTGTGTCTAGAGAAGGGATGCATCTTCACGTTCTGTCTTGGGGTGAAGTGTAGTTTGTAATTCCATTTGATTTATGGCTGAGGCAACGCACTGTTCCCTAGGTAGTATATAATAATCTAGGAGCTAATTGAATGTGCTGTATTTCGTTATTTCCCATCAGAGCAGCAACTTAGTCCTAGTTCTATAAGAAAACATACCTTGTTTTCAAAGTTTATTTTATTTGCATTAAAAAATACACAGCAATGAAATGCTGACAAAAAAAAAAGATTGTCGAGGTTATCAAAATGACCACAGAGCAGTTTGAGGAGTGTCACAAAAGAGGCAGAGTCTGAGTACTCAGCAGAGAAAGGGGCAGTCCAACACCCTGGCAGATGTTGCCAAGGTAGTGAAACAGTACGCCGGCAGCAGGGCACCAAGACTGGACTATAGCAGATTTGTTGGACCTGGAAAAGCCTTCAAACCGTGCCTTCTGAGGCATTTTCTGGGGGATGCAACAGAATGCCAGGGATGGAACGCCTGGTCTCTGAACTTGTTTTTTGTGTTCAGGGATACTATCTTAAGGTGGAATGACTTAGAGGAGGGGTTGGGAATTATAGGATCTCATCTTGGCTTTTTGCATATGATATCTGGTTGATTGATGATTGGTATCTTCAAGCAATGACCTCCAAGCATGAAATGGAGGGGTTTCCAGCTTAGTACAAAGTAGCTGGGATAAGAGTTACAATACTCTGGAGATAGTGCACGGCTCTCTATTCAAGGTACCCCATTCAGCAGCCATTCCCTAATGATGCCATCTCAATTAGCTGTAGCACTGTTGTCAATGAAGATGAAATTTGGCCTGTGTTGTTCATGCAGGGGCACAATGACTGGATTCATAATGTTACTCAGGTAGTATTGGCTTGTCACTGTACCATTGACAAAGTGTAGGGCAGTTCTGTATTGACTAGACACACCTGTCCACACTGTAACTCTATCACCACCAAAGGCTCGACTGGTGACAACAGTGACTCATGCATAGTGCCCTCGTAATTTTTTTTTTACTTTCTTCATTTAAGAATATGCATATCATTACATGAACCACCATTGTTAACAGTCCAAAACAGAAAATCAACATAGCACCCTCATCGACGTCTCTAACATAATTTCTGCTCAACGTCAGTCAACTTTCATCAAAGAACAAAACTAAGACTCACTGGTCCATAGTCCACCGTTAACGCTCCCTGTCCCATGCAAGATGATGATGCCTTTGGCTGGTGGTGTGGTCAGGTATCCTTGCAGTCGCCTAGCATGCAGACATGCTGATGAATCCAGTTTTGAATGGTTTGACAATGCACTTGGGTTCCTTTCACCTCCCTTAAACATACCTGGAGTTGAGTTGCATTTATCATTTGGTTCCACAGGGCACTGTTCACAATGTAGTGGTCATCAGTGTGGGATGTGGCCAAAGGATGCCCACTTTCACGCTTTTCTCTGACTCTTCCAGTCTCTCTGTATCTCTGTTGCAACCTGCTGGTGACACCCTAAGCTCGGTGGCAACTTTTGTCTGAGAACATATCCTGTTTGAAGCATCGCCACGGCGAGGTACTGTCGATCAGTTATTAGGTGTCATCTGGGTCTCATGATGTCAAAATGTGAACAGCAAGATGAGGTGGACTGTTTAAATACCAATTCTGATTGAACCAGGAAATTTATTGGTCCATTCATGGATCAAACACCTGCTGTGAATTTTTTGGTTAAATTCTTTGTTAAAGAGGAGCAAGTTGTCCAAAATTACTAAAACATTGAACAGTTGGGCATGTAAATTCAAAAACTTAGAGAAGGTCACACTAAGTTCACCTGAAAAGGTTATTGTGGATTTTAGGTTAATTCGGAAATTTCACCTGAAAGCCGAATATCTCTAACCTTTTGAGAATAGTCTAGTTCCTCTAAGTCTGAGGCTGTGGTTCTCAGCCAGAAACTGCTACTATCAGTTAGTATCTAGGTCAAAAGTTAGCTAGGAAACTGTACTCTCAATAGTTTGTTGATGGAAAAATGCTAAATATAAAGATAAAACAAAACAAATAAACTGGATGTTGTTCAACTTTATAATTTATTTTTTTTTTGTTTCAATAGGTATGGAAAAAGAAAATACATTTCTGTATTTGAGAACATTTTTCTTCTGCTATTGTTTAAATGTTGTGTCCTTCCTTCTTTGTGTCCTTTCTTTTTCACTTGTGCCTTTCCTTTTCTTTATATTTATATCATTCTGTCTTTTTTTCTTTCTTTCCTTCCTTTCTCACTCATGTCCTTTCATTGCTTGCTCAGTTATGTCCTATTATCCTTCCTTTCTTGTGTCCTCCCTTCTTTTCTCCCATTTGTTCATTCTTGATTGCTTCTTTGTGTCCTACTGTCCTTCCTTGTGCTCCTCTTTCCTTCCTTCCCTGTGACCTTCCTTTACCTTTAGGTTTATTGTACTTTGAAATAAACATAAAGGACAGAACTCTGGAAAGTTGAATGAAAAGTGTAGAAAACCTTTTTTTAAATAATCTTTTAACTTTTAAATTCAGTGAGGACTGGACTGCAGTTGCAATTATTATTACTGAGTGACTCCTTTAACTAAGACCAGAGTTTCTATACATAATATTAACCCTTTTATTCCAGTTGCTGCTATTTTCAGATGCTTTGGATGCAATATCAATCAGTGAAACTTCACAGACAAAAATCCAGTGTTTCACACATCAGAGGCATCCAGGGAGCATTTGCTTTCATGATGATAGGATTGCATGATGGGACACATTCCAACGATATGCAGTTCGTTCCATCATTGGGAGCTGTAATTTCTCTCTATTTATGGCTTTACCTGTGATCCTGGCATTGATTAAAGTTGGTAAAGTCACATTTGAAAACACCAAACTTGTATTTTGCAAAGATTCCTCAGAAGTTTCACTTGGTTATCAGTTGCTCATAAGCAAACTGAAACTGTAATTGCTTTGGAAATTGCCTCTTTGAGGAGTGGCTGACCCAATTAGTTTTGGGATTGAGTGTACTGCAGCATTGCTGCCTCAGATGAGTGTTGCAGCTCATCTGTGTGAGTATTTCAAACTCACCTCGGCAGGCCAGTTACAACTGTATTTGTATCATGTCAACCAGCATGATTAGTTAATTATGTTTGCACACTCTAACGACTGCAGTGCCAAGTGTCTGCGAGTTGAGTCTCTTTTTCTCTCAACACACACGCACACACACACACACGCACACATTGATCCCTCATATTTATGGTATATATGCAAGATTAATGGCAAAATAATGGTCATGTTTAGTTGTCAACAATTCATAAATTAGAAGTTTAATTCAAACCCCAATAAAAACGGGATGAGCTGTTAATTCCTAAAGAAGAAACTATTCTATTTACCAAGTTCAATTCAATTTTATCATTCAGTTATTGATTGGTTTATTTAGTGTTAGAGTCCTATTCAATAAATTCTAATTTTATTAACTTAACTCACTAAGTAAACCATATTATGTAGATTAATTGCATACAGACTAATGCTTTCAAGCCCTTATTTCTGTTATGTAAGATCATTTTCCACTTACAGCTAATGAAAACAAAATATTTAAGATTATATCACATCAGACCAATAAAAAAACATTCTAATACAGAAATGTGGACTAAATTTAGAGTATATTTAATACCTTCTTAAAGGTTGGTATCTTCAAAAGGTATTTTTATTCTGACAATCTGCTTCATCAGAAGGCACATTCTGCTATATTGAATATGACAGTTTATACCACACACGCATGCATTTATAGCCCTAGCTAGTTTGCTTTATCTGACCCCATATGGTCTTTCTGGTACACAAAAGCCAAATTAAAATGCAGATGAATAACACAATTAAAGCCTTAAAACTAATTATAACCAAGTAAACTAATGAGCTACAAAAATATCAAGTAGAAGAACAGGTGGTAGTCATGCATTACTACACACAGTGCCTTCCAGGTTGTTTGTAGCTTTTTGTATTTTATGTGATAAACCAAATCAAACTCATAGTTGTGAGTACATGGTATATGTGGCATTTAGCATTATTTTCTAATCCAATATCTAGGAAGGCATCAGAGTATTGTTGGAGAATATTAGTGAACAAACAGCATCATGAAGACCAAGGAACAGAGTTTAAAACAGGATGAGATTATAAAATAACATCCATCTAATAATAAAAAGTGCATAGTAAAACTGAAAATACATGGCATAAGTGCCTTGCCTCTGCAAATCAGGAACCGCTGCAGAGATCCAAAGCTCTGGGAGAATCTGTAAAAGTCTTGAGGGAGATGCAAATGTTCACCTTCCTGCAGAACAATGACACAAAAAAATGCTGTCAGAAACCAGCCCGTTTTTCTTCTCTGCCAGAGTCCAGTTTCTGGAGCAGATGATGTCGGTGTGTAGCCATCCCGGAACCTGAAACGGATCAGAGAAATGTTCCCTGACACAGTTGCAATTGCTGGTTTCTGCATGGTATTTCTTCTTCATGTTTTTTTCTTCTCATAGCAATGCTGGAGCAATAATTCAGTTTCAATTCAGTTTAGTTTATTTATATAGCGCCAACTTGTTTCTGGTGTTGTCGTGCTGAAAGCCACCTGCTGTTCTCAGCAGAGCACCTCTCTGTCCCACTCAATTCAATTCAATTCAGTTTTATTTATATAGTGCCAATTCACAACACATGTCGTCTCAAGGCACTTCACAAAAGTCAAGTACATACATTCCAATTAATCCTAATCATTGAACAGTGCAGTCAGAGTTAGTTATTTATTTAAATTGGATAAAAAGTTTTTCTGTCTAAGGAAACCCAGCAGATTGCATCCAGTCAGTGACTTGCAGCATTCACTCCTCCCGGGTGAGCATGTCGAGACAGTGGACAGTCACTGGCGTTGACTTTGCAGCAATCCCTCATACTGAGCATGCATGTAGCGACAGTGGAGAGGAAAAGCTCCCTTTTAACAGGAAGAAACCTCCAGCAGAACCAGGCTCAGTGTGAGCGGCCATCTGCCACGACCGAGTGGGGGTTAGAGAGAACAGAGCAGAGACACAAAGAGAACACAGAAGCACTGATCTAGGAGTACTTTCTATAGGAAGGAAAAGTAAATGTTAATGGATGTAGCTTCTTTAGTCGTTTCACCTAGAAAGAAAGAACAGATAAACTCTGAGCCAGTTTTCAAGGTTAGAGTCTGAAAGAAAGCACATATAATTAGTTACAGTAAAAGCTCGGTCATTAGCCATGTCTAGGAGAGAGAAAGGGTTAAACACTGAAAGACAGGGCCATGTGGATCATTGGTAGAGGGTGAGCATTAAGTTGTTGCCAGCAGAAGCTTGGATGATGCCCCTCTCCAGAAAGGTGTCACAGGTAGAAACAGAGTCAATATTGCCCCCGAAAGCAAACCACGCCAACTAAAATTGTGAATACGCCCAGAGCTACACTACTATTCAAAAGTTTGGACACACCGTTGTCATTCAATAGTCTTTAGATTGAATGACTTTCTACATTGTTGATACATGGTCAAAACATCAAAACTATGAAGTAAAGTAAAGTCATGTTCAATAAATTAGAATGGATTAAAATTCTGGATTAAGCGAAAAAGCGAAAAATCATCATAATAAACAAAATACCGGCTTTAAAACATCAGCCTCTGTCTAAATAGTCTATATAATGTGTTTTACTTAGTGAATTGAGTTACTGAAATAAATAAACTTTTCAATAATATTGTAATTTATTAAATATGACTGTAAATAGAATTATACAGCAAATAAAAATATTTGAAATAACTCAAAACGTCTTTTATATTTAAGATTCTTCAAAATAGTCCCCCTTTACTTTAATTACTGCTTTGTGCACTTTTGGCATTGTCTCGATGAGCTTCATGAGGTAGACACCTGAAATGGTTTGAAATAATCTTGAAAGAGTTCTCAGACATAGGAATAAAAATAAAGACAAACCATTGGATGGAAAGGTGTGTCCATATTTTGACTGATAATGTACAATAGAACGATTTAGATCAAAGCACTTTAACGTTTGTGTCGCAGGGGTAAAACGCACATCCCATGGCTTCTGAACATGGGACGTGCGTTTTACCCCTGCAGCACGTCCCATATTCAGAGGCTTCTGTCCTCGACGAAGCCCGTTGAGGGTTCGACTCGGAGCCAGGTGACTTTTGCTGCATGTCCCCCACCCCCTTTTTACCATTTTTGCTTTTCAAAAAATGTGGAAAATAAAGGCCCCAGTGCCAGAAAATAATTGTTAGAATGGCCTGGTCAAAGTCCAGACCTAAATTCAGTCGTTAATCTGTGGCAAGACCTGCAAATATGGGTTCACAGATATGGTCCATCCAGTCTGACTAAACTTGACCTGTTCTACAAAGAAAAAATAGCAAAATATCAAGTTTGCAGATGTGCAAAGATGGTAGTGACATATGCCAAAAAAATGTGGCAAAAGGTGTTTCTACAAATAATTGTGTCATGATGTCTTAATGCAAATAAACACCTTTTTACAGACAAGTATTTGTTAAAAATGATAAAATAGAATTGCTTAAGAGATTCTGTATATTAATTGGATTTATTCAAATTAATGATAAAATAAATAATTATAAACAAACAATAAAGGTGCTGTATGGTGACGTAGTTGGTAGCACTGTTGCCTTGCAGCGAGAAGGTCCTGGGTTTGACTCCCAGCTTGGGGTTTTTCTGCATGGTGTTTGCATGTTCTCCCCGTGCATGCGTGTGCTCTCTCTGGGTACTACATGACTTTTAGGTTAATTCCCCTTTAAATTGCCCTTGGGAGTGAATGGTTGTGTGCACCCTTGCCACCCATCCAGGGTGTAGAGTACTGGAGATAGGCACCAGCTCCCCTGTGACCTTGTACGGAAGAAGCAGTTATAGAAAATGGATGGATGTCTAATAAAAGTAAATACTTTTTTTTTCACACTAACAATACAAACCAATATAAGAGATTTCATGTAGCAAAGGGTCCACTTAATATTAGATGCACTAAATGGATATGAAGGCTCTCCGAGTCTTCTCCTCTCTCCTGCTCTCTGTGTCAAATGTTCAGTTACTCCTCTGCCTCCTTTAGTGATAATGGTACGTGTAATAAATGTAGCATTTTTGTAGCTTTGGAGGCGAGGGTGTCGGAATTGGAGGCCCGAGGCCCCATAGCCAGCGCGGAGCCACCGAGGGTAGCTCCCCGAAGCAGTCCTCTAGCACAGCCCGCGCAGCCGGGTCCTCATGCCGGCTGGGTGACCGTACGTAGAAAGCATAGTCCTAGATCCCAGCCCACAGGTCACCACCAACCCGTCTGCGTTTCTAACAGATTTTCCCCGCTCAGCGACACCCCGTTTGGAAGCCACTCTGGAATTGGTAGTCCTAGTCAGAAACGTGGCCAGAGAACCACCGGGCCATAGAAATGTCTGCCGGGGCCAAAAAAAAAACGGGAAACATCAAATCCCACCTGAAACTGGGGCTAAGGATAAGCGTAAATACTGATTCTTATTCACCTGGGGGAAATGATACCTTTTTACGCAATCGGGGTCACCAATTTAGTGTTGCTTGGGTGTGCAATTTTTGCCAAAACAAGGGTCAGACCCCGGTAATTTTCTCTGGTCCCCTCCCCCTTTTAACCGTGCGACATGTTTAGCCGCTGCTGTCCATTCAACGCTGGCTGTCTAGGTGGTGTCCAGAAAAAAATGGGGGTTTTACATTGATAACGGGCACTTTTTGGGGGAAAAAAACCTGGTCTGATCCAAGAGACGGCATACCCACTTTGGATGGACAGCTCTTTTTTCCCAGGAATCGGGGCCGAATTTTTTATTTTCTCCAAAACTCTGACAACCCGGGGGTTAAAACCCGGGAAGCGGGTCGTAGTTTAACACTCCTCTCGCAGCTTCTGTACCGCTACCCCCCCATTACCCTATTAAGATAGTGTCTCCCCCAGGAAAAAATTAATAATTTTAAAAAATATCTAAAAGGGGAATCAGGAAAATTCATAAAAAAAAACACAACTCAGACTAAAAAGAAAAAAAAAAAATTAAATGTGGCCTACTAAACAAAAGACTCTGCCCTTTCCGACATTGCTATTTATGACCTGATTTTGACAATCTTTTGTTTTTTTTTCCCAAACAAAACCCTGGCGCGCAGAGGATTTGTTACATAAATGAGAAACTCCTACTAATTATTTTAAATTTTCACATTCCTGAAATCTGGGCAGGAGGAGGGTAGAACCTCTTTCATCCGTTATTTATTAGTCCCAGACCAATCAATACAAAACTTTTTTGGGAATTTTTTAATCCTTATTTTCCTCACCCAAAATTTGCAAAGCATAAAACCACTTCTGTTTGTTTTTTTGTACCGTCCACCGGCCTTACTCTCAAATTTTTTGATCATTTTTAGGCTTTTTTTCTGTTTAGTGTTAAATACGATAAATTTATTATAGGGGGGAGATTTTAACATTCATGCTGACACTGAAAGTGTAGTTTAAAAATATCCCTTTTAAATGTATCTTAGACTAATTGTTTTGCTCAAAACATTACAAGCCTACCCCCCTTTTGTCTTCTTTCTCTGGACCTTTGCGACACAGGCTTGGTGTACGACATAACAATATTTTCTCAAAACCCCTGTCCTGTCGCCCATTTCTTAAAAACCTTTGAGTTTAATTTTAACCGAGTAACAAACCTGAAAGAAAATTTCATTATGTAATCATTATCAGACATGTGTAAAAACCTTTAAAGAACTGTTCCACTTTTAATCCCCTCTTTATCACGAAAAGCCTGGGGGCAAAAATTTTTTTTCTGCCCCTTCACAAGGGTTCTCTTGTTGATAGAGTTACTTTCTTGCGGGTGCTTAGACAAGCGCCCCCTTAAAAAAGAAGGAAATTATTCATAGGGGCGGGCCCCTTTGGGTTTAATTTAGATTTTAGTACTTTAAAACAAAATTTTTAAAAAATTGGAGAGAAAGGGCGCTCTACACACTAGAGGATTCCTACTTAATCTGGAAAAATAAACCACTGTTGTATAAAAAGACACTTCGCCCAAACGAGAACAGCTTTTTTCTCTCAATAGAAAAACAAGAAAAAAATCCTAGGTTTTTTCTTTTTACAGTTGCTAAACTTACATAGCTTGTTGAGCCATCCTTCCCTTTTCTCTTACATTTATGACTTTTTTTTGGATTCTTCTTAAATAAAATTGATTTATTAAAATAAAACCCTTTGACAACTCCCGAAAAGATACTTCAACTCGCAAGTGAGGAACATTGGATAATGTAAACTGATCTTGTTTGGACTGTTTTGACCTTCCTGATTATCGAAAAATTGGCTTTATCTAAAAATTCAACTTTTATGTTAGACCCAATCCCAAACCAAATTATTTAAGGAGGTTTCCCCCTGATTACCAGCCCCATTTTAGATATGATTAATCTATCTTTTAAATTGGGGTATGTACCACACTTTTAAAGGACTGTAATTAACCTTTATTTTAAGAACCTTCGCTTGATCGGATGACTTAATAAAATTTCAGACCGAATCCCCCAAACTTCCTTTTTACTAAATTCTTGGAAAATAGTTTCTAATCAAAAGTGTAGCTTTCACACGATGACCTTTTAAGGTTTTGTCAGGCTTCAGAGCTCATCTAGCCTGAAAAGCTAGATTAAAATCACTAATGATATTCTTATGGCCCCAATATGGCTTGTGTCTGTACGGTTCTGTTAGATCTCAGTGCTGCATTTGATACATTTACCTAATTTTCTCTTAAAAAGGGTGGGAATAGCTGTAGGGATCAGGGGAACACGCTAGGGTGGTTTTAAAACTTATCTGTCTGCAGATTCCAGTTTGTTTATTTAAATGATAAATCACTTTTAAAATCCAGGTTAATTTGTGGGTACCCCGGTTTTATACTTGGCCAATTCTCTTTACTATATTATGCTTCCATAGGGCAAAATTACAGGCAGCATAGGGGTAAAATTTTCATGTTACGCTGATATACTCAGCTTTAAATTATCCATAAACCAATGAACCCCAAACCCAAAAGACTACAAGCTGTCTTTAAGATTAAAAAATTGAACGCTTTAAATTTTCTGCTTCTAAATTAGACAAGCCGAATTTGTGTCTTTTGGGGCCGAGTCTTTAAAAAAGAAACTGCGGGGAAACACTTAACTGGTGGCATTAAATTACCTCCTAAAAGGAAAAAAACCTTGTCAATTTTTTGCCGGCTGTTTTTAATCCCCTATTAAACAGGTTTCTAGGGGGTTTCCTTCCACCCCCAAAAATTGCCAAAATTAGAAATAGCGTCCGAAGTGACGCTGGAAAACTAGTCCCCGCATTTTGTTCTTTCCCGGATTTTTGTTTTCTTTACGACAGGGGTCCCCAAAAAAGCGTTTTAAAAGCCTTTAACTGTTCAAAAGCTGAAAAAGTTTTTATGAAAATTAAAAAGAAGATCATATCTCTCCTACTTTTGCTTTCCCCTTCATTGGCTCCCTGTTTTAAATCCAATAGAAAATTTGAAATTCTCCTCCCCAATATAAAGCCCTTAAAATCTGCTCCATCATACATCAGAGAGTATTGTTCCATATTTCCTAACAGGCAAATTTGTTTCCAGACTGCAGGGTTTTCTGGTGGGTTTCCTAGAGTCCTGAAGTAAATGGAGGCAGACCCTTTAGTTACAGGCTCCTCTCCTTGGAACCACTCCCCTTTTGGTCCATAGGCGGACACCCTGTCTATTTTTAAGGCTAGCTTAAAACTTTCCTTTTTGAAAAGCTTATATTTAGAGTGGCTTAGTTTATCAGGGAGCCTTCCTCCCTCCCGTTTGAGGAGAAAGGGGGAGCCAGGTTTAGCCAAAACCCGGGCTCAGTTTGGTTGAGGGTGCAAACAACCCCCATTTCGCTCCCTTGTATGCCCTTCTTTTTCCACTTATAATCAGTCGACAGAGTGGGGTTTCCCCAATCGTTGGGGTTTTAGTAAAACAATGACCATCTGGGGACCCTTTGTGGGGTTGCCTTGAAAGGGGGGGGGCGGAAAATGCGCTGTTTAACAAAATAATCTGAACTAAAACTTTTGTGTGGGTTTGCTGCATAGGCTGAGGCTGCGGGAGGAATAATCCCCCACTTTTCCCCTTTTTCGCAAATTCTCACACTCCTCCAATTTGCATATTTCTGTTATTTCGTTTTTAAACTTTGTTCTCTCTTTTTTTCTTTTCCTAGAAGCACACCCCGGCCTGACTCTGGGGTCTACCTGTGACCCTTTCTGGGGGGGGGCATCTCCGAGCTTCTGCAGGCAAAAATTTAAAATGCTCACCCTTACCAATATCCACATGGCCCTTCTTTCGTTTTTTCCCCTTTCTCTGTCCAAAGGAGGCGATTGCTGAGCTTTTAACTGTAACTAATTATATTTGCTCTCTTTCGGACTCTAACTTTGAAAAACTGCTCAAGTTTATCTGTTATTTCTCTCTAGGTGAAATGACAATGGACTAATCCATTAACATTTTTTTTCCTTCCCAAGAAAGTACTCCCCGGATCAGTGCTTCTGTGTCTCTTTGTTCCTGCTCGGTTCTCTCTAACCCCCACTCGGGGCGTGGGGAGAAAGGCCGCTCAACTGACCTGGTTCTCTGGGGGTTTCTTTCCTGTTAAAAGGGATTTTTCCTCATCATGCTCAGTATTTGGGATTTTCGCAAATCAGCCCCGTGATTCCACTGTCCTACACTCATCCGGGGGGAGTGAATGCTGAATCCACTGACTGGGTGCAATCTGCAGGGGTTTTTCCCTTTAAAAGAAAAACTTTTTACCAATTTTAATAAATAACTACTTGACGGGACTGTTCAAAGGTTAAAACTAAGGAATTATGTCCTGACTTTTGTGAAGTGCCTTGAGACAACATGTGTTGTGAATTGGCGCTATATAAATAAAGCTGAATTGAATTGAATTGAACATGTGACATTTTTGAGAGTAACATTTAATTTTATTGTTCCTAAAAATGTTTATCAGATCCCCCACGTGTCAGGACAGATGAAACCTGTCATGTGAGACCGCAGGAACGGCTGATTCCTGCAGAACTGTCTTGGAGCCGACCCAGATGAGGATGCTCCACTTTAATCAGGCCCCAGAGGTAATCTAAGCAGGACATTATTCGCTTCGCTGCGTCTCTGCGGCATCTGGCTGGCTCTGCCACCTGCCCAGGATGGCCTCTCACTTCTCCTCCTGCCTTTTTTTCACCATGTTTGTTTTGGTTTCCACCCTAATTTGCTAAACATTACATTTAGCCATTTCCGACGTGTTTTCAGGTATCATGGATAAATTTTGATGCTTATTTTCCCATGATTTATCCCACGGTTCAAATGGCACCTCCAGGAAAATAAAATAAATTTTTTTAATATTATTTTGTCCTGCGATTGTTGAAATGATTTGTCAGTGTCATCATAGTTTCAGTGATTTATTAAAGACTGTTGTGAGCACAGAAGCAGAAGATTTAAAGATGGTACATTTGACCATAACACTTTCTTGGTAAGCCAAAAAACAACACATTTTTTAAAGTAACTAAATAGCGTGTTTTAAATATAACTGTATCTCCAAGAAGTGTCCCGAAAACTGTATTATCAGTTAACTCAACTTCCAAACAAATAGTTTTACCAACCAAAAAACTATCAAACAAATCTGTTTGTTTTATGGTTAACACAGTGATGCAGCCAAGAGGCCCATGGTAAATATGGAAGAGCTGCTGAGATCCACAGGAGAAATATCAGTAGTGCACTCAACAAATGTGGCCTTTTTAAAAAAAAAAAATGGCACAAAGAAAGCCATTGTTAAAATAAACCTGTAACAAGGCCCCTTTACAGTATGCTACAAGCAATGTATTGAACACAGCGAACGTGTGGTAGAAGGTGTTTGTGTCAGATCAGACTAAAATTAAACCTTTTGGCCTATATGGAAAACGCTCTGTCAGGAGGAAAAGTAATACTGTGCACCCTGCTAAACACACTATTACTACAGTGAAACCTGGTGGTGGCAGCATCATACTGTGGGGATGCTTTACTTCAGCAGGGGAAGAAGCTGCTCAGAGATGATGAGATAGATGGAGCTAAATACAGGGCGGTCCTGGAAGACAACTTGTTCGAGGCTGCAAAAAGACTTAAGACTGCAGCAGAGGTTCCCCTTCCCGCCGGACAGCAACTCTAAACATACAGCGAGAGCTACAATTGTATTGTTTAGGTCAGAACATATTCATGTGTTAGAATGGCCCAGTCAAAGTTCAGAGCTAAATCCAGCACGTAATCGGTGGCAATATTTGATTATTTCACCAAGGAAAACTGGCACAAAAAAAGAAAAAATCAGTCTATGGATGTGCAATGCTGATAGGGACAACATACCTGACCCTTGCAGATCAGGTATGTTGTTGTTGCAGCAGTAATTACAGTGAAAGGTAATACAAAGAACTGACTGACCCCCTTTTAAACTTCTGATGCAAATTAGCGTCAAACAACCACACAGCCAAGGCATAGTTTTATCATTTACAGTCATATTTAGTAAATTAGAATGTGTTCCGATGAGGCTCGTTTGTCAGATTACTGTCTTGAAATTAACAACCTTTAAGCAGGTATTAAACGTACTTTCATTAGCCCACATTTCTGTATTAAAAAAAATATTTTTATTGTTCTGGTTTAATATTCTGATCATAAATCTTAAATGTTGTGTGTCCATTCGCTGTAAACAGAAATTCATCATAATTTATAGAAATAAAGGCTTGAAAACCTAAGTCTGTGTGTAATAATCTATACAATGTGTATAACTGTGAATTGAGTAAATGAAATAAATGAACTTTTAATTAATATTTTAATTCACTGAATATGACTGTATGCCTGTTGATGCAAATCCTTTATGCCATCTAGTGGTTACAGCTATGCCTAATGTAGCTAATTTGCATAAAAGGTCCTACATTTATACCAACTATATGTTCTTTATTTAAATTAAGCATATCTACTTAATTTAGAATCCTTTTGCCAGCAAAAACATAGATTCATATTTTTTATATAATTCTAGTAAGTTCAGGTGTTCAGGGGTTAACATACTTATGATAAATTCTGAACAAAAACTTTGTTTATGAAAAACAAAAAAAGGGGGAAAAAGAACAAGACTGCAAATTGAAATAGCTGAAATGAGCTTGTTCCTTAGAGTAGCCCAGCTCAGAAGCTCCATCATCTGAGGGAGGTCGAAGTAGAGTCACTGTTTCTCTGAAATGAAAGGAGTCAGTTGAGGTGTTGCATGCATCTGATCAAATTTTATCTTAAGCTGAAATAAATTGCTAAACCTTTTTTGTTGATAATTGCATGAAATACCTGATTCTGATTTGAAGAACAGTTTGTTTACTGACATAAAACTTAAGTAGAAAGGAACAAAATGGCAGCATATTAAATTGGTTTACAAATTGGTAAGGGTGCAACTTGACCTGCTCTAATGAGCTCTAGTGGTGACGCCAAATGAAAGTATGATATTGTAATTTAATTCACTATCAGAGTATTATATCTGTTCAGACTGGAGTGTAATATAATTTTGTCTGTTTCAGATTCAAAAACAGTTTTACAAAACATGAAATGAATTCTGATAAAACAACGGAGAGCAAATCTCATTGCTCAGATGCTCAGTAAAAGGTTTGCAGACTTGTCTGTCTGATTTTAAAATCCTTTGTTTAAGTAGGTAACAAAAGACATAGTTTTGTGTAGTTATTGCTGTTTCCACTCTTCACTGAGTACATTTACAACGCAGGTGGTAGAGACAAGGTTGGCATGCACACAGCACATTGACAGAGAAGGATCACTGTCTTTTTAAAATCTGTCACAACAACAACTGCTTCAAAACAAGTCAGTCACACTTCTTAGATAACTCAGAGAATAATAAACAGCCATGAATGTTGTCACCTGAAATATTTATATCTGATGCGGTTCAAGGAGTGGAGTTCCGCAATGCTTCCTGACAGATCCGTACTATTTTCACGACTGTCAACGGTACAGGAGTGTGAAAGAAACCGCTGGCTGTCAACTGCGTTGGCGCCAACATGCTCTCTCCCAGGAGACACAGAGCAAGCCTTTCACGCTAATAAAGGTTTTCCGAGGGCAAATATGATAAACTGAGGAGTGCAGGTATGCTATGACGGAGGGGGAAACGCTTGCAAACCTCTGAGTGAGACAAATCATTCCCTGGAATGACATTCAGGGAGATCATGCAGGAGATGCTCCTGTAGTACACTGTGAAATTGATTCCATGAAGTGAATCATGGTCTAATCTTGTCTAGCAAAACAAGGTGGATTGTTCTGCTGATAAAATACCAAGTGGAAATGCACCAACTCTAGTCTGACCAGTGTTTAAAGACTGAACCCAAAGTTGCTTTGATTGTTGCTAAAACCTGAATAAAAAGCGTGTAGTAACAGCTTTGCCTCCATGTTGAGTGGTTTGAGTCAGGAACCTTCAAATAGGTTTCAGTCATTAAAATAAAAATAAAACTCCCTCTTCCAGGATCTAGTTGTCATCACAACATGCTGTTCATTTTTTGACAAGCAATCTGAATCACAGAGTGACTCAAACTCACAGCACAAATGTCTAATCAAAAACAGTCAGGGACATGCCCTTAGAGTTTTATTCACAGAGCTGTGATCACAGCACAAAGTTACGCACTCAGTGCAATGAATCCAAAACTTCTAAAAGACATTTCAATGAAATTTAGCTCTGCTCAATGTAGCTGATTGTGTTGATGACCTTAGGTTTCTAGTATCAATTGCATGAGAACATTCATTGTACTCATAGACATTTAGATTCTTTTTTTTGTCAGGAGGCATGCTGTCAGAAGGTGATGACATTCGAGTGATGGCTCTGCAGCTTGTGCTGTTCAACAGCCTCACGGTTCTTCATTTTTCATGCTGGTGGAATAGCTAGACGAATCGGCAGCAGGTCTGATCCCAGGTCAGAGTCAGGAATTATATTTCAGGTATACAACACTCGCTAGTAGTCTGCAAACGTATAGTCATTACTGGCCCGTTGCAAAAGAAGTTATTGCACATTAAATATTTATAAAGTGCTATCCATTAATATCGTGATTTTTTTTGTGGGAGTTTGTGTATGTGCTAGGCACTTTCTCGAAATAGTATACAAAATGTTTACGGAGGTAATATAAACAACTTCTTATCGACTAAGTTATTTCCTTATTCCAATGGCGCATCATCTATCCCTATCTCATAGGTCCTCGCATCGGTTCCACATACAAGGTTGTTCACACCTAACACCTCGGCAGGCAGCGGCATAAGCGATGGCATAAATTCGGGGTTGATTGTATTATTTTTTTTTGGTTCATAGTCTCATCGCGAGCTCAGATTGATGGTCCGATGGTGTGACACTCTTAGGCATAGGCGTTCCGCGTGCCTGTGGTTTATTCGCAACGAATTATCCTCATGCGTTCAGTCTGTTAAGTGAATCGTGTTGGAACAGAACAACTATTATCATCTGCTCGATTCGTCCAGCTAGGGATATCTCTGACCTTTAAACGGAGCATACACGGTGTTTGAGTCGCATATATATACGTAAATGTTCCATTCTATCTTGTAATTCATTTCGCTGGATTTGCTGTATGTGTGCTTCTCTATGAGTCCTGTTGTGCATTCGTGGGAGACTGATACGGGGACCTGCAATAATAGTGTCTTCCGCTTGTTGGTCTTAGCTACTTGTAAAATGCATATGTGCCTTTGGAACACACCCAGCCCCAGACGGTGACAGGGTGCATGGTTCTGCGATCATGCTGTGGGGTGGAATGTTATACCAACTGTTGTATTTACATTATTCGCTCTAAAGTGGTGTGAGGTCCTAGTTGTTTTATTTTTGTATAAAGTGATAGTGTGTACTTGTGAGCTACGTTATCTAGAACGATTGTGTTTTCGAGCTCTGCGCTGGGTGATATGTTCCTTATTTGGCCATTTGGAGACATCGCTTTGGTTGCTTTGCCTTCCCTGCACGTTTATACTGTGGGCTCCTTTTGAGGTGCTCGAGGTGTTGACTGCTATATATGACCGCGACCCTTGTCTATAGTTTGTTTGTGGGTTGATTTAGCGTCTTGCTTATATCACTTGGCTTAGCTTTTGGTAACCTTGGTTGTTCCATCGATGTAACTTTTGATCATACTGGCCTTTTGTAGTGATAATACTCTAGCCAGCCTTTTTCTTGTTTAATTCCACTTTGTATATAATGTTGGTTACATTGGTTTACTGTTTTTGATATTGTTGTGTTTGATATGACTTTACGGTACTGTTATATAAGTTGATTGTTTTCCTTAGGGATAGTGTTTTTTCTTTGGGGTCATAGTTGGCCCGGCAGCTCTCACTGGAAGTGCTAATGAGATGAGTCTGTACAGATGAGTTAAAAATAGTAGGCGAGAATAGTCCTCTCTTATAAGAGGCCCTCTTTAGCCTTACTCATTCACCATTTCTAAGCATTTTCTGGGTGTGTGACTATATGTCAACTCGTGCATACCTGTGATGAGCACTTTTCTGTCTCCACTTTACAATAGAGATCATTACAGTCTAATTTATTTTTTTAAGTTGACCTTTTTCTCTCTGTCGCTATGAAGGTTGTCCTCACCTCACACCTTGGCCTGGTGTAGTAAAACAGACTACACTCGCCCTAAACATACACCTTGTGTGTCTGGATCCTGCTCTTTCTTGGTCTCTCTCAGTATTCCCTTATACATGAGTCCAAATCAATTTCAAGAAGGACTTAGACATGGTTTGTTAGCTACAATCATAACTGCACTTCAACACTAGACGTCGCGTACACGATTATACACTGTTCATGGTTGCGCCGTCGTTTTTTGTATCAGAGGTACTGCTGTGTTGTCTCTGTGTGTGGCTCGTATCTGGGGAAAAGGCGGCGGGGGGGATACGCACAAAAAACAGATGTAGAGTGTTCTCGCGTGTGTGTGGTACCGAGGTGAAGCGGGGGGATGCGGCTGACAGCTAGTGAGCAATACAAAGTTGATTGCAAGTGTGTAACAATGGTAACAAAAAGGGGGCAACGGTCCACATATGGTCACGAAAAGGCCCAAAGCACCATATGACCTGCAACGAACACGAGGAAAGGAGCGGCATTGCTCTCAAGCAACAATGGCTCATTTCAACACAGTATTAGATACTGAGTCAAACGGTTCCACATAATTGGAAATAAAAAGCCCCCAAGATAGACCCCATTCTTCAGATATGCGTTTAATTGTCCAGAATGATTGCTAAGTGAGAGAATCTCTCACTTATCAAATTGATGGGTTTGAAAAGTGGGGCAGTGAAGTACTTAATGCTTAATAAAGTGGAATGGGTCGTGCCAAAGGTAAGCTGTTTATCTCTTAGAGGGGGCATGGAGCAAAAGGAGAAACACCTCATGGAAAGAAAGCAAAACAATGGAATAAATGACCAATTGTCCACATTTTACTCTTGTTAAGTATATGAAAAAAGTTTTTATGGATTAAACAAAATAGAACAGGCAAAAGGCACAGAGCATGCATCTACAATAAACAACCGACATGCACTTCTTGCAGCGCCAACAGACATTTCTTCATATTTTATTTATGACTGTAGAGGTAGTCTATGGGCACACGTATGCTATCATATTTCTCAGTGCTCATTTATAGCTTGGCTGCATGAGCCTGGGTGGATCCAGATAACGGTGAAACCGCCTGGAGGGCCGCAAACCATCCTAAAGAGTAATGCAAACCGTCAGAACACCCTGCAAGAAATATGGTAATGCAGGTCAACTGAAAACTCTTATCAAAATGCCATTCAGAGTGGAGAGTGAGCAGCGAGGACTGAATGCCAGCTGGCTTGACAAAAGCAAAGAAGTGTGTCAGGTTTAGGCTTTAGAAGTTTATTATTATTACTAAAATCCTGATTTTGGAGCTTTTTGATTCATGAAAATCTATTATGTAGGAAAGCCATGGTTATTATACGTTGTTTGGTGAATGGAAATAATGCATTCTTACCGTTTAGCAACTTTTATTCTAAAGAGATTTATGAACGCATTGATTTTAAATGCAAACTATAAAAAATATTTATCTCAAAGTAGATAACAAAATAAGGGTGTAAGGCTGTAGAAAGGGCAACATACAATTAAAAACACTTTTGGGTCTCCAACTAACTTTAACTTTACTGCACCCTCATCAAATTAAAAGGTATCCTGCCAGCAATCCAACAAAACAAGCTGTTCTCATGCCAAAGGTCTCTGATGCTACAGTTTTTTTCAAGACATTTTTGGTGCTGTGATAAAAACACATTATACAGGTAATTACAAGCAGACTGATAATTTCAAGTCTCTATTTCTGTTCATTATAATGATTTTTCGCTCAAAGCTAATGCAAACACAAAATTTAATTGTAGAATATAACATTTTTTTAAATATTAAATTAAACTAATAACAAATGTTTTTAATTCAGAAAAGTGGGCTTAATGCAAATTATCTTAAATATGTGCTTAAAGGTTATTTCCGAAAGGTACTTTTAATCTGACCGATGAGCCTCATCCGCAGGCATATTAGATTGTAATGAAATGTACCTGTACAGAGCAGCACCGGTTCTCAAAGGCTATGCTCCAGTCCAAATCCAGACCACAGGGCAAGTCAATCCATACCCAGTGCAGACCAAATTTTTATGGCATCCTCAGCTAAAGCTCAGTTAACAAACCTGAGGGCAGCTCTAGTGATTATGAATTACAATGTTTAAAGCAAAGTACTTTGTGCAACAGGAGAACATCTCTTTCTACAGGTTTCAGCCAAACAAAATTAGTTGAAACAGCAAGAAGGACACGTCACAAGTTGCACCTGAGCAAGCATCTTTCTGTACAAAGGTATTCAGCAGAGTGATATGAGACTTTTTGTGACTGTATGTCCGAAGTCAAATTGTCCTTTAGAAATAAAGCTGCTCATGATTTAGGTGAAGCATTGTTTGAACATAGTGTTGGAGTAGAGAAGAAAGAGACTCCAATTGACAAAATATTTTTTGCAGTTAAAACAAACAAACAAAAAGCATCCTGAACTTCTTTATTGGTTAGTGAGTTAGTTAGAGGACAATCCCAATACTATTATGGACCATGTAATACTGAAGAATACTGGAGTGTAAATTTTAGGTTCATATAGAGTTTGGTTTAACAAATAATAACCTTTGTACATTATTAAATTAGTGTGCTGCTTCTTTATTGCAAAATTACATTTAGAATAAATTTTCAGGAGCTCTACAAAAACACGTTACTTTCCTGTAGGGCTGAAAGAATTAATTGGATTAATAGTGATTAATTGATTATTTAAATATTTCATCTAGTCAACTAATTTAGTAATCGAATAATCGTTAACTGGCTGGATACGGTTCCGAAGGGGCCAAGTCATGTTGAAAACAATATGTCAGTCACTGATTGGATAGCGGACAGTAGTCAAAGCCTATATTAATAACTAATATCTTCAACCGTCGTTGTATGCTGGGCTAAATGTGAATACAACAACTATAGCAAGTTAGCATTAAGTCGGGAACTGGAACGGGCTCCGAACCACGATGGTGGAAAAGGCCTCTCTGAATCTGATAAAAACCACAGACTGAGCAGCAGTCAAGGCTGCTGTTGCTTCTACTGTGTGGTCACATCCTTTCAGTCTTAGAGCAGAAGTGGAGGACATGATGCACATGTCCAATTGGACTAGCATGACCGTTGCATGTCTTTTCTCTTGAGCCTGTTCCCATTAGACTTCAGCCATGTGCTGAAAGAGCTCATGGCTCAAGAGCACAGTTATTGATAAAGGTCTTGAGGATATTTTTAAAAAGAATATTTAGACATGCTCAGAATGTTCTTTTATATTTTGATGTATAGACACTAAACTAACTGCATAGTTGTGATGTTTCAGAGTCTGTTTTGCAATGTATGATTGTGAAAGGGTGATACGGTATAACATATAAACTAATGAGACACTACTCTTATTTTGTTGGTTGGTTGGGATTAACAGAATTAATGTCAAAACTAAACTTTACATATTGTGCTGCTTTCTTGAAATAAGTAAGGAACTGCATTTACTGGCTCAGCACTGAAATGTGACCCGTTCGATGTTTTATTTTGGTGAAGTTCTTTCTTTTATAATTGCTTATTTATGAGAAAGGGAAAGGGTACAAATTAAAATGAGGACTTTTCTTTCAGTGGATGTTTTTGTGAATTTTCTGATGAGGTCACCTTGGAGAGCCACTACACTCGACCAGCAGAGCTCTTAAATCAGCCGTCGGAGCAATAATGGTCACCAGAGGGGGTATTAGGTTGCCACTTGATGGCAATTTTTTTTTTTCTAAAAATGGAACACAGGACCACTCAGAGGAATGAGGGCATGGTTGGTCGGGTCATGCTCGACAGTGTAATTTCCATATTTTTCATACTGAGACCTTTCAGACCCTTGGAGGTAATCACAGATCAAATGTGCCAAGTCTGATATAATACGTTTCCTGTTTGACCACTTCACAGACCTCTGCTTGACACTGAGAAGCACCTTATAAATAGTTGTTTTGCTGAATTTGGATGCATTTATTTTTCTTCATTTCCGCATGCTCTGACAGTAATTCCAAACAACTGTGTTTGGACGGTGATAACTGTGTTTGGACGGTGATAACTGTATTTGTTAGGGTGGTCATTTAGAATCAGTAACATTCAGAGTTTTCACAGCAGGTTGTCCCCCACTATCATCTATTTTCTTTCTCTGAAGTTGTTGCAAAGCCCCCCCATGTCACAGCATAAACGGATACAAGGATTTTGTTTCATTTTGCCCAATCCTATTTAGTTTGACGCTCCAAACAAGAGGCAGGGGGTAGCAGTAGCAGTGATGCAAAGAAGAGCAGAACCAAACAGTGTTCTTGTCTCTTCTAATTCTTAACTGCAAGAGGTAATAAAATGTATTTGAAATGTAAAAACTGATAGAAAAAGGGAACTTAGTTCTTTGGTCATATCCCTTACAGACTATAGAAATGACTGGTTTAAAAAATACCCACGCTAAAGATTCCTGTTGTTTGCAGTTGTTTGCAAAGTTTACCACTAAATTTAACACATAACAGCTGTATACAACAAGCTTACCCAGACATTTTTTAACATTATAAATAATCGGCATAATGTGTGATACAAAAACAAAAACATGAAAAGTGTACCATGTCTTTCTAATGAGCTCCCTTTAATATGGTGCCCCTAAATAAAATGTAGTACCTATTTGCTTTAGATTAGTCTCCTAATTAGTAAATAGAATCCACCTGTGTTTAATCTATGTTCCATGTTCTGTTCTATGAAAGCCTCAGAGGTTTTTTCAGAGAACCTTAGTGAAAAACAGCATCATAAGGACCAAGAAACGCAGCTGGTAGAAACCTGTGGTGAGGTTTAAAGCAGGCTATAAAAAAAGTGTATGGCACAAATGCAACCTAGCAAGACATGGCACACTACATGGCGTTGACTGTATTAACTGGCGATCCTACAGCAATGGTGCAGGTTGATTTTTCTACAGGATACATTATATAAAAGAATAAAGGACGCGATAATCTTAATTTGTAATTTAGTCAATCTCTGTTCAGTTTAGAATTATACAGTTCAGGTTTGATCAGGCTGTGTATTTTAGATCTTGAACAAATGAAAAACATATCCCTTAAAACTTTGAAATTCTCTTTGATTTAGTGGAATCAAAAAATGCTAATAGGATGCCAACTTAAAAAAAAAGAGAAAAGAGTAGAAGTGACAGATGATCCCCCTCTCCTTCTCTCCAAGTGTTTGTCCTCCCTCCGCCATGACATGCTACCCTGGGTAATGAGCCATACAGCCCATATCTAAAACTGCCACAATATGCAAGTCATTTCTATTAAAAATGGAAACATTGGATTAAGACTTTATGTCTCCGTTTCAATCTAAATATACGAAGAATACTAATCAAGATGAAAAAATCCGCATCATGTTTATGCTGCAATATCTGGGCAGATTGTAAAAAATAGAACAACAAGACAAATGATTAAAAAAGTAAGTAATTCCAGCTGTCACCAAATGTTTGAAAGAAATTCAGAACTGTGTTCCTGTTTATCTGAATTTAATCTTTTCAGAATAAGCAGTCATTAAATCAATATGCAGCAAGGTAACTAATGGGACATTATGAGCATAAGCGAGGCCTCGTTTTTAAGTTTTTAATTTGGTGTAGGTTTGCAGCCGCAGCACTGCTCTGCATGGTTATGACTTTACCAGCAGCTACATTTGAGTAAGAAGAAAATCAGAACTTGTTAGTTGTCCTTTAGCACTTTGCCAAAGCAACAGGGTGGGAACTGAGAGATTTAGCCACTTATTGGGAAGATAGGATTAATATAGCACAGTTATTTGCTCATGCTGCTGACCTGAACAGAAAAACAATGGTGGGTGGTGGTACCTACACAATTGGGGATTTATTCAGCTGCCGTGACTGGATTCTGGTTCTTTTAACAGTATTATTTTGTAATTTAAAATCCTTTAGCTTGTAACTATCAAAATAAAATAAAGTGCTGTAAAAAGTATTTGTCCCTTTATAAGAAAAAAAGCTGTCCAGCTTACACTGGCCCTGTTTGAACCTTCTAAAGGTGGTATAACCTGCTCTGATTGGTTGGCTCTGATCGGGAGCAGTGTTTTTCTGCAAAAGTAGCTTGATTTTTTTCACAGATTATCTGTCCATCAGGACACTACCAGGACATAGTGACAGTTTTAACAAATATGTGAAAAAATATGTTTAATATTTAACAAAAGTAGGAGACGTGAGTCGTTCATCTTAAGGAAATATATACAAAATAAGTGCTACTGACTTAAACTTGCCAATTTCTACAGTCAAAGCAAAAATTAAAAGTTTAAAGCCACAGAAATTGTCACAAATAAGGCTGTTTAAATTTATTTTACTACCACACACACAGTAATGAGGTAAAAAAAAAATCTTCAAAGCTCACTATTAGAGAAATCCAGCAGTTTCTTGAACAACTATCAAAGAGTATTTACATACCAACCAGTTATTTGGAAGGCACGATGAGGGAAAGCTGTCCCACCCCCACAAATATAAACACCATAACTCATCTATAACTATCAGAAACACATTATATAGATTAATTGAACACAGACTGATGTATTTAAGCCTTTATTGCTGTTAATTGGATGTTAAGTGGATGCAGCTCGTCCTCGAGCTCCACCAGGACAGGAACAGAACATGGAGGTAGCTTGACCTCGAACCCCTCCGGAACAGGAAACAGAAGTGGAGGCAGTTCGTCCTCGAACCCCTGAGGGACAGGAACAAGATCAGGGAGTGAAGGCGGTTCATTCTCGAACCCCTCACGGACAGGAACCAGAAGTGGAGGCAGCTCATCCTTGAGGTCCTCCAGGACAGGAACAGGAATCCTCGGTAGAGCCAGGAGCTGGTGCGGAAACTGAGGTGTCTGGCTGACATCCAGCGGAAGCAGGAGCTGAAGCGTCACACCGAATCCTCAGTGGAGAGGTGAGCGGAGGAGGGAGCAGGAAGCCGCTGCAAGGAAGCGGCGATCTCTGCCAGGGGTTTTTGACGCTCCCCTTCGATGATCTCGTGGGTCAGGGGATTCCAGGGGAAAACACTCCCCCATTCCTCCAGCCAGTCTACCAGTTTGCCTCCATGGTGCCCTGGAGAAGTAAGGAGGTGGACGAACTGTCTTGCCATTTCCTCTCCATGTCTTAACTCCCTCTCATATGTCCTAGCTTGGTCCAAAATGCTGGTTCTTTCTATCACAATGAGGGTTTTGCGGTGGGACCAATGTGCAAGCAGATGCCAGGAGCCAGACGAATAAAGGTAAGTTGAGATTCAAATCTCACTCACAAAACTATGGCAGGAAGACCAGGAGTATGTCGAACTCGAACCAGACCAGAACACAGGGAACCAGACATCACGGTAGGATACATGACCAGGATACAACACTAAACATGACATACAACACTTCACGACAAGGAATCAGCAGGGTACGATGGAAACTAAGGAACATATATACAAACAGGAATGCAGGGTGAACCAATGAACAACGAGACCAGACAGTCAGGGAAACTAGGAGCAGGTGTGGGACAGGCTGCAGGGAGACACGGAAAACAAAGACCAGACCAGATTTGAATGAACCAAAACACAAACACGGGCTGGGCATGACATCCTAGAGATTATGCTGCTGCAATAAAAAACATGAATTTATTTTAGTACTTTTTAAACATCTTTACCAGGTTCACCATCAAATGTGAAGGGCACTGTAACTGACAAGTTGTCTTTTGTTACTTTATGTCATAGAATCAGTGGTGGTCCATGCAATGCAATTGCAATGCAATTGCCCATGGCGGCATTAGAAAGGGGTGCTCATGAACACCAGAATAAACTATAACTTATAAACCGTAACACCTTGTATATCACTTATCAATGGAAACAAGTTGTGCGAGTTTGACAAAATGCTCATTTACAAATAATATACAAGTTTGGATTCCATGGAGGATTTGTTTAACTGTGACTAAAAGGAAGAGTGCATAATGTCTCAGCCATCTGCTCGCCTCCCTCTGGGTAACTTAAAATATTTGTTGTGAAGAGAGAGAGAAGAACAATGAGTCAAAGAGACGCAGAAAACAACTTTACAAAAGGGAGGATCTGAAAACATAGTAATCAGATAAGCATGCAGCTTTTGAGTATATTAGTACATTTGTTTATCTACATGTATTGTTGATATTTGAGTCTACTAATAATGGTTTCATTCTCACTCTGAACAGTTACTGTTAAGAAAGAAAATAACTATCAACCATTTTAAGTGTATCATCAGACAGAACATTGATATATGACCATTTCTAACAATGTTTTATTCAAGAAAACAAATGTTACCCACCCCAGGGATGAGAAGAAGATGGTTTTAATGATGATTGATTGCTGCAAAAATGTGTAGCATGTTTTAGGCACAACTAAACAAAGTTTGGTGATGCAGTGATTTCAGTAGGACCTTTATAATGACGTTAAATCGAGAAATTGATCACAGATGACAAATTCATTTATGGTAGAAATTACCTGCTATGAAGAAATTTTTGTAAACTCTTCTTCCACCAATGCTTCCACAGTCATATTCAATAAATTAGCCTGTTAAGCCCTAAGGGTTTTAGAAGGATTTCCCCCTGAAATTACATAAACTAAAAGTAAAGTATAGCTCCACAGTTATAACTCTACATGCAAACGTTTGATACCTGTGTAAAGGTAAGACATAAAATAATGTTTTTCAAGTGGAAACACTGTTGCAACTCTTACCATGCCTGATATATTTGTGGTTAAACAAAAAAAAGGAATATAAAGCTATTATTGGAAAGTTCATTTATTTCAGTAACTCAGTTGACATAGTGAAACACACAACACAGAAAAATTTTATACAGACTGATGTTTTTAAGCCTTTATTCCAGTAAATCGTGATGATTTTCTGCTTGCAGCTACTAAGACACAACATTTAAGGTTAGAAAATTACATCACACCAATAAAAAAACATTTTTAATACAGAAACATGGGCTTATTGAAGCATATGTTAAATACCTGCTTAATGGTTATTTTCAAGGGTGCTTTAAATCTGACAAATGAGCCTCTTCTGAACCCCCAATAGAATAGAATAGAATAGAATAGAATAGAATAGAATAGAATACAATAGAATAGAATAGAAATACCCTTTATTGCCCCACAGTGGGGAAATTCAAGTCTACCAGCAGCAAAGTGACAGGCAAATGGTAGCATGCAGATACACATAAAGGTAAATAAAAAAAATAAAAGGCTGTACAGTAACGAAAAATTTTACAACAAAAGAAAATCTGGAAGGATTTCAGACAGGAAGGATCTGTAATAACCCTTATTTGTGCACTTAGGATGCTCAGTCATTGACTGTCATCCAGTTCTGCAATAACGTGCATGGGCTGGGAGAAGTTGTCCAACAGATTTCACGCTCGATTAATAAATACATTTTTTTATTACTACTCAAATTCAAGAGACCGATTTACCTATTAACTGTACAGTAATTTAATTCAATATAGCACTAAGACACACTGCAGGTGTGAATACACTATAACTATGCATTAACAATCGATAGCATTGATATTTATAAAGCAGGCACTCCTGCGCTGATTAGATACATAAACTACTATAAATTGTGATAATGTTTTTGGTTTTAAACTACAATGTTCTAAAACGTTGAAATTTGCATCAGAGTAAAAAAAAAATCGTTCAAAAAGTTCCTTTTTTCCTATCTCTCATTTCGGAAACAAGATTGCCCTCAAATGCACTCCCTGCAGTGGTCACAGAAGATATAATGCTTAAATACACAATAGCAAGCAGTTATAAAACATCTTTCAAACTACACTCTTTACCTTGAAGTCCAAAGATCTTCAGATGCTGACACATTTGTAATGTTCCCACGTCATTCACCATTCAGCGTCTGTTACATAACCACACTGTGCTGCTTTAAGAAATGCATCATAAATTTCTGTAAAACTCATTCAAATAAACGTGAAATGTTTCAGAAGTGACAGAAATGTGTATTTCTCAGAAAGCCTCGTGTGTATCAGTAGAGGGAAGAGATTCTTTTATTCCAACTTTGGGCAATATTATTTGGTCGCATTTGAATGCATTTGATGCCCCCAATTCCACAATTACTAAAGAAACAACTGTAATGTTTTTACAAACAAAAAATCAGATGCAAAGGTTGTGCACCAAATCCCTGTTTTTAAAAATAATTTGCAATGTTTCTTGCATAATAATTTATACCCATGATGATTAGATAACAGTTATAACTCCACTTGCGAAAGTTAGTAAAATAATGGTTGTTCTAAATTGGAGTCTAATTATACTATTTTAGTCAGACTTAACAACAGCCATAGAAATATATTTACTGAAAACAATTCACCAAATGTGCAAATCAACAAAAGAAAGCCAGGGAGGATTACCTACAAAACCAGCTTTAATGTAGACGAATGACCCAAATAAACAAACTAAAGTAAGAAAACAATGATATTTTAAATGTGTGATAAGAAAACTACTGATAAAAGTAGAAATGTTCACATTCCTTCTTCCATAGATATCTTTAAAAAAATGTCCAGCTCAGAAGAAGCAACTACTGAACCATCAAAAGCTCCTGAGACAGGAGTCAGATTCTTTCTATTACAGTCTCCTCACATTTGTAGAGACACTTAGATATAAATTGGATTTTCCATATCTTTCTTTTAGAAGCTGTCTGGTACAGTCAGTCTATTAAACATGACGGGCAAAGACACGACAACAAAACTAAATATAAATCTCTTGAAGTTCATGTAATTTACGTTTATGTTCAAGAATGTAAGCTCATGAATTTGTCCCTCCCCCTTGGCATGCCACCATTAACTGAGAAAGGGTAGTGGAAAGTCAAATAATTCAAGCAATTAAAGGGGAAACTGAGTTTTTTCTTTTAAAATGTGGTTTATTGCATTATTTATGAGCAATGAGTATCTTGCCAGCAGTATACAGGCATCATATTGATTCCAGTTTGAAAAGGCCCTGTTTAACTGTCTTTGTGTGTTGAGTGTTTTTAAATAATTCTTTTAAATTAGAGAAGCAAGTGTCCTCAGTTGTCAAGAGCTGTTTTTATCAATTACGTTAAGTTGCCAAAACCAAACCTTACATTCCTTCTAAAGACCTTAAAACACTTGTCCATGCCTTCAATACAGCTAGATTAGACTACTGAAACTCCTTATACTCTGGACTTGAAAAGTCATCTCTTCATCGCCTGCAGGTAGTCCACAACGCTGCTGCAGGCCTGCTAACATTTACCTGAACACATTACCCTAGTTTTAGCGGATTTAGACTGGCTGGCTGTGGATTTTCATATAAATTTTTAGATTATTTTACTCACTTTTTTTTTGCATTTGTATTTACCCTTATGTGAAGGACTTTGGTCAACATTCAGTGTTTTTAAATGTGCTATATAGATAAATTGACATTGACATGACAAACAGGATACAAAATAATTATTTATATATTATTTTAGTACAACCACCTAATGAGCAGCTTATTAGTGTAATAAAGCCCACATGGTTAATAAAGATACTTAATAATCATACAATATTTAATTATCCAGGAGTCTGAAACGGATTTTTCTTAATTTCTATTTCCAGATAATCCCTTCTTTGTCTGCTACCAGCTATTTCCTAGCTTATCGCTTTTTACACGTTTGAGTGTTTTCCTTTTATTTCTTGATTATGGCCAGAGTGATTCCACTTCTGCAGTGATTTAATCCCCTAACACATCACCTGTTAAGAACAGGGATTTTAAAAAGCCCTCGTGAGCATGCAAAGCTCTATTCTTTTTAAGAGCTACAAATTCTAGTTCACGGCGGGAGCATGTTTCATCCCGAGAAGAATTAATACATCTCTTGCCATTACCTACATCAATTTCTTGGTTTTAAAAAATAAGCGTGAGGAAGACAAAAAAAGAGGAAAATTCAGCAAAAATAATCAGAGCAGAAGCGTAGGTGGAAAGTCTGACAGGTGACACCGGATGAGAGCTCTCTGAGCTCTTAAAGCTTTGATTTTTGCTCCACAGCGACCCTTTTTTCAAGCCACCATCCAGGTTGTAACTTTCAGTAAGGAGTGGTGATATATCATCTTTTGTACCAATTAGAGTCATCACTGTGACACTCTCTTTGACCTATTTTAACATGATGACAGATGATTTCAGAATATGTCATACTGTTATTCTTGACTCCTGCTGTAGAGAGCCTCATCAACAACTGTAATTTCTTGCAATAATATGTCTGTATTACATTTAATGAAGTTTATACAGTACATGTTTGGTCTGCTACGTGTTTACTTTTGGATAAAATTTCAAAATGAAGCATTAGAACAAGTCATAAGGGTGCAATTTAATAAATAAAGAATAGGCTAAAAAGTATATTTATTCCAGTTGAAAAAGTGAAACTTATTTTAAATAGATTCTTTACAAACAGAATGATTTAAATCTATTATTTCAGTTCATTTGATTGATAATAGCTTAAAAATAATCAAACTCAAAAATCAGTTTCAAAGAAAATTAAAATACTAAATAAGACCATTGTTTGACCTTTTAATACAGAAATATCATGGTATAGCCATGTCATGTACTAATTATACCCAAGTCAGCAGGCATCCCCATGGTTGTGTCATGGCTGACTTGACAGTTGTTCAGCAGACATTGACACAGCTCAAAGAGTCCTGTGTCTAAGCATATTAATGGAAAGTTCAGTGGAAGGAGAATGTATGATAGAAAGTAAGCTTTGCATTTCATGTGGTAATCAATGTCCTAGAGTCTGGAGAAAAGTGGAGAGGCACAGAATTGAAGCTGCTTAAGATTCATTGTAAAGTTTCCGTGGTCAGCGAAGATTTGGGGAGCCATGTCATTTATATTCTAATTTCATTTTGGCAGTGTAGAAAAGGGCCACACTCATTCAATTCAATTCAATTCAATTCAATTCAATTCAATTCAATTCAATTCAATTCAATTCAATTCAATTCAATTCAATTCAATCATACCGATTGCAAGTCAGGTACATACATTCCATTTAATCCTAACTATTGAACACTGCAGTCACACTCAGTTATTTATTCAAAGTTTTTTCTATCTAAGGAAACCCAGCAGATCGCATCGAGTCAGTGACTTGTAGCAGTCAAACCTCCTGGATGAGCATGTAGCGATGTGTTGACTTTTCAGCAATCCCTCATACTGAGCATGCATGTAGCAACAGTGGAGAGGAAAAACTCCCTTTTAACAGAAAGAAACCTCCAGCAGAACTACCTCAGTGTGAGTGGCCATCAGCCACTCGGGGTTAGAGAGAACCGAGCAGATACACAAAGAGAACACAGAAGCACTGATCCAGGAGTACTTTCAATGGGAAGGAAATGTTAATGATAATGGATGTAGCTCCTTCAGAGGTTTCATCTAGGAAGAAAAAACGGATAAACTCTGAGCCAGTTTTCAAGTATGAAAGAGTATGAAAGAGAGTACATACAGAGTACATACAGTTAGTCACAGTAAAAGCTCAGTCAGTAGCTATGTCTAGGTGAAAAATAGGGTTAAACACTAAAAGTGTATCATTGGCAGAAGGTGAGCATTAAGCTGTTGGCAGCAGAAGTTTGGACGATGCCCCTCTCCAGGAAGGTGTCCAGGGTAGATAAAGAGTCAGGCCAGGTGTAGCTTCTAGGAAGAGAAAAGAGAGAGAACAAAGTTAAAAGCTGAAATAACAGCAAATAATGCAAAATTGGAGAGTAGTATGAGAATGTAGCAGAGAGAGTGAAAGTGGTCATTATGTCCTCCAGCAGCGTAAGCCTATAGCAGCATAACTACAGAGATAGCTGAGGATAACCTAAGCCACTCTAACTATAAGCTTTATCAAAAAGGAAAGTTTTAAGCCTAGCCTTAAAAGTAGACAGGGTGCCTCATGGACTAAAACTGGGAGCTGATTCCACAGGAGAGGAGCCTGATAACTAAAGGATCTACCTCCCATTGTACTTCTAGAGACTCTAGGAACCACCAGTAAACCTGCAGTCTGAGAACGAAGTGCGCTGTTAGGAACATATGGAACAATCAGATCTCTGATGTGTGATGGAGCTTGATCGTTAAGGGCTTTATTTGTGAGAAAGATAATTTTAAATCTATTCGGGATTTAACAGGGAGCCAATAAAGGGAAGCTAAAATAGGAATAAAATTATATCTTTTTAATTTTCATCAAAACTCTTGCTGCAGCATTTGGGATCAGCTGAAAGCTTTTAACTGCATTTTGTGAACATTCTGATAGTAAGGAATTACAATAATCCAGCCTTGAAGTAACAAATGCATGGACTAGTCACTCCTGGATGGGATATTTCTAATTTTGGCAATGTTTTGGAGGTGAAAGAAGGAAATCATAGAAACCTGTTTAATATGGGATCTAAATAACATGTCCTGGTCAAAAACAACACCAAGATTTTTTACTTTATTACTGGAGGTCAGTTTAATGCAATCCAGGTTAAGTGACTGAATAAGCAGTTTCTTTTTCAAAGACTCCAGGCCAAAAACGTCAACTTCTGTCTTGTCTGAATTTAGATGCAGGAAATTTAAAGTCATCCAAGTTTTTATATCTTCAAGACATGCTTGTAGTCTATCTAACTGGTTGGGCTCATCAGGATTGATGGATAAGTAAAGCTGAGTATCATCAGCATAACAGTAAAAATTTATCCCATGCTGCCTGATAATTTTAGCTATTGGAAGCATATATATAGTGAAGAGAATTGGCCCAAGTACTGAACCCTGTGGTACTCCACAGGCTAGGGGAATATTATTAGTGACTTTCAGCAGAGCTGTTTCAGTGCTATGATGGGCTCTGAAACCTGACTGAAACTCTTCAAACAGATCATTGGTATGTAAATGCTCACACATTTGATTAGCAAGAATTTTAGATAAGAACGAAATATTGGATATAGGTCTGTAATTTATTAAATCATCTTGATCAAGCGAAGGTTTCTTAAGTAAAGGTTTAATTACAGCTACCTTAAAAGCCTGTGGTACCTATCCATTTACTAAGGATAGATTAATCATATCTAAAATTGTTAGTAATCAGAGGGAACATTTCCTTAAATAATTTGGTTAGGACAAAATTGAAAGGCATCTGACATTATTGAACAGCAAAACTCTGCACACACATGGAATTAAATCACACAATTTCTTAAAATACAAGAATTTATTAACAAAAATAAGTCAACTTAAGTCAAACATATTTCAATCAACAAACTCTTTACTATGCTAAAACAATCCAACTAAACTGCCAAGCAGGATTAGAGAATAAGGAAGACTAATGGGCTATGTATAATATAACCAAGTTGATTAAAGAAGGTTGAAAACCATGACCGAAAGAGTGATGGAACATTACCATGCCATGTTATTTATGTTTGAGAACCAAGGATTATCTTGAAGAATCTGGAAATGAAGTTAAGTTAGTCTTGGAGCTAACTTAAGCAATAATTGGTATACCTTTAGACAATCATTCACAATGCAAGATCAGATAAAATATTATCTTAATAAAATAATATTTTAAAGAACAATTTGCTGAATAAAACCAACTTTCTGTATGACCAATTCTCAATGGTGTTTAAGTAGCTGCCTTTATTTATTAAAATAATATTTAAAGAAATATTATTTTGAATAAGAACCGAATCTTTGAGAAATGGGCTTAATTGTGTTAGTTATCAAGTTTAGTAAAATAATGTTTAGCAAAATATTATTTTACTAGATTGAAAACTAACTAAATTATCTTTAGTAGGCAAGCACGTGTTCTTAGCTGTTAGCGGTTGAAGCCCACAAGCCGACCTCTTTCCACACGGCCTCTAGTGGGACCGGTCAGGAGAGGCCCAGTGCGCTAATGTCTTTGCTGGCAAAAAGACATAAACTCTTCAAACTGGATCCAAGAGTGTCATAAGATCATGCGATCATATGCAAAGTTAAGTGTGAATGAAGCACTGTTTGTGTACCCGGTGATTTAATTCATAAAGAGGGGAAATTAAGGTATAAGCATTGCTTACTTTCTCCCTTAGGCCCTGCAGAAGCAAACTGTGTCGCAGAGAAGTCCCCAGTAGAGAAGCTGTTTCTACAAGCCGAGTCTGAAGGAAGGACAACGGTCCACATCACCGTGGTTACGGTAATGAACAGCTGGTTGACGGACAGATCGAGCCGTCTTTCAAGCCACAGCTCCGGAGGTCAGGTTAGCTGAAAGCTAACCGCTTGTTGACTGTGGACGTTTCGTCAAACTTCCCCCCTTGGACAACGTTTCCTCCCCACGGTTCATGAGGTTAGGTGTTTGGGCAGAGAAAGATTTAGAATGAAATGATCAAAACGTTTTTCATTTTATGAAGTTTTGGTTTTGTTTGTGTTGAACTCAGCTATCTTGGTGCTAGCAGACTATCTGCAGCACACATGCTCAGTTTGTGTTCTCTATTTGTGTGTTTTTTTAAACTTAAGACAAACTTTATTTAAAGGGTGATTTTAAACACAGAAGATTGCTCATAATGCGCCGTCCACGCTTATGCATTTTAACCCTTTTATTGACAGTATTTTTAAAGGTGTGTGTGTGATTCTGGTGCTAAGCTATCAGCTTCTTTTGTTAGCTCAACTGCTAACCGGTAAGAACACGTGCTTGCTGCTACAGAATATCTAATAGAAAGGTTTAGTTTCAAGTTAGTGAATAATAGTTCCTCAACATTATTTTACTAAATCTGATGACTAAGTAAACACCATTAAGCCCCATTTCTCCAGAAAGATTTGGCTCTTTTCCAAAATATTTCCTTAAATATTTTACCATTTCCTTAATAATATTTCTTTAAATGTTATTTCAATAAATAAAGGCAGCTAATGAGACACCGTTGAGAATTAGTCATCCAGAAGGTTGGTTTTATTCAGCAGATCATTCTTTAAAACATTATTTTATTAAAATAATATTTTATCTGATCTTGCATTGTGAATGGTTGTCTAAAGGTATGCCAATTATTGCCTAAGTTGGTTCCAAGACTAACTTTACTTCATTTCAGATTCTTCAAGATAATCCTTGGTTCTCAAACATAAATAACATTGCATGATAATGTTGCATCACTCTTTTGGTCATGGTTTTCAATCATCTTTAATCATCTTGTTTATATTGTAGATTACTTGTTATTCTTTAATTCTGCTTGGTAGTTTAGTTGGATTGTTTTAGCATAGTGAAGAGTTTGTTGATTGAAATATGTTTGACTTTGAGCTGACTTATTTTTGTTAATAAATTCTTGTATTTTAAGAAATTGTGTGAATTCATTCCATGTGTGTGCAGAGTTTTGCTGTTCAATAATGTCAGAGCTTGGCTCACACCTTTCTATTTCGTCCTAATATCATCGCCTTACTGGGCTGGTATTCACAGGACAACCCTTAACAGACTGAAATATTATTTGATAAAATATTAAAGTATTAATATTAAATATAAAATAATATTTTCAGATTCATAATCGCAACAAATATTTGATGGCAGGACTTTCCCATGCTGGTTGTGCTTATTGGCATGATCTCATAGACATTGTGATTTACATTTGTCTGAATTCTGTATTTTGAGTTATGTACTTTCTAGCTAGTTCTGTTTACTTAGTGTTCATTTTTCTTATAATTTTCCACCTTTTTGTGATAGTCTAATCACTTCAGTTCCTTAGCCTTGCTTCCCACTCAGCTGCCATTCATTCAGTTGATAATAGTCATCTGGTTTCCATGACACAATCACATCTCCACAGTATTTAAGCTCGGTGGTTTCTTTTCTCTCACCCATTGTTGTTTTCTCAGTTCTTGTGTGTTCTCCTTGTGTATTGTACATTTTCCCATTATTAAATTCTTGGTTCCATTCTCCATCATGCGTCTGCCGACGTCCTGTTGACATTTGGGTCCTCACCAAACCGCTAACATGACACATATTTTTATTTGACATTTTTTTTACACTCCCAGGCTCAGCTAATACCCTCCACATCCAAAAAAAGATTAGTTGACATGCAAAATAAACCTTTTGTGTGTTTTGTTTAGTAATAAAAAATGAAAAGAGTGAGACAGTCGTGTTCACAGAGCCTGTGGCACTCTGCATTGTACGACAGCTTGAGTAATTTAGGATTGTAGTATTGACAAAAGTGAATTAACATCTCCAGTGTTTGGTTTTGTAATCTTTATTTCAATCCTCTATTAATCCGTTCATTTTGCAGCCACTTACCCTGGATTTACTCTGCCTATGGATTACCATTCACCAGATCAAATCAAGCGTACTTGCTGTCATTTTTCATGTTGGAGTGTGAGACATGTTTTCAGGCCAGCTGGGAAATCTCGTGTCCTGGATCTGCCCTCATGTTTCCTGAAGGGAATCCTTAAAATGCAAAAGAGAAGTATTTTGAACCAAAAGTCCTTAGTATTTTTTTTTATTTTGAAATGAGTCAAACTGCCGTATTGATGAATGCCATGTTCCTTTCTTGTTTCGCTTTAGAACTTGTCATTAAAAACTGACAAAATGAAGAGCGCTGTGAAAACAGCACTATACCTGATCTCCTGGAGCTTTTTTATTTGACTGACTCTGGAATACATGAAAAGCTGTCAAGGTCAAATAGATCTATTTTGTAAGAAGTGTTTTGCAAATTAAAACATTTAAAAGAGTTGATGTATAAGGCTTGCATTTTATCAAATAACATAGTTGAAATATTAGTTTTGCAACCTACCTTTGTAAAAACACAGGGAAATAGCAAACTAGGCTTAAAAAAGTGTTTTGATCAATAATTACCATGCAATGTGGGTAGATAAACCTGACCTTGTCGAGCCCTGTTTGTCTCAGTTTCAGTTGTCTTGATTAATTGTGGAAATTGGGCAGGTTTACTTAGAAAAAGCAGCTAAAATCTACATTACTGTAATTGCTGTGTGTCACTAATTTTTTTTATATTTAATATATAGAATTAAATTTTATGGTTTTCTTTGTCTAATGTGATTCTTGTAATTGAATTCTGTGATTGAAGAAAAATCAGAAGAATGTCTGAGCTCAGATAACTGTTAAACTATTATCATTTTGAAACAGTAGGTAAGAAATTCTGTCATCGGTTCAAGTCTATTGTTATTTGATGAGCAGAGAATCTACACCTCATTTTCCTTTGATGCTGTGGCCTTACCATCAGGTAATCTCTCCTCTTAGAAACCTTGACAAGCATTTCCAAGGGAGTCAGAGCAGTTCAATCCTTGAACCATTTCAAAGAGTATCTCCTAAGAAATGAATGCTGTTTATTCTATGTCAAATAACTGAGCAAATTCTACTGCTGTTTATCATTAAAAATGATAGAAAATTCAAGTTTAGGTTAAGTGCTTTTATGTTTTTAAAATGTAATTGTTGTCATTAAAAAAAACTAATAAATAAAATCACTGTTGGTAATAATAATGCTCAATATTTCATAGCCTGACAGACTGTATTCAGTGTATGTTGCACATATCAGGTGAAACTGAGGTGATCCAGTTTCAGTTCAACTCATTTTTTTCATCATTAACTAGGTGTTTTAAGGAGTTATGTCAGGCTTGCATCATCTACAGTCAAATGCCCTCGATGTGTGAGATGAGGCTAAATTTCACACTCTTTTTCCCACCTAAACTCCAGATTAGTGCCGTACCTGCATCCAACACAGATTGTGGGTTTATGTAACTGCATAGATCAGAGATGTCTCGCCTCCGACAAAGTGCGAGATGTGTTCACCAAATGCAACACACTTGCCCCTGATTAAATGGGCGTTTGGTATCAACACAGTAAATAAACCATTTGGGTTGTGGCAGCTTGAAAAGACCGGTAATATTGAACCAACACAAGGTGCAGTGAATATTCTCCTCTATTGTTATGAAAAAGCTCTGCCAACAAAACTGTTTCTTCCTTTTTATTTTCTGCGCTTTTGAGGCTTTCTCTTCTGCCTGAGGCGAAACTCTTAGTGGGAAAAGCTGCTTTAAACCCAACCATTTGTTTTTCTTTCACAGTATTTTGGGTTTAAATTGTATTCCAACAAAAGCGTGCTAGCACAGTGTGTGCAGCATTTAAATACACTTTTAATTTAAGAATAAATATTAATATGGTTTGAATTCTTTTTTTGGAAGGGGGACTGTGGGAAAGGATGTGCTGCAATGTACCGAAATTTAGTGTACATACACTGAGCATGAGCATGATACCATGTTAATTTGGGTCTATAATGTTTTCTTTGAAACTGTTTTTATTTTGAAGGAGAAATAATTTTGTAACAAAACCAGAATTGGGTGCAAAAGTTAAAATTTACTCTTGATTTTATTAAATATGTTCATATTTGGTTAAACTTCTCTCAGCAATATGCTCCTCAAGCCACTTTTAGGATAATTCTAGCAGAACATTGACACCACTCTTATAGGTAGCACTGGTTGAGTTCCTTTAAACCAGCTGGGTTCCTTGCGCTTTTAAACTAAAGGATAAAGTCGGAATTTTGGGAAGGCAGTTAGTTTTACATTACCCATTGCAACATTATATTGACGTGTAGATGGGATTATTGTCCTGATCATCCATCTGTTGATTTGAGGTGAAGTTAAAGAACTATGAGGTGGTCCTTCTTCATTATTTCACCAACTGGCTGACAGTCAGTACAGTGTTCTGAGGTTTAAAAGCCTCACCTTGATCCCTCTCAAACAGATTTCTTGTCACTGTGGTCAAACAGCTCAATCTTTGTCTTAAAGCAATTGATTTGTCAAAGCTACAAATTTCACTTGAGTTTGAAGTCAGTTTAAACCAGTTCTTAGTTGGTACCTTCTCTTTGGGCATATGGAAGGTGCTTCACTGTGGACAGTTACACTGGTGTTTCATCAGTTTCCAGTCCATGGCAGGATTGGGTCCTGTATTGTTCCTGAACATCTAATTTATGTGGATTGCTGATTTGTTCTTCTTCCAGATGTTGGCAAAGTGGTAACAGCCAAATTACCTGCTCTTGCACACAGTTGCTTGAGCTGATGACTGTGGGATCTGCAGTTGCTTAGAAATTGCTCCAAAGCAATTTCATTACTTGTACATTCCACAGTTTTCTTTGTTGGATCTTCGTTGAGTTCTTTGGGCTTCCCTATTGTTCTGGTATTGCTATGTCCAGTGAGTGCTTAAATTATTTCTTCTTATGCTGGCACAGAGCAACTACCCCCTTTGGTGAATTAAAGTCACTAATGAGAAGTTAACTGTTCTTAGGCTTGGCATGTGCCTTCAGCACCACTTATTAATAGATGTAGCTGCATGTACATACTGTATATATAATATACTGTAAAAAGTCATTGAATTCAGATGTTCCAATCACTTCAGTGGTCACACTTGTCCAGCACCAAGGCAATGCAAACTACTTCTTCTCAGGTTTGTGAAAGAATGGATTGCTCTCTGGAGCCATAATAGGATGTCAGCTGTGCAACAAAATCTAATTGTGAATTTTGCTGGCTATAAAACATTCCATAGTCAACATTTAGTGGCATTATAACAAAGTGGAAGCAATTGGGGATGACAGGATCTCAGCCACAAAGTTAACTCATAGATGAAAGTCAGTGGATGCAAAGTGGATCCAAACCTCCAGTGGCTTTCAGAGGAGCTAAAGAACAATGTGCAGAGAACTTCATGGAATGGGTTTCCTTTGCAGAGCAGCCACATCCAACCTTTAAATCCCCAAGGATGCAGGGATGGAGTGGTTTAAAGAACACCACCATAGGACTCTAAAGCAGTGGAGACAAGTTCTTTAGAATGAAAAATCATGCCTCTCTGCCAGATCTGGTCTTGGTTTGGCAGTTACCAAGAGAAATACAGTTGCCAGGCTGTATTGTGCCAAGTGTAAAGTTTGATGCAGAGGGGTTATGGTGTGGGATTTACTTTTTTTATGGGTTGGGCTCAGCCCTTTAGTTCTGTAGAAACAAACTCTTAATATTTGATCATACCAAGACATTTTGGACACTCATTCTCCAACACTGTGGGAACAGGTTGTGTATGGGTCCTTACTGCACCAACATGGTTGTCCACCAGTTTACAAAGTAAGGTCCATAAAGACATGGATGAGGGAATTTGGTGTGGAGGAACTTTACAAGCCTGCATAGAGTCCAGAACTCAATCCGACACAAAATCTTTGGGATGAATTAGAACAGACATTGCCCCACATCCCTTATTGTCCAACATCAGTATTGGTCCTCACCGAAGCTGTTCTGGGTTCCTCACCAAAGTGGTTTCAAGAAGAGTTTAAGCTGCTTTAGTTGCAAAGAGAAGGCTGTGTATTGTGTCTGTGTATTAAACAGCCCCTTTTTCATGTCACCTACCCAGGGCAGTACTTAAGAGGTCCTGGTCTGGAGTAGGTCTTTCCAGATTTCCCCGGGATTGTTAAAGGGGCGGGGCGGGGCTGTGCTAACTGAGGCTGGACTGGGACTTTATTGTATACATATATATATATATATATATATATATATATATATTATATATATATATATATATATATATATATATATATGGAGTTTTGACGAGAATGAAAGACTCACCTTCACTGCCTGCACCTTCCAATGACTCTTCTGTGTGTCTCCCTGCCTTCCAATCAGCATCCTGTCCGCCTGACTCTCCATCCAATCACCTTCCGACGCCTCGCTTTGAAAGGACCTTCAGCCGTGTTCATCCTCGCTATTTAGCTGAGCTCATCCCTTCTCCACCCCACCTCCACCATCTTCCTACCCATCTCCTCCCGGCTTCCTCGCTCCCTGGCCACCAATCCACCACCAGTGTTGGATCAGGGGAAAGACATCTCTAAATCTAAACCTTATAAATGTTCATCTTAAGCTCATGTCATTCTCAGCATTCAAGTGTCCTTCCAGGTCAGAGCACCAAAGAAATAACCATGTAATCACACATCATTAAAACTTTTCTAATGGCCATCCCTTTTCCTTGTGAGTCTTTTCAGACTGAAAAAATAGTTAAACATTTTTTGAAAATCTTCACAATTAAATAGATAAAATAGAGCCATGGCAACAATGTTAATAGAGTTTAAGGTTGCCTTGGATTTACTGATTTAAAAAGTGACACTGATGTCACATAGATGTAAAAAAAATAAATATTTTGCATATGCATGTCCAACAGTTTACATGTTTTTTCTTAAATTAGGAAAATAATTAAATACCTAATAAAAAATGAAATATTAGGCATCTTTGTTGATGTAATTCTGCTAAATAGCTTTTCTTATTAGGTGTGTCAAAATTACTTGTATTCACTTCTCTAAAGGAATTTACTGACCTTCAGTCATATTTGCATGTGTTCTGTTTGCATTTTGAAACGTGTCCTTGACTCTTTACTAACCTGACTTTCATTTTTTAAAACATATGAAAACATATCTGATAATAGTTCAAACTTGTTGACCGAGTTGTTTGAGTTTTTCAGCTTTCTATTTCTTAGAAAAAAAATCCATTCAGGTTCTCTGTGTTTTGTCTGCGTTTTTCTTGTTACAGTCTCAGCAGGGGTTCCAGTGAGTCGTATAAAGGAAAGAGAACTGCAGACAGCTGCAGTGCTGAGAGATAATGTAGATGTATTGTACAATCTCGGTAAAATTTCATACCTCTGGTTGGATTTTTCTTGCCTCTTTCTCTCTAATGTGACAGTCTCAACAGGATGATACATGTGACAGATGAACAGCCCCAACCTCTGGCTTTCTCTACCTGAAAACCCTCCCGTGTGTCGAAGCCTTGTTCTCTACATTTGCGCCATGCAGCCCACCCCATTCTCTGCCGTATAATAACCACTGTCCTTCGTTTCCATAGTGACATATGGAGGAGCTTTTATGAGGGCAGATAAGTTGATTTGATTTGCTAGAGATTAATATAGATGTAGAATGAAATTGAAAAGCGGAAAAGGGGGAACATGGTATGAAGTAGTGATGATGCTGGAAGCAGAGTTGGCTTTTTTTGCATCTAAGGTAATGGCATCAAACTTTAAAACTAGATGGAAGGAAATACAGTGCTTTATAAAAGTATTCACATTTGCTAACACAAAGTTATGCATACTTGTAAGGTGGAGCAAAAAGAATTCAAGGAGCCACGAGATCGATGGAGGAGCTACAGAGATTCACAGCTCAAATAAAAAAACTAAGTCATGCAATCTGCAAATCAGTCCCTTATGGGAGAGTGGCAAGAAGAAAGCCATTGTTGAGACAAAGTCATGTTGTGAGGTTTCTTTTCTTCAGTAGAGACTGGGAAGCTGGTCAGAGTTGATGGGAACATAGATGAAGGTTAATACAAAAAAAAAGAAACGCTTAAATACTGCAAAACATTTATTGGACTAGCAGATTTAAAAAATATATATATAAATAGCACATTGTTGTGAGGCTAATTGGGAGATTTCTTACCCATTGTATTGCATTCCAGTTGAACATGGAGGAGAATATTCAAACACTTTAGTAATTATGTAAATGCTGGTAATTGATTTAAGATAAAGCTTTGACATGTTGCATGGAAACATTTTTTATTGTGGAAAAATTGCAACAACTGACTACTTTAAAATGTAGGTGAAATGACAGTGGCGGAAAACAAAATCATTTAGTCTGATTTAACTAATACCAGTTCTGCATCAACAGAAACAGATGTTAAATATGTATATTTCCATTTAAAGGAGTTAAAGTATTCACATTGATTTGAACCCAAATAAATGTTATTTGACACCAGAACGAGTGGTTTATAGCAGTGCTTTAACCTTCCCTAGATTTTTTTTGGTGAACATGGAATTCTGTTTAAATTGAACATCCATGTCTCCTATTTTGTTTTTTTGGTTTTTTGCTATTGACTTCCATTCAGAATACATTATTTAATGAAACTACCACTGCAATTTCAGTTTTTATTGTTTTTATTCCCGGGTGTTGAAATCACTGTAATGTTTAGTTTTTATTGCATTCCACTGGATGAGATTATATCATATTTTTTTTCATATACTGAAAAAATAGGGGGAGTAAGATGTATTTTAATGACTTTGCAGAAAAAAAATGAAATAGCTCAGAATCAGCTTGGATTCTGAATTGCATGTAAAGCATTAGAACTTTAAAAAAATTTCAGTATTCAAGAACTGACAGTAATGTAAAGATAAAAAGAAATAAAAAAAATGATAAATGATACATCTATGGCAATCTTTAAAAGAGGAGTTGGAGCAATGTAATGGCAAATGACTTTATGCAAAAACTTACAATTGATTAGAGTCAATGCTGCTGCCATCTTTTCATCCACACACATTTTGGCATTTAAGGAGTAAAACCATAAAAAAAATATCTGATTATTTGACATGTATATTGAGGACTAAAGTTGATAAAACCATGAAAAAACATGTTGATAACATAAAATATCTATGGCAATCTTTAACGGCCACCAGAGACGCACAAAATGAAGGGACCCCAGAGGGTTAAAGGAGAACATCTCCAAAACAGAACAACTAAACCTCATCTTGATTATATGACCAAAACCTGCACCATCCCACCCACCCACTCACCCCCACTTCTGTAATGCAGCATCAAACAGGCCAATTCCCCCAAACTTCAGATTTAAAATTACCATAGAAATGACAAATCATCTCTGAAATCTCCTGCAGCAATTTGCCCCAACAGTCCTGGCTGTGTATGAAGTGAATGTTAGAGTGATTTAGCCCGTGGTCACAGTCTGATCAGGCCTGCAAGGCTGTCATCTTCAAAGGAAATCGCAGCTGAAGTTTAGGTAATTAGACAGAGGAGCTATCTACATTAGGCATCATCACATGGTACAGGCTGCTGAAAGCTTTCATTGTCTCATTTTTCCCTCTCCTTCTCCTCTCAGTTACCCATATCAAAGAGAATTTCAAGGGTGATTAAAAGTTAAACTGGATCCTCACCAAGGGAATGCCAATGCTTCTAAACTTCATATGATTCACTTTGCTGTCCTGGAGCTTCTCTGTTCAGTTCAAGGTCTGAGTGAATATGTGTAGAAGCAGAGCCCTGGAGAAGTCTTTACACCCCTTGACCTTTTCCACATGTTGTCACGTTCCATCACAGCCATTTATCTACAAAGCCATTATAAAGTAGGGCACAAATTTGAAGTGGAAGAAAAGTTATGAAATGTTTTCGAAATTAAAAATTAAAATCCTAAAAGTTTGCTGTGGATTTGTTTTCAGCCCCCGGTGAGGAATAACATGATTATAACTTTAAGGCTGCACATACACCTCATTTAGACCTGAGAGTAGCTAGGCCATTACGTAGCCCTGATTTAGACCACTAGTCCACTGGTCTAAGAGTGCTTAAGCTTAGAAATAAAAATTGTTAAATTGTTAAAAGTCATGAAAAAAACAACCAAAATTTAAGGACAGCTTCATTTGATTCAGTAGAAATGAATTAAATCTTTTATTCATGTAAATATTCTTCAACTAATAACAGTAAGAACATGATAAATGGATTAACAGAAACCAATTTATAAAAAATCTATAGAAACCTTAAAATGATGGTCATTTTAGAATTACACCTTTTGGCCTGCATTAAATAATTTTTAGTATGTGTGGTGGAAAACTAACACACCAAACACCCCACCATCACTGAGAAACATGGTGGTGACGGCACAATGCTGAGGGAAAGCTTTTCTTCAGCACAGACAGGAAAGCTGGTAGAAGTCGATGTTAAGATGGATTGTTCTTAATATAGGGCCATGCAGAAAGAAGAGCTGTGGAAGGCGTCAAAAATATTTAGAATGGAGCAGAGGTTTTCCTTTGCTGGTTTGAATTAATTACCCCTTTTAAGCCTCCAAGCCATACAAAATGCTGCGGCCAGACTTTCGCTCGCTCCAGCTAGTGAGCTTACGTTACCCCCATTTTATACTCTTTACATTGGCTACCAATAGATGTTAGGGTTCGTTTTAAAATTCTCACACTAACATACAGAGCACTACACAGCCACGCCCCAGATTGCTTATTTGATCTGCTTAAAAATATACTGCTGCTTGCTGTCTTCGTTCTGAGGCCTAAAATGTTCTTGTTGTTCGGCGCACCAAGGAAGACCAAGGGGGACAGATCCTTCCAGTCTGCGGCTCCAAGACTGTGGAACAGTCTTCCTCTACAGCTATGTTTAGTTGACTCTGTGGACTCTTTTTAAAAACACTTAAAAACATTTCAGTTTAAACTGGCTTTCTGTTGAATGCTTACCTTTATTGTGTGTTTTATTTTATGGCACTTAATTTTAATAGTTATTTAATTGGTTTTCTGTACAGCGCTTTGTGATTGTTTTGTCTGAAAAAGGGGCTTAACAAATGAACTTTACTCACCTTCCAGTAGGACAAGGACCCTAAACTACATAAGCAACAATGAAAAGCCCATTCATGTGTTAGAACAGCTCAGCCAAAATGCAGACCTAAATCCAAACGAGAATGTGTGGCCTACAAATTGTTGTTTTTAGATGCCGTTCATCTAGTCTGATTAAGCTTTAGCTCTTTTGAAAAAGCTTTTCTATGACTTGAAGCTGTAATCACAGTGAAAGGTGGACCTACAAAGTATTGATGAACGCCACATTTGTAAAAAAAAAAAAATTTCCAACATTTTGAAAAACCATGCATCATTTCCCTTCCTCTTCCTAGTTATGCACTACATTGTGTTGGTCTGTTGCATAAAATCCCAGTTTTATATATAATATGAAAAGACGTCCAAAACTTTTGCAAGGCACTGTCTGTACATGTGCGGGCATGAAATATAGCTTGTAGGCCTTTAGAATAATCCAGAAAACAGTAGACTATATTCATATTTCTTCAGTTTTTTTATTATTTAAGAGCATGAAAGCACAATAGCTTTGGTTTGCACATCTCTATGCCTGTCTTCACCAGTGCACAGAGCACTCCAAAACTACTTCTGTTGCTATCGGTAAAGTATCACATATTTTGGTGGTCATTTCCCAAAGGATGTAATGATTCACCCTCTATTTCTGTGTTACATCCACGTCTACAGATGCAAATACATACAATCGCAACTTGTATGCATTTCATGCTCTTGTGCTTTATTTGTCGTTGTTCCGAACAAACACCCCGCTGCACCTAACTTGTTTCTGGTGTCGTCGTGCTGAAAGCCACCTGCTGTTCTCAGCAGAGCACCTCTCTGTCCAATTCAATTCAATTCAATTCAGTTTTATTTATAAAGCTCCAATTCACAACATATGTCGTCTCAAGGCACTTCACAGAAGTCAGGTACATACATTCCAATTAGTCCTAACCATTGAACAGTGCAGTCAGAGTTAGTTATTTATTCAAATTGGATAAAAAGTTTTTCTGTCTAAGGAAACCCTGCAGATTGCATCCAGTCAGTGACTTGCAGCATTCACTCCTCCCGAATGAGCATGTCGAGACAGTGGACAGTCACTGGCGTTGACTTTGCAGCAATCCCTCATACTAAGGCATGCATGTAGCGACAGCGGAGAGGAAAAACTCCCTTTTAACAGGAAGAAACCTCCAGCAGAACCAGGCTCAGGGTGAGCGGCCATCTGCCATGACCGACTGGGGGTTTGAGAGAACAGAGTAGAGACACAAAGAGAACAAAGAAGCACTGATCCAGGAGTCCTTTCTTTGCGAAGGAAAAGTAAATGTTAATGGATGTAGCTCCTTTAGTCGTTTCACCTAGAAAGAAAGAACAGATAAACTCTGAGCCAGTTTTCAAGGTTAGAGTCTGAAAGAGAGCACATACAGTTAGTTACAGTAAAGCTCAGTCAATCGCCATCTTACAGACATCCTGACTATATTATTCACAAGTCAAGTGGTAATTCATTGACTTGTCAAAGAGTCTTACATCTGCAGCGAAGTGCAGGACAGCCGAGTGGATATAAACCCTCTTGTAGATTGGATATAAAACGTCTACATATCCTTATGTAGACACTCCAGGTTTTTTTGATGCAAAAAATAAGATAACTTTAATACTTTTTACAACTTTAATGTGATGTACTATATCCTGTATAATTTAATTGAAAAAAGATGCAATAACCTGGTGACAACCTTCTGACTGAATTCCAGAATTCAGTTTATTTGTGTACACACCTACCCTAAATTATTTTGAATCTGATTAACAGTAGCTACATTTCAACAGTCCAAGGATTTTCCTGTCATATGCATTCTTTAGCTAAACCCATAGTTTGCAGAGAGGTTACAAAGTATCAGAAGGATCGCCTTATACAGGACGGGGTACAAAAAATCCATTGTTTATATCCATTATTTATATGTTTAATGGTTCATACCCCTGTCAGATTTTTTTCATTGCAATCAAGAGGTTTATTTCTGATAGGAAACTAAACAGGCATCTCCTAAAAAATACAAACGAAAACGTATAAAAGGAGTATCAGTTTTGTTTTTTTCACATTTTATTAAAGAAAGAAATCCTTTTTGGAATTACAGCAATAAAACTCTACTTACAAACGGCGTTTTGCATGTTCCCGCTGTTGTTTTTCTGACGATTTATTTTAGGGGATGGTTTCCAAGTCTTTGAGGTTTGGAAGAAGACCGTACCGCCACCCTTATTAACAACTCCCTTCACAGATTATCCGTCTGGGACTCTGGCTCGGTCGCTTCGGAAGGTTAATGTTACTTTAAGAAGAAACATGTTCTCAGAGGGTTTTTCTGGAATCTGCTGTAGCCACTCCCTCAGTGTGGGGGTTAAAGCTTCAAGTGTACGAAGGCCTTGACTCTCCATAAGATCTTTATTTCATCTTTGAGCTCTTGGAATTTTCTGAGCTTCTTGGGTTCCTTATTGTTTAAGTTCAGTTTATATATAAAGTGCTAGTTCACAAAACATGTCGTCTCAAGGCACTACTAAAAAAGTCAATTCAGTCAAATCATACAGGTTCCAAATGAAGTACATACATCCCAATTAATTCTAATTAACAGACAATGCAGTCAAATTCTGTGTATTATTCAAATTAGTTAAAAAGTTCTCTAAGGATCCAGCAGATTGCATAAAGTCATTGACTTGCAGCATTCACTCATAGACAAGCATGTGGCGACAGTGGACAGTCTCTTGCATTGTGTTGTTGACTTTGCAGCAATCCCTCATACTGAGCATACGACAGTGGAAGGGAAAACTCCCTTTTAACAGAAAGAAACCTCCAGCAGAACCAGGCTCAGTGTGAGCGGCCACCTGCCACGACGGACTGGGGGTTTGAGAGAACACAGCAAAAACACACAAAAAGAACTCATGAGCACTGATCCGGTAGTACTTTTTATGTAAAAAAAGTAGAAAGTTAATGGCAGTAGTAGCTCTTTTAGTGGCTTCATCTAGGAGACAAACACAGTTAAGCAGATAAGCTGAGCCAGTATTCAAGTCTATAGGATGAAAGAGAGCACATACAGTTAGTCATAGTAAAGGCTCAACCCATAGCTATGCCTAGAAGAAAGGCAGGGCTGAGTACACAATATATAGAAGGAGAACATGAAGTTGTTGGCAACGGTAGACCAGCCGATCTCCCCTCCAGGAAGGTGTCACAGCCAAACAGAATGCCAGGGCAGGTGTAGCATGTAGGAGGAGACACAAAAGAAAGAGAACATGAAGTTAAAACCTGAAATTAGGGCAAATAATGCAAAATTGGAGAACAGTAGGATAATTTTAAATTCTATTCTGGATTTAACAGGGAGTTAATGAAGAGAAGCTATAATAGGAGAACTATGATCATTCCTTTTAATTTTCTTCAGAACTCTTTCTGCAGCATTTTGGATCAGCTGAAGACTTTTAACTGCAATTGCAGACATCCTGGTAGTAAAGAATTGTTAATGTTGCTGGTGCTTGCGTCTGCCAAATCTATCACCACCTCACGCTTTTCTGATTTGTCAACCACCACAATGCCCAGTTGGTCAGCCATCACCTGTTTACTGGTATTGAGCTGGATGTTACACAGCATCTTACCTCTAATGTAATCTGCCCCTGTTGGTTGTGTCTCCTACTTTGACTAGGGAATCTCTCTCTAGCCCATACTCAACACAGAGTATGTACACTAATCCTGTCACCTGTTTATGGTGTTTCATTTATACTTTGCCTGCCAGCATCTTGCACTCAGCTGTTATGTGCTGGACTGTTTCAGCGGCACCTTAGAACAGCCTACATCTTGGGTCCTGTCTGGTGGGGTACACCCTGGCCTTTATTGCTTTCGACCTGAGTGGCTTTCCCAGTGCTGCCATGATTAGTGCCCTGGTATTGTCCTTCAGTCCAGCCAGCCTTAGCCATTGATAGGACCCAATACCAGCCATATCTTCAATCCGTCCTTGGTAGACAACATGCTGGGTCTTGTCTTTCCATGATGGCTCCTAGGCCTCCCTCCTACATTTTTGTGTGTGTATATATAGTTATATAGAGAGAATCTACTACAGTTGTCACTTCATATCTGCTAAAGTTAAAACTTGAGGGATTCAAAGTGTTTACCTACCTTTGAGAAGCCTTAGTTGTTTAACTCCACTGGGGAAATATGTGTAATTACCTGTGAATCTCAAAGTATTGGAGTTTGAGATAAATATCTGCTGCATTAAACCCAAGGTTTTGCTTTTTTTTTGTTTATTACTTAAATATACAGTATTTGTATTCTAAGAAAAAAGACAATTTTTCAAACATATGTTGTCTTATTAATTTTCTGATACATTTATTGGGCTAATGTCTCCGAAAATCAACCCTGAGCATAACCAAAAGAACATCCCGAGAGAAAACTATCTTTGGTGTCACCTGAAGAGGGCTGTGGACAGAAAATGTCCTCAAAATGTGAAAGATTACAAGACTTTTTGTAAGGTAGAATGGGCAAATATTATCAACTTGTGGAAGGCTTCAAAAGAAGATCGATTGCTGAATTTGAATCAAAAACTGCGTTAACAGGTGTAGCACTGGTGGTGTAAGGGGTTAAGTGCGCGACCCATGTATGGAGACCTTACTCCTCGACGTGGTCGTCCCGTCCCCAGCGACATTTACCGCATGTCTTCCCCCTCTCTTCCCCCCTATTTCCTGTCTGCTGACTTTCAGAAAAAATATATATATACTGGAAAAAATAAAGGCCACTAGAGCTGCAAAAAAAATCTTTTAAAAAAATCACCAAAGTGCTGAAACCAGGGTGTTGAATGTTGTTTTTTTTATTTTATAGTTTTCCCTCTTACAGAATCATTGCTATTTATTTGAATATCATATGATATACAGTATTTCACATTAAAGGTGGAAAATGTTTTGCAATAACTTCTCATGGTCTCATTTTTTCATATAAACAATACCTGGAATTTCAACAGAACATTTTATATCCGTTGTGGCATTTGGTAAAAAACACTGAAATGATGATTCTCCAGGCATTTTATGTTTGCCTTGTAAAATACATTAATTAGTATTTCTCTGCTGGTGTGAGATAAGCCCATTTCCGACTGTATGAAGTGGTCTGTGACTTAATTGTATTGTTGGGATGCAGCAAATGATTTAGACCACTAAGAATTTATGAGTTTTTATTCAGAGCAGGATTCACTCAGTTGTTTAAAATTGTGAGACTTTGTGATAGCAAGAAGAACAGTTGTTTTTTTCTTTTTATTGATGCTACAGTGTGGCTCCAGGTGTTTTAAAAAAATCAATAGCAAGTACAACAACCTTTATAGATCAGATTAGATATTACCATTTCTGTCCATGCAGAGACACACACTGGCGTACCTGGTTGTTCAGAATGAGCTCAGTAATAGCTCCCTCTGACAATTCTCACCCCCATTTTGTACCCACATGTTGCCATTTTGTCCCAAACTAATTTCAAAATATACCGTAGACAAACCATTGGACATCTGTTCATTTGTCTTGAGACACGTAATTATAAAAATGCCCAAATCTTGGCACCCTGTTTTGATTCGTTGTGGCTATTTGAACCAGCTGACTCCTATGAAATATGACGTTACAATTGTATGGAAATTGCTTTTCTTCTGTTGACTACTGTTTTACATCACATTAAAGATAGATAGATAGATAGATAGATAGATAGATAGATAGATAGATAGATAGATAGATAGATAGATAGATAGATAGATAGATAGATAGATAGATAGATAGATAGATAGATAGATAGATAGATAGATAGATAGATAGATAGATAGATAGATAGGTAGGTAGGTAGGTAGGTAGGTAGGTAGACAGACAGACAGACAGACAGACAGACAGACAGACAGACAGACAGACAGACAGACAGACAGACAGACAGACAGACAGACAGACAGACAGACAGACAGATAGATAGAAATTTTTAGTGCGTAAAAAACAGACTGCTGCAACAGTAGGGCAAAGTGCCTTTTCCTTTACTAAACAATGTAGTTTAGCCTTTATACAACTCGGTTTTTATTGCCAAATTCCCAGATCAATCATCATAAATGATTCTGAAATTGTAGTTTTTAATGTTATTTTCAGGTCCTATCTCTAGGTGTTCAGTCTATTGACATCTCACTCTAAAAGTTATTTTATGTTAATGTTTTGAATCAGTTCATATTAGTCATTTTCCCAAAATGAATGCACCACATTAACATCTACAGATACACTAAGATCGTTTAATCAGGGGGCAGAGTCAGCTCAACCTCTCTGTCTGGTTGGTTTGTGCCATACTGATTAAAAAAATAATAAATCAAACTCTCCGTACGTTTTTTTAACAGTCATGGTTATAATATTTATTAAACTGAAAGATATGATTTCTAAATCACTGCATGCCAATCCACATGTTTTCTTTCTCACTTTTCACACAGGTGGGGTCATTTTGAAGAGCACTGCGAGTTGAACAACGTCTCTTTTCACACCATGAAGTGACAGATTCATGCATCAGTGGAGCATAGCAATGAAATTGTTTAAACCTAATGTATAGTGATGTTCCGTTTCTTCATTTAAATAAGGTGTCAAGGACTGAGGAGAGGTTCATCTGTCCTACTGTTGTCAGGGAGCTGAGTGACTTCCTGGGGTATTATTAGACATCTCTCTTTTCCTTGTTCTTTAGTTGCAGTCAGACAGTGAGATTCATGCATGTCCAATTTAGAACAGGCTTTGTGACAACAGTGTGTTACTTTAAGTGTCTTGCACAACATTTTTTTGTGAAGGGAGCCCAGCCTTGAAATCAAACTAGTGAATGTCAAACACCTTCTTTATTTCATCCCTTCCAGCAGACACACATCTTACAGCACATAAAACATGAGCAGGATTTGATTTGTACTCCTGCTGTACGTCTATGGTACCTCTCATCGACACAACGGTGCCAGCCACGCGTGCAGTCTAATGTTTTTTTCTGATGTATTTGATGAGTCTCTCAGCAGGCCACAAAAGGACTCTCCCAGAGCCTCAGTAACTACCTGCACTCACTGCAGTGCTTTTTCCTTCTACCTTCTCATTTCAATGTATGCAAAAAAAAAAATAGCTTAAAGGTATGCACCGGCAGACACAGCTTCCTGAATAACAGAAGATAAAAGAGTGGGTAAGATTTCATGTGTCATCTGAATGTATCTATCTATTATGCTTTACCATTACAATTTTCTTGATTTTTATCTTATTTTTTTTTGGTCACACGTCTTTGTTTCACATCATTAAACATTAAATTTAGTTTTCAAATGATGATTTCACTTACTAAGGGAAAAAACAAGTTTGTCTCTATGTGAAAAAATAATCATCCCCAAATTTAATAAAAAAATATATACACTACTCAAAAAAAAAAAAAGGGAACACTTAAACAACATTATATAACTCCAAGTAAATCAAACTTCTGTGAAATCAAACTGTCCACGTAGGAAGCAACACTGATTGACAATCAATTTCACATGCTGTTGTACAAATGGAAAAGACAACAGGGGGAAATCTTTGGCGATTAGCAAGACACACTCAATGAAGGAGTGGTTCTGCAGGTGGGGACCACAGACCACTTCTCAGTACCTATGCTTTCTGGCTGATGTTTTGGTCACTTTTGGATGTTGGTGGTTCTTTCACACTTGTGGTAGCATGAGACGGACTCTACAACCCACACAAGTGGCTCAGGTAGTGCAGCTCATCCAGGATGGCACATCAATGCGAGCTGTGGCAAGAAGGTTTGCTGTGTCTGTCAGCGTAGTGTCCAGAGCCTGGAGGCGCTACCAGGAGACAGGCCAGTACACCAGGAGACGTGGAGGAGGCCGTAGGAGGGCAACGACCCAGCAGCAGGACCGCTACCTCCACCTTTGTGCAAGGAGGAACAGGAGGAGCACTGCCAGAGCTCTGCAAAATGACCTCCAGCAGGCCACAAATGTGCATGTGTCTGCACAAACGGTTAGAAACCGACTCCATGAGGATGGTATGAGGGCCCGACGTCCACAAATGGGGGTTGTGCTCACAGCCCAACACCGTGCAGGATGCTTGGCATTTGCCAGAGAACATCAGGATTGGCAAATTTGCCACTGGTGCCCTGTGCTCTTCACAGATGAAAGCAGGTTCACACTGAGCACATGTGACAGACGTGACAGAGTCTGGAGACACCGTGGAGAGCGATCTGCTGCCTGCAACATCCTTCAGCATGACCGGTTTGGCAGTGGGTCAGTAATGGTGTGGGGTGGAATTTTATTTTGAGGGCCACACGGCCCTCCATGTGCTCGCCAGAGGTAGCCTGACTGCCATTAGGTACCGAGATGAGATCCTCAGACCCTTTGTGAGACCATATGCTGGTGCGGTTGGCCCTGGGTTCCTCCTAATGCAGGACAATGCTAGACATCATGTGGTTGGAGTGTGTCAGTAGTTCCTACAAGATGAAGACATTGAAGCTATGGACTGGTCCGCCCGTTCCCCAGTCCTGAATCTGATTAAGCACATCTGGGACATCATGTCTTGCTCCATCCACCAAAGTCACGTTGCACCACAGACTGTAAAGGAGTTGGTGGATGCTTTAGTCCAGGTCTATGAGGAGATCCCTCAGGAGACCATCCGCCGTCTCATCAGGAGCATGCCCAGGCGTTGTAGGGAGGTCATACAGGCACGTGGAGGCCACACACAATACTGAGCCTCATTTTGACTTGTTTTAAGGACATTACATCAAAGTTGGATCAGCCTGTAGTGTGTTTTTCCACCTTAATTGTGTGTGTGACTCTAAATCCAGGCCTCCATTGGTTAATAAATTTGATTTCCATTGATGATTTTTGTGTGATTATCTTGTCAGCACATTCAGCTTTGTACAGAACAAAGTATTCAATGAGAATATTTCATTCATTCAGATCTAGGATGTGTTATTTGAGTGTTCCCTTTATTTTTTTGAGCAGTGTATGATTAACCCATTGGAATGCTGAGTTCAATTTTACCAGCCGCACAAGGTTCTGATTTTTCTCTGACCTGTATGAACAAAAAATACTGTAACTTAAATAGAACCTGTCTCAGAGCCTGAGGTAGGCAAAAAGATTTCACAAAGCAATACATCTGTGCCCTGAAAACATCCAAGGACAGCTGAGAGACGAATCATTGAGATCTGTGAGTCTAAAAAATTATTGCAAAGCCATTTCTAATGCTGTGGGTCTCCAGTGAACCACAGTGAGAGCCATTATCCAGAAACATGGAACAGTGGTGAACCTTCCCCGGAGAGGCCAGCCTACTAAAATTACATTGCGAGGGCATCAACGACTAATGCAGTAGGTCACAAAAGAACCTAGAACATGTAAAGCACTGCCTCACCTCACTCAGTTAAAGTATTTATGATTCAATCTTAAGAGAGAAACTGAGCAAAAATGGCATCCATGAGAGAGCTTCAAGATCAAAACCACTGCTGATCGAAAATGAAACATCTCTTATTTCCCTGAAAAAAACCTTTTGATCATTCCAAAGACTTTTGTGAAAGAAATCATTTGACTGATGAGACAAAAGTGGTTGTTTTTGGAAGGTGTGCATTTGGTTATATCAAGCTGAAAACTAACAGCATTTCAGAAAAAGTGCATCATACTTACGATCAAACATAGTGGTAGAAATGTGATAGTTCAGGACCTGGAAGACCTGATGCAGTTGACGTAGCCATGAATTCGACTTCATCAGTTCACGATCATAAGTCCAAGCACACTTGGGTTATGTAGCTGGAAAATGATCAACAACACAACTGCAAATCCACCTCGGAATGGCTAAAAAAAGAGTGGCCTTGTCAAAGCCTGTCCTAAAGTTAACTGAGATGCTGTGGCATGACCTCAAAGACCTTCTATTGTGGCTAAACAAAAAATTTCTTGCATGAGTTTTAAAAATCTTAAAAATGTAAAAATAGGTTAACTCTTCTTTTATTGTCTATTTTCAGGTTTTTCCTGTTAATTAATTTTGACTAAGTTATTAACTGGTTTAATTTTGCACAAAATTAATAGATTTCAAAGGAAAATACTGTAAAGTAAAAAAGAATACCAAATTTGATATTAGTGAAATTAGAATAATGTGCCAAATCCGTTTTACCAATCTTTTCACGCAAATATTCATGAAAAAATATATTTGGTATTAAAATTAAGTGGGCATAAATAAATGTGTTTAATTTTACATGTAATTTCATGTATTTCAAAAATACAGTATAGATATGTAAAATAAAAATATGTGTAATACTTCAATACTCACCAGTGCACCTTATTATAAACAAAAATAAGACATATCTTTAAAAATAAGTACATGATACACTGAGTCTGCTTTCATAGTGCAGGTAAAAAACACCTCATTTCATCCACCTACAATCTCTGTTTCTACAAGTGTGTATGTTGAATCTCAGATGCTTGTTTAAGAACTGAAGAGTGCTCTGAAAGGTTCCTGTCAGAAGTCAGTCCTCCAGGCTCCTCATTAATGTTCACAAATTCCTTTGTGAAGAAATCCACATGCAGTGTGGGTGGCTTTACCGTGATTAGAAACTAAGCGCTTTCAGCTCTGCACTCGGAGCGAGCTGTCGCCTGGCAGTGCACACATTTCTCTTGACAAACCAAAAGAAAATGAAGATTGGAAATAAGTAGATGATCCAAGAACATGTAAGCCCTGTAGTAATGGCAGAGTTATCAGGTTTGGAGAAGGGAGTCTGGTATGATTCATGAATATATGAGGAGTAGGTGCAGGCGAGCAGAAATTATATATGACAGTTCTGTGACATTACTTTAAAGCTGATACCTGCTTTAAGTATAATTGATGACACCTAACGCAGACTTCCGTAGGGTAAAATCGTTAGCTCCTGCTCAAAAGTTTGAGCCAAAATGGCCAAAATTAATGAAACAGTGAAAGTACTGACAAGGGTTTGCGTTCATAATGTGGCAAAATGTGAAAAAGTTGGTATGAATACTTACGCAAGACATTAAATTCCTCTGAGTTCTGGTTAGATTCAAAACGAGGAAGTACAGGAAAAGTTAAGATTGTATTAAAAGTGGAACTTTTGCAGAGATCTCATCCTTATTTTGTGGATTATTTGTCCACATTTATTGCAATCAAATCATCTTGCTAAAGGGACTCTCTGTAGTGCCTCAGTAGCACTTTCCCTTCTGACATGTGGGGAATGAACAATGTTATTGCCTGGCCTAGTTCCTCCAGAGGCATGCTAAAGGAACAATTTGGCGGCTTGCCTCCGGAGGCAAGAGGGATGGACTTGTTTCACTTGATGTCAGAATGGGGATCTGGAGAAGAGAAGAGAATTACAGGTTGATGTTACATCAATCGGCATGAAGGGAGCATAGGAGAAGACACCAAGCAATATTTCACCCACCAGACAGAGAGCTAAGCGTTGATTATTTTGGGGATTGTTTCACTTGAATTATTTTGGATGTCATATGTGAACTTCCTTCCCCTCAAATACAAAACAACAGCTCTATTAAGATCTAACGCTGCCATCTGTTACAGGTAAACCATCAGGGTGTATTTTCACATTTTTCCCCATTTCTGTACAGAAGCAGCACTGATTTGTACAGTAATTAAAACAGTGAACACTAATAGCCCACACATATGGTGCTGGCTAGTTGTTAGTGCCATCTCTCCGGAGCAAACAGCTGTGCTTGCTGATTACCACAAATGGCCTTCAAATGATTTGCCAGAAGGTTCTCTTTCACCTTGTCTGGTTCTCTCTGCCCTGAGAAGAAAAGTTAATCTTTATCCTAACTTTGGAGATTTAAAGTACAAGCAGTGCCCCTAGATTATGTCCTAAATGAGCCAAAATGATTGCATGTTCAAAAGACTGTTGCTAGACTCGAGGGTGTTATTTTGGCTCAGCATGGAGTCCCTGCCTTAACTATGACTGGCTGTGACATCCATGATGGGAATATTAAGAAATTACCTGCGTGTCTCTCCCTGCACAAGAGGCTCAGTATGAATTCAGGAGCAAATAATTTCATTTAAAGTGCAACTTCTAAAAGTGTGTGTGTGTGTGTGTGTTCTCCAAGTACAAATCTCTATGTTACAAGCTTTTAATGACATTCTAATCTTTGAGAATACTGATAATGCTCCAGTAGCTCTCTTCTTTTCAGTGTATCCCAAGGCTGCAAAGTGATTCAAATGTGCTGAGCGCTGATGCTTGACGGTACTGGGATGCCTGCAGCCCAGCCGTCTATCAGCTCAGCTTAGACGGCTGGCGGATCAGCGCTGTGGCATGGCTGACATGTACTGCCCTGATGGGAGATTCAGGGAAGTATTACTCTTGTACATGTGAAGTGTTTTTTTTTTTCTTTTTTCCAACTGAACAAGAAATTCTGGAGAAAGGTTTCATATTCATTTCTGAAAGATTGCAATGTCCTTGCTTGGAAGTAAAATCATATTAAAAGCAAAACACACCCAATTTCTAATTATAGAGTTTTACATATCAAGAAATGTCTGACTTTATCAGTCTTTCACATCATTGTAAACACATCTTGACACACCCCTCTGTAATATTACCTCAGTTTGTTGAGATTCCTGCTCAAGTCTCTAGGTCCCACTACAGCATTTCATCAGGAAATAAACGTATCCATACAAATTACTCTCTCTGTCTTCATATCCCTGCAAACTGATGTTTTGATTTCACTTATCTTATTTATAAAATAAATTTAAATGGTCAGTGTCTGTGAATGTTCTTTACAATGTCAACCAGCAATTTGGTCCTGTTGATAGTATTTAGAAAAGCAATGCAGATGGTAATTACACACATTGCTTCAAGCAGGATTTATAAATATACCTACTGGACATATTTAAAGACTTGGCAGCATTTATAAACATAGTTCGAAATAGCTTCACTTATAAGCAACAATTTTTAATGCAATTTTCTCATTGCATTTACCTGTATTTGCAAGGCAATTTTTCATATAAAAACAAACAGCAGGAAGTTGTTTTTCAGCTGTAATCAGGCTTGTAGCTCACAATAGCATACAGTAGAAATAGCAAAAAATGTCAAAACAAAAAGTGTCAAAGAAGAAGAGCGAGGACAAGGCCACTGAAAACACAGGTGAAAGTTGCCAAAGAGAAAGGAACTTACACTTGGAACACTGAATTCAGGCATCAATGCAAATAAAGCAATGTCCTCCCAAGATGAACGTAGTGATAGGAAAGGCTTCATCTTAAATTTTAGTTCATAAAGGAAATATTTATATAGTGAGTTATCTAATGGGGAAGAGGAAGTAAGGACAACTGTTGTCTGAAAGCAGTAACTTGGAGATCCAACAAACCAGCATCTTAAGGAGGATTTTAAAGAGCTTGGTGGTGAACCAAGTCTGTATATAAGTCACCACAATGGGGAAACACAAACAAAAACTGTAATTTGAAATAATAAAATTCTGGCAGAACTCAGTTGCTTTGACCTCTGCACCTGTTATGAACAACATTGTTCTTAGTCCTCACACTTCTCCAAATGCCACTCGGTGATTGTGCAAGACTCACTTTTTAACCACATTATTAGGCGATGTTTTAATCATGAGGGTTAAATTGTACTGTAAAAATGATACCACTTTCACACCACCTGTAACTCCTCTCATTCTCTATAAGTCCATATTCAAAGTCAATAAATTCAAATATGTGTACCTTTCGAAAATAACAACCTTTAAGCAGGTATTAACATATTTTTCACTAAGCCCACATTTCTGATTTAAAATTGTTTTTTTTATTGGTCTGATGTCATAGTCTAATCTTAAGTGCCGTGTTTTCATTAGCTGTAAGCGGAAAATCATCATTATCAGAAATAAGGGCTTGAAGACATCAGTCTTTGTGTAATTAAATCATATAATGTGTGTCTCTTAGTAAATTAAGTGACTGAATAAATGAATGTTTCAATCACATTCTAAATTATTTTCTATGACTGGTATATTTAGTTTTTTTTACTGTATAACATGTTAGGGAACACCGAACCTAAACCATATTCCTATTCAGTTTTTAAAACCAGTGACTTGGCAACTGAGACTTATTTAAGTTAAACACCTCAAAGGCCTTTAGGTTTGGTTGCTCTGAAATATGTTGATATATTGTGGTTAATAAAAGCATAACTAACTACGGAGTATAAGACACAACACTCAAAACATTTTATTCAGTTGCTTTTTTTACCCTGTTGACAGGATTTATTTGCTCCAGCTGTGTAAATATATATATTTTTTTATTTTAAAAGTCAATAAATACAAGAAGAGCTGGTGATAAGTAAGCACTAGTCTCGTTTTTTATTAAAAACTCTTTGGTGAGTTGTGGTGCTCTCAACTTGGAGAAACAACAAAAGCAAAAACTTCCTTTAGAATGTTTTAACAATCAATCCAGTCAAAAAAAATGTCAGGTTGATTAGCCAGAGCAGCAACATCTTAAAGAAAAATAAGCTTTGATATCAGGGGGAGCTGAGATAAGAGTGGAGGATTATTCTCCTGTCAGAATGCTGAAGCAAAATCAGACAGCCCAGTGAAGCCTCATGTGGCATCAAAGGTCGTCCTCATTCAAGATTATTATGAAAGGGTTCAGAGATACTGTCGGATGAGTGGATTATCGAGAAAATAGACTCCATAAATGCCAACAGTGGGGAAGAAGGGCAGCAAGGTCGGCTTCATCTCAGGTATACACAATGCTTCTGTCAGGAGAGCCCCAAAGGTCCGCCTAAATAAATTTGTCACTGATGACCAGGAACCGCTGGATTATGGACCGAGGCTTATGACTGCCAATACCAACTTCTTTGGGTGCTTCATCACTGTTTATTTAGAATCCAATTTATTATCGACCTGCAGTGGAAAAAGTCAGCAAAATTGTCCACCTAAGAAGAAAGTGCTGCATCAGAAAGACTTTAACGACTGTGCCAATGCCTACAGCCAAAAAGAGGCTCCATCATCGAGCATTGATCAAGAAGTACTAAATACAGAGAACCCTTTTGGAGCTTAAGTAATACTGTTAGAAGAAGGGAACACGTTGGAAAATCTGCCAGAAAAACTGGAGGGGAAAAAATTATCTGATTCTCGGAAGATAAAACGTTTCTGCAGGTGAGAAGAGAGGAAAAACACAGTTAATCTGCCGAGATGTTCTCTGATTGAATAAACTACAGATTCAAATGAAAAAAAACGTTGAAGCATTTTCCCCTCTGCCTCTTGCAGATGCCTCCAAAATGCAGGAGAGAAGCGGAGGGCAAATTTACAACAGCTTTGGAGAGATTATCAGTGCTATATTAGGTGATGGAGGACATTTTGGTTTGTGTGGTGCTGTTCTGAGGCTACAAATTAGAGTCTCTGTAATGGGATGCCGAGCAGTGACAAATGGCTCCTATTCTTACAGTATACAGGCACTACCCTTCCACTTTGCCTCTGCCCTTGACATTTTGTTTTGGAGAGCAATCTTTACTACAGTTTGACTTGAAATGGCAGGATGTTTAAACTGCTGTTCTCTAGATATCCAGTTAGACATCTTGATTAGGAGCGTTAGACCGCTGACATTCTGCTGTTCAGTCTGAAACATTTTAGGTGTCTCACTCTCTCACAGGTAGATAAAAAAAAGCTTTTCCAGCATTAGATGGTAGTGTTTACTTGGCTCTTCTGCTTATGCTACTGTATTAGCTGATGAATAGCTTATCTATGGAGTGGTATTAAATAAATTTTTCGGATTTTTTTGTAAATGAGGCTCTGCTGAGAGGTTATGAACCATAAGCATCCTACTGAAAGTAGATTGCTTTTTTCGGGTTGACAAGAGAGATGTCAGTTAACCGCTAACAGCTGGTTAAAGAGGAGCAAGGGCGAAATTTCTTAAAATTCATAGCAGATGATGCAAATGTTAAAAAATATCTACAGTGGGGATAACAACTATTTGATACACTGCCGATTTTGCAGGTATTCCCACTTACAAAGCATGAAGAAGTCTTTACTCTTCAACTGTGAGTGGCGGAATCTAAAACTAAAATCCAGAAAATCACATTGTGTGATTTTTAAGTAATAAATTAGTATTTTATTGCATGACATAAGTATCTGAACACCTAACAACCTGTAAGAATCCAGTTTCTCACAGGCCTGCTAGTTCTTCTTTAAGAAACCCTCCTGTTCTCCACTCATTAACTGTATTAACTGCACCTGTTTGAACTTGTTATCAGTATAAAAGACACCTGTCCACACATTCAATCAAACAAACTACTACCTTTCCAAGACCAAGGCCAAGACCAGAGAGCTGTGTAAGGACATCAGGGATAAAATACTAGACCTGCTCAAGGCTGGGATGGGCTATAGGAAAATAGTCAAGCAGCTTGATGAAAAGGCAACAACTGTTGGCGCATTAATAAGAAAATAGAAGTTCAAGATGATGGTTCAAGAAGATCTCGCCTCGTGGAGCATCAATGATCATGAGGAAGGTGACGGTCACCACATAACTACACAGCAGGACCTAGTCAATGACCTGAAGAGAGCTGGGACTACAGTCTCAAAAAAGACCATTAGTAACACACTACACTGCCGTAGATTAAAACCCAGCAGTGCACGCAAGGTCCCCCTGCTCAAGACAGCACATGTCCAGGCCCATCTGAAGTTTGCCAATGACCATCTGGATGATCCAGAGGAGGAATGAGAGAAGGTCATTTGGTCTGGTGAGACAAAATTAGAGCTTTTTGGTCTAAACTCTACTCGCCGTAGAGATTCCGTCTCTAACAGCTGAAGAGTACCTATGATAAAAATAAAAGACTTCAACATGCTTTGCAAGTAGGAAAACCTGCAAAATCGGCAGAGTATTAAATACTTGTTCTCCGCACTGTATATGCATTTGCATTGGTATAGAGAAAATTCGAATCAAATTAGTTTTATTTATATAACGCCAATTCACAACACATATCGCCTCAAGGCACTTTACAAAGCCAATTCAGTGGAATCATACAGATTTCAAGCCAGGTACATACATTCCAATTGATCCTAATTATCAAACAGTGCAGTCAAATTCAGTTTATTATTCGAATTGGAAAAAGTTTTTCTATCTAAGGAAACCCAAAAGATTGCATCAAGTCAGTGACTTCCAGAATTTTCCTGTATACATTCACTTGGACTTGAAAAGTATTAAAAATAAATCTTGATGTCTGTGGTTGTAACAAAACAAAATGTAGAAAAGTTTAAGTGGTATAAATAAGTTTGCAAGGAGCTGCATTGTCATATAGCAGAACACAGGATGAATATGAAGCTATGCTGACTCCTGACTGCTGCCCTCTTCATTCTGTCTCATCTTCAAAACTTCCCAGGAATCATCAAGTTTTCTCCCTAGTGATTTAGGAGCTAGCAGGAGATGTTTCTGTCCTTCCTCTCTCTCTCTACATCAACCCCACATCTTTGATTCTGCCTTTCTCCTCTGCTTTCTTCCATGTTGCCTTGGTTTGGAGATTTTTTTATTCCCATGGTGATGTCTGCTGCTTCCCTTGTGCTGACTTCAGCATCTGATCAGAGAGCAACCCTTGTGATCAGGTAGGAATAATACTTGTCAGAATCGCCTGCTGCTCTGGTACCTCCTTTCCTTCTACCCTTTTATTTTTGTATTGCACCCTCTTTCTTCTTTCCCTCAGCACCATTTTTCATTATTCTGAAGATGCTTGTCCTTTTTGCTTTTGCTTTAGATTATTTCTGAGCCTTAAAAATTCCAAAGCAGTTTCAGAGTTTATTGAGAAGTATCCAGCTTGACAGACATATGCATGTATACATGTACATCATGCTACTGTTTTTGCAGAAATCATTTTATTTTGTCTGTTTATGCCAGAGAAAAGAAAATAATTAGATGTTTAATTTTTTAAGACATTTGAGCTAATCAGTTGTAACTATTCTGACATTTCTCTCTCAATAAGCTTACAGGGAGGCTTTGCTTTACTATCATCTAAACTCTGTGGTCATACCTTTTTTGTTTTGCATTTCTACCTCACTTTTTGGTTCAGGTAAACCTTCCATTAGAACAGGATTAAACACTATGTTAACAGTTTGTTCCTTTGGCAATGACATTTTATAGTCTTCCCCATGACTGAGCAGGCCATATCATTGCAATAATGTAACATTTCTGTGTTATAATACATTTTTGGTTTATGTTAGGTAATATTCAATTTTAATGAGAAACTAAATTATGGGGTTTCTTTGGCTCTTAGTCATAATCTTAAAATTATTGGAAAATGCTTAAAATATTATACTGTGTTGAATGAGCCTAATATGGTAGTTTAACTGTTTGATTGGAATTAATGACATTATTACACTTTTCAAAGGTGTTCTAATTTATCGTTATTTACCTTTAGATACAAAAGCAGCAACCTATTTAATAAATTGCAAGAAAAAGTCTGAGTGTAAAATGAAAATAATAATAGATTCAACTACAAACAGAAAAGTAACAGTCATCAGACCTGCTGAAACCCAGATGTATGTGGGCATCGGTGGCTGAGTGGGTGAACTGTCACTTTGCATCAAGGAGAATTTACGTTCACAGCTGTGGGGATCACAGGATTTCCATAAAAGTCAAGTAATTATTTTTTTCTCCAAGAATTTACCGACTAAGTAGACATCAGAGCTTCCAAAGACCTTAAATAACACCAGGCAACATTCCCAGTGATGGTGCTAACTGGTGTTTGGACCTCTCTAATCATTTATTGTAATTTTGGAGTGGATCTTGAAAAATATAGGCTGATTATTCTGTTTTGGAGAACATAAGAAATGCTGAGGGCATGTTTGCATGGGATCCATCACAAGGTGTAGTAGTCTCGTTATGATATGTAAGATACATAATGTCCTGCTGATAGCCACACATACTGGAAACCTAGAACCCCATTAAAATAAAGATAACAGACATGTTTCTACTTTTTACATTTGATCAAAATGTCCAGGAACTTTTATTGAGTACATATCTTCCAATTATCTTGGCGTATAAACATGATGTGACACCAGGGCCTATATTTTTTAGTCTCCTACCACTAGGCTTGGTGCTGCTTGGCCTGTAGTTATCCCACCAAGAGGCCCAATGAGGAAGATGGTAAAAGAGGTCAAAAAATATCAAAAGCCCAGCAAAGAGTGGCATCTCAGGATCACCAAGTCACCGTAGCAACAGTTCGACACTTTCTACATGACAATCGGGTGTTTAGAAGTGACGCCAGGAGAATAACTCATGTGTCCTTTCGGCCAGAAATGTAAACATGTGGGGTTTGTTAAATGCTAGTGTAAGGATTATAATTATTGATTAATTAATATCCATCAAGAATTATAATTTAAAATCATAATTTGAAAAAAAAAAAAAATTCTTAACCAAAAATCTTTACTTACGAATAGAAATCAGAGATGTCCTCTGGTGTTGTGATTACGGGCTCAAAGCTCTTTAATAATTACGAATTATTAACCAAAACCACAAAATGTCACTGTTTATTCAACCACTTCACCGAAGGTGAAGGATCTTCGAACTTGTTTTGACAGATAAATCACTCTTGCACGAAATAAACACAAACGCTTCTCTTAATTATATATGAAGATTTATTGAAGCCAAATAATCCTGATATACCATTATTCTGGTCCAAAAACCTTCACCTAACTAACAAGCACTAATCTACACAAAGGGAATAAAAATGACTACCTAATAATAATAATAAAAGAAAAATATATGTGCATTTAGTGTCTATGAAGATCAAACCAGCAGTTTTATGGACAAAATGTGTAATTTGGGTTAAATGGAAAGAGAAATCCTCCTGGTGTGCTGATGTCTCGATTGCAGTGATCAGCTGATAAAACGGTGGAGCCACGCCCCTTTAGCCACAACCAGCTGATTGCCCCAAATCTCGAACAAAGGCCATAAACTCTGAGGCGGGAACTCAGTGGAAAATCTCCAGCAATAAAACTGGAACAAAGAGTGGTCAGACCACAAGGTACAGACCGCCGTTGCTTTGAATGAAAAACTTTTAAAAGTCCAACTTCTAACTCCTGGCTGATTTGGGATCAGCCGGACAAAACATGAACACACATGATTCAGCAGCGCTTGCGCAGCAAATCAAAACATTCACCATAAAACAGTTCAATCAGTATTGCATGCAACAAGTTATTATCTTAGATTAACTACTGGTGATTCTAAATCACCTTCACGATGCCTCATCCTGCCCAGACCTCTAAATGCACCTATCCGGTTTAACATAAAAAAAAGAACGAGATTACTTTGATTTGATTTCTTCTCTCCACCAGTTGAGGATGGATCAGGTCTGACGAAAAATGAGGGGAGGGGGTCCACGTGTCCGTGATCAAATTAAGAAAAAAAAACTGTAATTTCTCATCCGTCCAGGAGGGGAAAAGATGAAGAACCGTTAGTCGACTGAATAAAAGAGGGAAATCTTTCCCTTTGGGAAATTTAAAAAACCTCTTGGGGGTTTTTTCTCTGCGCGGGTGTCGGGGGGGCCTTCGGGATCAGCGAATAAATCCTCTGACCTTCTTGTATCAGACAGATTTCCAGCTCACAAGCTCTTCCGGGAATGGCCTTGTGGAGCTAAAGTTCGCCTGCGAGCTTTTGTCTTTCCAGATATGCACCTCTGTTGCGTTGTCCTGTGAGACACGTGGGAAATGGCCACGAAACTTCATCTCCTGTGGGTTTTACAGTCTTGGTGACGTCAGAGCTGCGATGTCTGTTGAGCTGTGCATGTCAAAATGTGCGACCAAAATGGATGACCCCAACACTAGAAATTTGAATGCATCCAATGTCTTTCATCAGATGAGACTTGGTTGTACTTTTTGAAAAGAAAACTCACCAGGTGCATTGGGTTAAGGTAAACGGTATAGTATATTCAAAATAAAATCATTCACTCACCCAAATCATTGAATTTGTGTCATCCAAACTCTAGATCTTCACTCTCTCATCCAATTTCTAGATGTGGCTTTTAGATTATCTCAATAGCAGTGTCCAGAGACTTCATGAATGGTTTCCCAAGGAAGAGCAGGTGCATCCAGACCTCACATCAAGTGCAGTGTAAAGTGTCTCATTTCCAGAGACAGGAACTGTTTCAACACACCAAGACTTTTGGGACAATTTCATGATCCAAACATTGTGGGAACAGTTTGGGGATGGTCATTTACAGTTAAAGTCCCATCCCTGACTGCATTCTCAATTAAAAACAGATTATTGCAACTTTACATTATTCTCATTTACAGTACACCTAGAGCTCCCATCATAAAAATTGCAGGTAGCTATTGAATTAAATAATATTTTTACCTCTACCTGGAGTTGATGAGAGAGCTAAATATGCTGGTATGTAGTCAGAGGTCATTTGTTCAGATGATCCTCTCAGTCTTTCAAAGATAAAGGTGTACTTATAATTACCCTATCACATTGAAGGTGTAAAAGTTGATATTCTTTCGTGTTGTATTACCTTGTTCAGCGTTCTTCATGAGTTTTAGGGAAAGGGAGGACGGTCTGTTGATGACTTGGTTGTGTAACACCTGAGTAAATATGCTTTATTTCTGCTTTAGTTGTAGAACAAGGATAGTCAAAGTATGATTTTGAAAGCCTGTTTGTTAGTGTAAATATAACACCAGCAAGTGATTTCTAGGAAGGTCAGATCGAGTTATTGATGTTCAGTAGGCAATGAAAGACTTTTGACAACTTATGGATAAATAAAGGACATTAATTTGTCCTTTATCCTTGAAAAGGAGCGATTGACCAATAAAATTCACAAGATCTACAAGAAAGACATGTAAAAAATTTTACCATTTTCACGTTATGTCCAGATATCCAGTCAGTACGAATAAATCACAAATCAAAGTTTTCAAAAGCCTCTACTTTGAAAATAGTTTTGAAAACTTTGCGTTTTTATCAGAAACTCTGTTTGCATATAGACCGGAGGTGCAATCACAAAAAAAACCGCATCAGTGTGCAAAGCGCATTATTCTCATTTACACTTTCGAAACAGTTAAACAGTTTGTTTACAATTGTCTTGCATGACTGCAGCGCAAACATGCCCAGAAACTGTATTAATTCCTCCAGTTGTTGGCCCTCTGTTGTTTCGTAACATTTGCTCATCAACAGGTAATAATGATAAAAAGTAATTATTAATACTAAAACTAATCCAATTAAATGATAAAATAGAATTGTTGTCACTCTGAAAAGTAATGGTTTAAACATTTGGTTTTAATAAAAGGGACTTTTTTCATCTCCTTTCTCCAGTATTTAACTGCCATTTTTCCATATCTAACATTTTTATCTCTGATTTTTGTGATCCATTCAAATGTTCAATTTATACTTTTTTGTGATGCATTGTGATGAATGGATCACTGAAACAAGATTCAGTTTGGGTTGTTTGTTCAGGTAACAGATTGCCATCATTGTAAAATGTTCTACATTGTTTCATACACCTTTCTTTCAGAAAGAAACTAAACTTTTTGAGTGAAAGATTTCAGTTTTGGTCACCAGAGGTATTGGGTACATTTTATTAAGCAATCAATAATAACATATTTCTAATTAAATGAGAAAAACCATTAAGTTAAGACTAAGAACAGCCTAGAACAGAATTCATATTTCACATTCCACATGTGGTGTCTGCAAGATGCTGCTCTTCTCCACAACCTCCAAGTCAGTGGAGGTTGTGCGGGCAGGATGGATGGATGGATGGTATCATCTCCTGAACTGCAAAATCCCCCTGCTACAGTAATATTGTTTTATAATTTTCCATTAATGTGATTAAAAAAGAATAAACAGATCCAGTGCAGGCTGCTTGAGCTCTGAAAAATCAATGACTTTTTTACTGCTATTCATCTGCTGATTAAAACAAAGTCTTCAGCGATGAAGAGCTGCATGGAATACTTTCTGAATAGCACTGAGTTTCAAACAATCGTCCAAGGACAGTTCTAACATTAAAAAAAGACAAAAGAGATTGGAGTTGTGTAACCAAAGGTTTAATCCCTTGATCACTGAAAACAAGCTTCTACTTTACAAAACATTTGAAGGAAGATATTGTAAAATTTCAAACCCCATCAAAACTGCTGGTGAGTAAAAAAAGGTGATTAAAAACAAGATCTATAAGACCAGCGGTGCCCATTATGTCAAACACAAATCTAGTCTTGGTAGATCGCATGGCATTTCCTGAATGGGACAGTAGTGAGTGTCCCTGCCTGTCATGTGATGGTGCAGTGAAACCAAAAGGAAGAAGACCATTAAGAAACCAGTTCAAGAAGGTATCTAGGGAGCCATGTGAACTGACACCCAACACTCGCCCTTGAATTTATGCAGATTGTTGGAAGAGTTCAACAGTCCTAACAGATTGGCAAATCTGATTAGGCAAGAGGCGTAGTATAGTATTCATGAGACGGGCCAGTCTATATGAAATCCCCTTGGTATTCTAACAAATGATTGTCACTGTTGTGTGCCTCTCTGAGCATAATGGAAAGCAGGACATCAAAGCAAAGAGTCCTTAAAGGTTCTGCCTGGACACATCAACCAAAGCAAAGACACATCCAGGGTTAGGTCTTGGGCAAGAAGCAGCTAATTCCCCATTGGTTCCAGAATACTTACAGGGCAGCTAAGGATTCTTGGTGTTAGCTGTATAGTGAAGCACATATCTCTGGTATTATGCAGGCTGCATATTCCATGAAGTAGGCTGGGCTTCCAGTTCATCCCAGATGGGAATAGAATTAAATAAAGGGGTGACTCCCAGGACCCTTTTAGAAACAGATGATAAAACAACAATTATTTTATGGACAAACAATGCACTAATTGAAAAGCTGTGGCTTGAACCGCTAACTTGACTTCTTACCCAAGGACAGGAACAGAAAATTGGCTGGCACTGGGACATGTGTCTCAGTTCTGACCTGTGATCTTTAATCCGAAAAAATATAATGGTATTCTTTTGGCCAAATTTTGACAGGATGGCTACATCAGCAACATGTGCCTGATATATGTACTGTATCGGTATGTTGCTCTGTATACATGAGACAAATGCAGCAGTACAGACAAAGACAGCTGAGAGCTGGAGAATGCTCCTGTGGTTACAAAGATGTAGAGCAAGTTATTGCCAAACTGTAAAAGTTCTCAGATCATTTTTATGTATATACATCAGTTCCTTTCTTAGGTTAACTGTATAGAGCACAAGCACAAGAGGTTGGAGCAAACATTGAACTATGAGGAAACTAAAGTAAAGGTTAAACATCAGGGAGAGAGCATAGGTTAAACATCTAGGGAGTATTATTCAATAAATTACAATATTGCTAAAAAGTTCATTTATTTCAATAACTTAGCTCATTAACTGCACACAACCCAATGTTTTTAAGCCTTTGTTTCTATTAATTAGTAGGGTTTTCTGCTTATAGCTAATGAGATTAGAATGAAGATTAGAATATTACATCACACCAATAAAAAACTAATTTTTAGGTACAAACATTTGGGCTTTTTGAAATATATATTTTAAACCTGGTTAAAGGTTGATATTTTCAAAGAAATCTCTTAATCTGACCAACAATCCTCATTGGAACACATATTCAAATTTTCTGAATATGACTGTATGATTGCAATGCTGCAATGGGATTTGAACAATTCAAAGATTTTCACATTTGGCAGTTTACATTTATTTACTTTAACACATTTTATTGGAATTTTACATGGGAAAAAAAAACTGAAAAGTGTGGCATACACTTGTATTTTGCCCCCTGAAAACTAGCTTTGATTACAGTTAAAGCTGCCTGTGTTTTGGGGTATGTCTCTGCAAAATAACCTGAGCTCAGTCATATTTGAGACAGTGTCTGTAAACATCTATTTTCTAGTCTTGCCTCTGATTTGGATTTAGGTCTGTACTTTGACTGGGCCGTTCTAACACAAGAATATTCTTTGATCTAAACCATTCTAGTGTAGCTTTGGCAGTATTTTTAAGGTTGTTGTCCTGCTGGAAGATGAACCTCTGCCCCACTCTCATTTGTTTTGCAGGTTTTGTTTCTAATCACCATGTATTCAGCTCCATCTATCATCCCATTAACTCCAACCAATTTCCCTGTCCCTGGTGAAAACAGCATGATGGTGCAAATTCTGTGAGAGGTGGTGTATACAGCTTGTTGTTTTTTTTCCAATCATTTCCTTTTGTATGTAGGACAATGTTTAGTTTTGGCCTCATCTGACTAGAGTACCTTCTTTAACATGTTTCCTGTGCCATCTACATGGCTTGTAGCAAACTCAAAACACGATATTCATTAATGTCTTCGTGCTACACTTCCATAGAGACCAGATTTGTGAAGTAAACATCTAATAGTATTTTGTCCTGTGGATCTGTGCAGCTCCTCCTGAGTTATCATAGGTCTCTTGGCTGCTTCTATAATTTATGCTCTCCTTGCCCATTCTGTCCGTTTAGGTTGAAGACTCATTTTTAACAGGTTTGTGTTCTTGCCTGCTCCAAATGTTCACAATATAAGATATAGATGCTATATACTGTCAAAATAAGGTGAGATCATTCCATGTAATCCATGCAGCATTCATGAAGTACTTACAGATAAAGCCATAACAATTACAATAGATATATTTCTGTGTAATCCATGCAACAATTATTAAGAAATACAGTTGAAGCATTGCAGAGTGAAACAGGCGTGTTGTCATATTCTGGAGCTGAGAAGACTGGAGAGGCCTGTGTGGAGATAAATATTAACTGTCTTATCTTTTGCAGAATTATAAAACAAGTGTATCCAAAGAAAAATTATGTATGATGATTTTCCATTTTTTTACA